>CAKAJA020000239.1:1800000-2104613 GCA_916610235.2 Lasioglossum morio | reverse complement strand
TGCGTTATGCGTTATGGATTATGCGTTATGCGATATTCGTTACGTGTTATGCGTTATGCGTTATGCGTTATGCGTTATGCGTTATGCGTTATGCGTTATGCGTTATGCTTTATGCGTTATGCGTTATGCGTTATGAGTAATGCGTGATCCGTCATGCGTTATGCGTTATGCTATATGCGTTATGCCTTATGCCTTATGCGTTATGCGTTATGCGTTATGCGTTATGCGTTATGCGTTATGCGTTATGCGTTATGCGTTATGCGTTATGCGTTATGCGTTATGCGTTAAGCGTTATGCGTTTTGCGTTATTCGTTATGCGTTGTGCTTTATGCGTTATGCGTTATGGATTATGCGTTATGCGTTATGCGTTATGAGTAATGCTGGATCCGTTATGCGTTATGCGTTTTGCGTTATTCGTTATGCGTTGTGCTTTATGCGTTATGCGTTATGGATTATGCGTTATGCGATATTCGTTACGTGTTATGCGTTATGCGTTATGCGTTATGCGTTATGGATTATGCGTTATGCGATATTCGTTACGTGTTATGCGTTATGCGTTATGCGTTATGCCTTATGCGTTATGCGTTATGCGTTATGCGTTATGCGTTATGCGTTATGCGTTATGCGTTATGCGTTATGCGTTATGCGTTATGCGTTATGCGTTATGCGTTATGCGTTATGCGTTTTGCGTTATTCGTTATGCGTTGTGCTTTATGCGTTATGCGTTATGGATTATGCGTTATGCGTTATGCGTTATGAGTAATGCTGGATCCGTTATGCGTTATGCGTTATGCGTTATGCGTTATACGTTATGCGTTATGCGTTATGCGTTATGGGTTATTCGTTATGTGTTATGCGTTATGCGTTATGTGTTATGCGTTATGCGTTATGCGTTATGCGTTATGCGTTATGCGTTATGCGTTATGCGTTATGCGTTATGCGTTATGCGTTATGCGTTGTGCGTTATGCGTTATGCGTTGTGCGTTATGCGTTATGCTTTATGCGTTATGCGTTATGCGTTATGCGTTATACGTTATGCGTTATGCGTTATGCGTTATGCGTTATGCGTTATGCGTTATGCGTTATGCGTTATGCGTTATGCGTTATGCGATATTCGTTACGTGTTATGCGTTATGCGTTATGCGTTATGCGTTATGCGTTATGCGTTATGCTTTATGCGTTATGCGTTATGCGTTATGAGTAATGCGTGATCCGTCATGCGTTATGCGTTTTGCGTTATTCGTTATGCGTTGTGCTTTATGCGTTATGCCTTATGCCTTATGCGTTATGCGTAATGCGTTATGCGTTGTGCGTTATGCGTTATGCGTTATGCGTTATGCGTTATGCGTTATGCGGTATGCGTTATGCGTTATGCGTTATACGTTATGCGTTATGCGTTATGCGTTATGCGTTATGCGTTATGCGTTATGCGTTATGCGTTATGCGTTATGAGTAATGCTGGATCCGTTATGTGTTATGCGTTATGGATTATGCGTTATGCGTTATGAGTAATGCTGGATCCGTTATGCGTTATGCGTTTTGCGTTATTCGTTATGCCTTGTGCTTTATGCGTTATGCGTTATGGATTATGCGTTATGCGATATTCGTTATGTGTTATGCGTTATGCGTTATGCGTTATGCGTTATGCGTTATGCGTTATGCGTTATGCGTTATGCGTTGTGCGTTATGCGTTATGCGTTATGCGTTATACGTTATGCGTTATGCGTTATGCGTTATGCGTTATGCGTTATGCGTTATGCGTTATGCGTTATGCATTATGCGTTATGCGTTATGCGTTATGCGTTATGCGTTATGCGTTATGCGTTATGCGTTATGCGTTATGCGTTATGCGTTATGCGTTATGCGTTATGCGTTATGCGTTATGCTTTATGCGTTATGCGTTATGCGTTATGCGTTATGCGGTATGCATTATGCGTTATGCGGTATTCGTTATGCGTTGTGCATTATGCGTTATGCGTTATGCGTTATGCTTTATGCGTGATGTCTTATGCGTTATGCGTTATGCGTTATGCGTTATGCGTTATGCGTTATGCGTTATGCGTTATGCGTTATGCGTTATGCTTTATGCGTTATGTGTTATGCGTTATGAGTAATGCGTGATCCGTTATGCGTTATGCGATTTGCGTGATCCGTTATGCGTTATGGATAATGCTGGATCCGTTATGCGTTATGCGTTTTGCGTTATTCGTTATGCGTTGTGCTTTATGCGTTATGCGTTATGCGTTATGCGTTATACGTTATGCGTTATGCGTTATGCGTTATGCGTTATGCGTTATGCGTTATGCGTTATGCGTTATGCGTTATGCGTTATGCGTTATGCGATATTCGTTACGTGTTATGCGTTATGCGTTATGCGTTATGCGTTATGCGTTATGCGTTATGCGTTATGCTTTATGCGTTATGCGTTATGCGTTATGAGTAATGCGTGATCCGTCATGCGTTATGCGTTTTGCGTTATTCGTTATGCGTTGTGCTTTATGCGTTATGCCTTATGCCTTATGCGTTATGCGTAATGCGTTATGCGTTGTGCGTTATGCGTTATGCGTTGTGCGTTATGCGTTATGCGTTATGCGGTATGCGTTATGCGTTATGCGTTATACGTTATGCGTTATGCGTTATGCGTTATGCGTTATGCGTTATGCGTTATGCGTTATGCGTTATGCGTTATGAGTAATGCTGGATCCGTTATGTGTTATGCGTTATGGATTATGCGTTATGCGTTATGAGTAATGCTGGATCCGATATGCGTTATGCGTTTTGCGTTATTCGTTATGCCTTGTGCTTTATGCGTTATGCGTTATGGATTATGCGTTATGCGATATTCGTTATGTGTTATGCGTTATGCGTTATGCGTTATGCGTTATGCGTTATGCGTTATGCGTTATGCGTTGTGCGTTATGCGTTATGCGTTATGCGTTATGCGTTATGCGTTATACGTTATGCGTTATGCGTTATGCGTTATGCGTTATGCGTTATGCATTATGCGTTATGCGTTATGCGTTATGCGTTATGCGTTATGCGTTATGCGTTATGCGTTATGCGTTATGCGTTATGCGTTATGCGTTATGCGTTATGCGTTATGCGTTATGCGTTATGCGTTATGCGTTATGCGTTATGCGTTATGCGTTATGCGTTATGAGTAATGCTGGATCCGTTGTGCGTTATAGCGTTTTGCGTTATTCGTTATGCGTTGTGCTTTATGCGTTATGCGTTATGGATTATGCGTTATGCGATATTCGTTACGTGTTATGCGTTATGCGTTATGCGGTATGCATTATGCGTTATGCGGTATTCCTTATGCGTTGTGCATTATGCGTTATGCGTTATGCGTTATGCTTTATGCGTGATGTCTTATGCGTTATGCGTTATGCGTTATGTGTTATGCGTTATGCGTTATGCGTTATGCGTTATGCGTTATGCGTTATGCGTTATGCGTTTTGCTTTATGCGTTATGCGTTATGCGTTATGCGTTATGCGGTATGCATTATGCGTTATGCGGTATTCGTTATGCGTTGTGCATTATGCGTTATGCGTTATGCGTTATGCTTTATGCGTGATGTCTTATGCGTTATGCGTTATGCGTTATGCGTTATGCGTTATGCGTTATGCGTTATGCGTTATGCGTTATGCGTTATGCGTTATGCTTTATGCGTTATGTGTTATGCGTTATGAGTAATGCGTGATCCGTTATGCGTTATGCGATTTGCGTGATCCGTTATGCGTTATGGATAATGCTGGATCCGTTATGCGTTATGCGTTTTGCGTTATTCGTTATGCGTTGTGCTTTATGCGTTATGCGTTATGGATTATGCGTTATGCAATATTCGTTACGTGTTATGCGTTATGCGTTATGCGTTATGCGTAATGCGTTATGAGTAATGCGTGATCCGTTATGCGTTATGCGTTTTGAGTAATGCGTGATCCGTTATGCGTTATGCGTATTGCGTTATGCGTTATGCGTTATGCGTTATGCGTTATGCGTTTTGCTTTATGCGTTATGCGTTATGCGTTATGCGTTATGCGGTATGCATTATGCGTTATGCGGTATTCGTTATGCGTTGTGCATTATGCGTTATGCGTTATGCGTTATGCTTTATGCGTGATGTCTTATGCGTTATGCGTTATGCGTTATGCGTTATGCGTTATGCGTTATGCGTTATGCGTTATGCGTTATGCCTTATGCGTTATGCGTTATGCGTTATGCGTTATGCGTTAAAAGTTATGCGTTAAAAGTTATGCGTTAAAAGTTATGCGTTAAAAGTTATGCGTTAAAAGTTATGCGTTATGAGTAATGCTGGATCCGATATGCGTTATGCGTTTTGCGTTATTCGTTATGCCTTGTGCTTTATGCGTTATGCGTTATGGATTATGCGTTATGCGATATTCGTTATGTGTTATGCGTTATGCGTTATGCGTTATGCGTTAGGCGTTATGCGTTATGCGTTATGCGTTATGCGTTATGCGTTATGCGTTATGCGTTATGCGTTATGCGTTTTGCTTTATGCGTTATGCGTTATGCGTTATGCGTTATGCGTTATGCGGTATGCGTTATGCGTTATGCGTTATGCGTTATGCGGTATGCATTATGCGTTATGCGGTATTCGTTATGCGTTGTGCATTATGCGTTATGCGTTATGCGTTATGCTTTATGCGTGATGTTTTATGCGTTATGCGTTATGCGTTATGCGTTATGCGTTATGCGTCATGCGTTATGAGTAATGCGTGATCCGTTATGCGTTATGCGTTTTGAGTAATGCGTGATCCGTTATGCGTTATGCGTTTTGCGTTATGCGTTATGCGTTATGCGTTATGCGTTATGCGTTTTGCTTTATGCGTTATGCGTTATGCGTTATGCGTTATGCGTTATGCGTTATGCGTTATGCGTTATGCGTTATGCGTTATGCGTTATGCGTTATGCGGTATGCATTATGCGTTATGCGGTATTCGTTATGCGTTGTGCATTATGCGTTATGCGTTATGCGTTATGCGTTATGCGTTATGCGTTATGCGTTATGCGTTATGCGTTATGCGTTATGCGTTATGCGTTATGCGTTATGCGTTATGCGTTATGCGTTATGCGTTATGCGTTATGCGTTATGCGTTATGCGTTATGCGTTAAAAGTTATGCGTTAAAAGTTATGCGTTATGCGTTTTGCGTTATGAGTTATGCGTTATGCGTTATGCGTTATGCGTTATGCGTTATGCGTTGTGCGTTATGCGTTATGCGTTATGCTTTATGCGTGATGCGTTATGTTTTATTCGTTATGCGTTATGCGTTATGCGTTAGGCGTTATGCGTTATGCGTTATGCTTTATGCGTTATGCGTGATCCGTTATGCGTTATGCGTTATGCGTTATGCTTTATGCGTTATGCGTGATCCGTTATGCGTTAGGCGTTATGCGTTTTGCGGTATTCGTTATGAGTTGTGCATTATGCATTATGCGTTATGCGTTATGCTTTATGCGTGATGCTTTATGCTTTATTCGTTATGCGTTATGCGTTATGCGTTTTGCGTTATGCGTTATGCGTTATGCGTTATGCGTTATGCGTTTTGCTTTATGCGTTATGCGTTATGCGTTATGCGTTATGCGTTATGCGGTATGCATTATGCGTTATGCGGTATTCGTTATGCGTTGTGCATTATGCGTTATGCGTTATGCGTTATGCTTTATGCGTGATGTTTTATGCGTTATGCGTTATGCGTTATGCGTTATGCGTTATGCGTTATGCGTTATGCGTTATGCGTTATGCGTTATGCGTTATGCGTTATGCGTTATGCGTTATGCGTTATGCGTTATGCGTTATGCGTTATGCGTTATGCGCTAAAAGTTATGCGTTAAAAGTTATGCGTTATGCTTTATGCGTTTTGCGTTATGCGTTATGAGTTATGCGTTATGCGTTATGCGTTATGCGTTATGCGTTATGCGTTATGCGTTATGCGTTATGCGTTGTGCGTTATGCGTTATGCGTTATGCTTTATGCGTGATGCGTTATGCTTTATTCGTTATGCGTTATGCGTTATGCGTTAGGCGTTATGCGTTATTCGTTATGCTTTATGCGTTATGCGTGATCCGTTATGCGTTATGCGTTCTGCGTTATGCTTTATGCGTTATGCGTGATCCGTTATGCGTTAGGCGTTATGCGTTTTGCGGTATTCGTTATGCGTTGTGCATTATGCATTATGCGTTATGCGTTATGCGTTATGCGTTATGCGATATGCGTTATGCGTTATGCGTTATGCGTTATGCGTTATGCGTTATGCTTTGTGCGTTATGCGTTATGCGTTATGAGTAATGCGTGATCCGCTATGCGTTATGCGTTATGCGCTATGCGTTTTGCGTTATGCGTTATGCGTTATGCGTTATGAGTTATGCGTTATGCGTTATGCGTTATGCATTATGCGTTATGCGTGATGCGTTATGCGCTATGCGTTATGCGTTATGCGTTATGCGTTATGCGTTATGAGTTATGCGTTATGCGTTATGCGTTATGCGTTATGCGTTGTGCGTTATGCGTTATGCGTTATGCGTTATGCGTTATACATTATGCGTTATGCGTTATGCGTTATGAGTAATGCGTGATCCGTCATGCGTTATGCGTTATGCGTTATGCGTTATGCGTTATGCGTTATGCGTTATGCGTTATGCGTTATGCGTTATGCGTTATGCGTTATGCTTTGTGCGTTATGCGTTATGCGTTATGAGTAATGCGTGATCCGTCATGCGTTATGCGTTATGCTATATGTGTTATGCCTTATGCCTTATGCCTTATGCCTTTTGCCTTATGCATTATGCGTTATGCGTTATGCGTTATGCGTTATGAGTTATGGGTTATTCGTTATGTGTTATGCGTTATGCGTTATGCGTTGTGCGTTATGCGTTATGCGTTATGCGTTATGCGTTATGCTTTGTGCGTTATGCGTTATGCGTTATGAGTAATGCGTGATCCGTCATGCTTTATGCGTTATGCGTTATGCGTTATGCGTTATGCGTTATGCGTTATGCGTTATGCGTTATGCGTTATGCGTTATGCGTTATGCGTTATGCGTTATGCGTTATGCTTTGTGCGTTATGCGTTATGCGCTATGAGTAATGCGTGATCCGTCATGCGTTATGCGTTATGCTATATGCGTTATGCCTTATGCCTTATGCCTTATGCCTTATGCGTTATGCGTTATGCGTTATGCGTTATGAGTTATGGGTTATTCGTTATGTGTTATGCGTTATGCGTTATGCGTTATGCGTTATGCGTTATGCGTTATGCGTTATTCGTTATGCGTTATGCGTTATGCGTTATGCGTTAAAAGTTATGCGTTATGCGTTATGCGTTATGGGTTATTCGTTATGTGTTATGCGTTATGCGTTATGCGTTGTGCGTTATGCGTTATGCGTTATGCGTTGTGCGTTATGCGTTATGCGTTATGCTTTATGCGTGATGCGTTATGTTTTATTCGTTATGCGTTATGCGTTATGCGTTAGGCGTTATGCGTTATGCGTTATGCTTTATGCGTTATGCGTGATCCGTTATGCGTTATGCGTTCTGCGTTATGCTTTATGCGTTATGCGTGATCCGTTATGCGTTAGGCGTTATGCGTTTTGCGGTATTCGTTATGCGTTGTGCATTATGCATTATGCGTTATGCGTTATGCTTTATGCGTGATGCGTTATGCTTTATTCGTTATGCGTTATGCGTTATGCGTTAGGCGTTATGCGTTATGCGTTATGCTTTATGCGTTATGCCTGATCCGTTATGCGTTATGCGTTTTGAGTAATGCGTGATCCGTTATGCGTTATGCGTTTTGCGTTATGCGTTATGCGTTATGCGTTATGCGTTATGCGTTATGCGTTTTGCTTTATGCGTTATGCGTTATGCGTTATGCGTTATGCGTTATGCGGTATGCATTATGCGTTATGCGGTATTCGTTATGCGTTGTGCATTATGCGTTATGCGTTATGCGTTATGCTTTATGCGTGATGTTTTATGCGTTATGCGTTATGCGTTATGCGTTATGCGTTATGCGTTATGCGTTATGCGTTATGCGTTATGCGTTATGCGTTATGCGTTATGCGTTATGCGTTAAAAGTTATGCGTTATGCTTTATGCGTTTTGCGTTATGCGTTATGAGTTATGCGTTATGCGTTATGCGTTATGCGTTATGCGTTGTGCATTATGCATTATGCGTTATGCGTTATGCGATATGCGTTCTGCGTTATGCGTTATGCGTTATGCGTTATGCGTTATGCTTTGTGCGTTATGCGTTATGCGTTATGCGTTATGCTTTGTGCGTTATGCGTTATGCGTTATGAGTAATGCGTGATCCGCTATGCGTTATGCGTTATGCGCTATGCGTTTTGCGTTATGCGTTATGCGTTATGCGTTATGAGTTATGCGTTATGCGTTATGCGTTATGCGTTATGCGTTATGCGTTGTGCGTTATGCGTTATGCGTTATGCGTTATGCGTTATACATTATGCGTTATGCGTTATGCGTTATGAGTAATGCGTGATCCGTCATGCGTTATGCGTTATGCGTTATGCGTTATGCGTTATGCGTTATGCGTTATGCGTTATGCGTTATGCGTTATGCGTTATGCGTTATGCTTTGTGCGTTATGCGTTATGCGTTATGAGTAATGCGTGATCCGTCATGCGTTATGCGTTATGCTATATGTGTTATGCCTTATGCCTTATGCCTTATGCCTTATGCCTTATGCGTTATGCGTTATGCGTTATGCGTTATGAGTTATGGGTTATTCGTTATGTGTTATGCGTTATGCGTTATGCGTTGTGCGTTATGCGTTATGCGTTATGCGTTATGCGTTATGCGTTATGCTTTGTGCGTTATGCGTTATGCGTTATGAGTAATGCGTGATCCGTCATGCTTTATGCGTTATGCGTTATGCGTTATGCGTTATGCGTTATGCGTTATGCGTTATGCGTTATGCGTTATGCGTTATGCGTTATGCGTTATGCTTTGTGCGTTATGCGTTATGCGTTATGAGTAATGCGTGATCCGTCATGCGTTATGCGTTATGCTATATGCGTTATGCCTTATGCCTTATGCCTTATGCCTTATGCCTTATGCGTTATGCGTTATGCGTTATGCGTTATGAGTTATGGGTTATTCGTTATGTGTTATGCGTTATGCGTTATGCGTTATGCGTTATGCGTTATGCGTTATGCGTTATTCGTTATGCGTTATGCGTTATGCGTTATGCGTTAAAAGTTATGCGTTATGCGTTATGCGTTATGGGTTATTCGTTATGTGTTATGCGTTATGCGTTATGCGTTGTGCGTTATGCGTTATGCGTTATGCGTTGTGCGTTATGCGTTATGCGTTATGCTTTATGCGTGATGCGTTATGTTTTATTCGTTATGCGTTATGCGTTATGCGTTAGGCGTTATGCGTTATGCGTTATGCTTTATGCGTTATGCGTGATCCGTTATGCGTTATGCGTTATGCGTTATGCTTTATGCGTTATGCGTGATCCGTTATGCGTTAGGCGTTATGCGTTTTGCGGTATTCGTTATGCGTTGTGCATTATGCGTTATGCGTTATGCGTTATGCTTTATGCGTGATGCGTTATGCTTTATTCGTTATGCGTTATGCGTTATGCGTTAGGCGTTATGCGTTATGCGTTATGCTTTATGCGTTATGCGTTATGCGTTATGCGTTATGCGTTTTGAGTAATGCGTGATCCGTTATGCGTTATGCGTTTTGCGTTATGCGTTATGCGTTATGCGTTATGCGTTATGCGTTATGCGTTTTGCTTTATGCGTTATGCGTTATGCGTTATGCGTTATGCGTTATGCGGTATGCATTATGCGTTATGCGGTATTCGTTATGCGTTGTGCATTATGCGTTATGCGTTATGCGTTATGCTTTATGCGTGATGTTTTATGCGTTATGCGTTATGCGTTATGCGTTATGCGTTATGCGTTATGCGTTATGCGTTATGCGTTATGCGTTATGCGTTATGCGTTAAAAGTTATGCGTTAAAAGTTATGCGTTATGCTTTATGCGTTTTGCGTTATGCGTTATGAGTTATGCGTTATGCGTTATGCGTTATGCGTTATGCGTTATGCGTTATGCGTTATGCGTTATGCGTTATGCTTTATGCGTGATGCGTTATGCTTTATTCGTTATGCGTTATTCGTTATGCGTTATGCGTTATGCGTTATGCGTTATGCTTTATGCGTTATGCGTGATCCGTTATGCGTTATGCGTTCTGCGTTATGCTTTATGCGTTATGCGTGATCCGTTATGCGTTAGGCGTTATGCGTTTTGCGGTATTCGTTATGCGTTGTGCATTATGCATTATGCGTTATGCGTTATGCTTTATGCGTGATGCGTTATGCTTTATTCGTTATGCGTTATGCGTTATGCGTTAGGCGTTATGCGTTATGCGTTATGCTTTATGCGTTATGCCTGATCCGTTATGCGTTATGCGTTATGCGTTATGCGTTATGCGTTATGCGCTATGCGTTATGCGTTATGCGTTATGCGTTATGCGTTATGCGTTATGCGTTATGCGTTATGCGTTATGCGTTATGCTTTATGCGTGATGCGTTATGCTTTATTCGTTATGCGTTATGCGTTATGCGTTAGGCGTTATGCGTTATGCGTTATGCTTTATGCGTTATGCCTGATCCGTTATGCGTTATGCGTTTTGAGTAATGCGTGATCCGTTATGCGTTATGCGTTTTGCGTTATGCGTTATGCGTTATGCGATATGCTTTATGCGTGATGCGTTATGTTTTATTCGTTATGCGTTATGCGTTATGCGTTAGGCGTTATGCGTTATGCGTTATGCTTTATGCGTTATGCGTGATCCGTTATGCGTTATGCGTTCTGCGTTATGCTTTATGCGTTATGCGTGATCCGTTATGCGTTAGGCGTTATGCGTTTTGCGGTATTCGTTATGCGTTGTGCATTATGCATTATGCGTTATGCGTTATGCTTTATGCGTGATGCGTTATGCTTTATTCGTTATGCGTTATGCGTTATGCGTTAGGCGTTATGCGTTATGCGTTATGCTTTATGCGTTATGCCTGATCCGTTATGCGTTATGCGTTTTGAGTAATGCGTGATCCGTTATGCGTTATGCGTTTTGCGTTATGCGTTATGCGTTATGCGTTATGCGTTATGCGTTATGCGTTTTGCTTTATGCGTTATGCGTTATGCGTTATGCGTTATGCGTTATGCGGTATGCATTATGCGTTATGCGGTATTCGTTATGCGTTGTGCATTATGCGTTATGCGTTATGCGTTATGCTTTATGCGTGATGTTTTATGCGTTATGCGTTATGCGTTATGCGTTATGCGTTATGCGTTATGCGTTATGCGTTATGCGTTATGCGTTATGCGTTATGCGTTAAAAGTTATGCGTTAAAAGTTATGCGTTATGCTTTATGCGTTTTGCGTTATGCGTTATGAGTTATGCGTTATGCGTTATGCGTTATGCGTTATGCGTTATGCGTTATGCGTTATGCGTTATGCGTTATGCTTTATGCGTGATGCGTTATGCTTTATTCGTTATGCGTTATTCGTTATGCGTTAGGCGTTATGCGTTATGCGTTATGCTTTATGCGTTATGCGTGATCCGTTATGCGTTATGCGTTCTGCGTTATGCTTTATGCGTTATGCGTGATCCGTTATGCGTTAGGCGTTATGCGTTTTGCGGTATTCGTTATGCGTTGTGCATTATGCATTATGCGTTATGCGTTATGCTTTATGCGTGATGCGTTATGCTTTATTCGTTATGCGTTATGCGTTATGCGTTAGGCGTTATGCGTTATGCGTTATGCTTTATGCGTTATGCCTGATCCGTTATGCGTTATGCGTTATGCGTTATGCGTTATGCGTTATGCGTTATGCGTTATGCGTTATGCGTTATGCGTTATGCGTTATGCGTTATGCGTTATGCGTTATGCGTTATGCGTTATGCGTTATGCGTTATGCGTTATGCTTTGTGCGTTATGCGTTATGCGTTATGAGTAATGCGTTAGGCGTTATGCGTTATGCGTTATGCTTTATGCGTTATGCCTGATCCGTTATGCGTTATGCGTTATGCGTTATGCGTTATGCGTTATGCGCTATGCGTTATGCGTTATGCGTTATGCGTTATGCGTTATGCGTTATGCGTTATGCGTTATGCGTTATGCGTTATACGTTATGCGTTATGCGTTATGGATTATTTGATATGCGTTATGCGTTATGAGTAATGCTGGATCCGTTATGCGTTATGCGTTTTGCGTTATTCGTTATGCGTTGTGCTTTATGCGTTATGCGTTATGTATTATGCGTTATGCGTTATGAGTAATGCGTGATCCGTCATGCGTTATGCGTTATGCTATATGCGTTATGCCTTATGCCTTATGCGTTAGGCGTTATGCGTTATGCGTTATGAGTTATGCTATATGCGTTATGCCTTATGCCTTATGCCTTATGCGTTAGGCGTTATGCGTTATGCGTTATGCGTTATGCGTTATGCGTTATACGTTATGCGTTATGCGTTATGCGTTATTCGTTATGCGTTATGCGTTATTCGTTATGCGTTATGCGTTATGCGTTATGCGTTAAAAGTTATGCGTTATGCGTTATGCGTTATGGGTGATTCGTTATGTGTTATGCGTTATGCGTTATGCGTTGTGCGTTATGCGTTATGCGTTATGCGTTGTGCGTTATGCGTTATGCGTTATGCTTTATGCGTGATGCGTTATGTTTTATTCGTTATGCGTTATGCGTTATGCGTTAGGCGTTATGCGTTATGCGTTATGCTTTATGCGTTATGCGTGTTCCGTTATGCGTTATGCGTTCTGCGTTATGCTTTATGCGTTATGCGTGATCCGTTATGCGTTAGGCGTTATGCGTTTTGCGGTATTCGTTATGCGTTGTGCATTATGCATTATGCGTTATGCGTTATGCGTTATGCTATATGCGTTATGCCTTATGCCTTATGCGTTAGGCGTTATGCGTTATGCGTTATGAGTTATGCTATATGCGTTATGCCTTATGCCTTATGCCTTATGCGTTAGGCGTTATGCGTTATGTGTTATGCGTTATGCGTTATGCGTTATGCGTTATGCGTTATGCGTTATGCGTTATGCGTTATGCGTTATGCGTTATGCGTTATGCGTTTTGCGTTATGCGTTATACGTTATGCGTTATGCGTTATGTTTTATTTGATATGCGTTATGCGTTATGAGTAATGCTGGATCCGTTATGCGTTATGCGTTTTGCGTTATTCGTTATGCGTTGTGCTTTATGCGTTATGCGTTATGTATTATGCGTTATGCGTTATGAGTAATGCGTGATCCGTCATGCGTTATGCGTTATGCTATATGCGTTATGCCTTATGCCTTATTGCGTTAGGCGTTATGCGTTATGCGTTATGAGTTATGCTATATGCGTTATGCCTTATGCCTTATGCCTTATGCGTTAGGCGTTATGCGTTATGCGTTATGCGTTATGCGTTATGCGTTATGCGTTATGCGTTATGCGTTATGCGTTATTCGTTATGTGTTATGCGTTATTCGTTATGCGTTATGCGTTACGCGTTATGCGTTATTCGTTATGCGTTATGCGTTATGCGTTATGGGTTATTCGTTATGTGTTATGCGTTATGCGTTATGCGTTATGCGTTATGCGTTATGCGTTATGCGTTATGCGTTATGCGTTATGCGTTATGCGTTATGCGTTATGCGTTATGCGTTATGCGTTATGCGTTATGCGTTATGCGTTATGCGTTATGCGTTATGCGTTATGCGTTATGCGCTATGCGTTATGCGTTATGCGTTATGAATAATGCGTGATCCGTTATGTTTTATGCGATTTGCGTTATGCATTATGCGTTATGCGTTATGCGTTATGCGTTATGCGTTATGCGTTATGCGTTATGCGTTATGCGTTATGCGTTATGCGTTATGCGTTATGCGTTATGCGTTATGCGTTATGAATAATGCGTGATCCGTTATGTTTTATGCGATTTGCGTTATGCATTATGCGTTATGCGTTATGCGTTATGCGTTATGCGTTATGCGTTATGCGTTATGCGTTATACGTTATGCGTTATGCGTTATGCGTTATTCGTTATGCGTTATGCGTTATTCGTTATGCGTTATGCGTTACGCGTTATGCGTTATGCGTTATGGGTTATTCGTTATGTGTTATGCGTTATGCGTTATGCGTTATGCGTTATGCGTTATGCGTTATGCGTTATGCGTTATGCGTTATGCGTTATGCGTTATGCGTTATGCGTTATGCGTGATGCGTTATGCGTTATGCGTTATGCGTTATGCGTTATGCGTTATGCGTTATGCGTTATGCGTTATGCCTTATGCGTTATGCGTTATGCGTTATGCGTTATGCGTTATGCGTTATGCGTTATGCTTTGTGCGTTATGCGTTATGCATTATGAGTAATGCGTGATCCGTTATGCCTTATGCGTTATGCGTTATGCGTTTTGCGTTTTGCGTTATGCGTCATGCGTTATGCGTTATGAGTTATGCGTTATGCGTTATGCGTTATGCGTGATGCGTTATGCGTTATGCGTTATGCGTTATGCGTTATGCGTTATGCGTTATGCGTTATGCGTTATGCGTTATGCGTTATGCGTTATGCGTTATGCGTTATGCGTTATGCGTTATGCGTTATGCGTTATGCGTTATGCGTTATGCGTTATGCGTTATGCGTTGTGCGTTATGCGTTATGCGTTGTGCGTTATGCGTTATGCGTTATGCGTTATGCGTTATGCGTTATGCGTTATACGTTATGCGTTATGCATTATGCGTTATGCGTTATGCGTTTTGCGTTATTCGTTATGCGTTGTGCTTTATGCGTTATGCGTTATGGATTATGCGTTATGCGTTATGCGTTGTGCGTTATGCGTTATGCGTTATGCGTTATGCGTTATGCGTTATGCGTTATGCGTTATGCGTTATGCGTTATGCGTTATGCGTTATGCGTTATGCGTTATGCTTTGTGCGTTATGCGTTGTGCGTTATGAGTAATGCGTGATCCGTCACGCGTTATGCGTTATGCTATATGCGTTATGCCTTATGCGTTATGCGTTATGCGTTATGCGTTATGCGTTATGCGTTATGCGTTATGCGTTATGCGTTATGCGTTATGCGTTATGCGTTATGCGTTATGCGTTTTGCGTTATTCGTTATGCGTTGTGCTTTATGCGTTATGCGTTATGGATTATGCGTTATGCGTTATGCGTTATGAGTAATGCTGGATCCGTTATGCGTTATGCGTTTTGCGTTATTCGTTATGCGTTGTGCTTTATGCGTTATGCGTTATGGATTATGCGTTATGCGATATTCGTTACGTGTTATGCGTTATGCGTTATGCGTCATGCGTTATGAGTAATGCGTGATCCGTTATGCGTTATGCGTTTTGAGTAATGCGTGATCCGTTATGCGTTATGCGTTTTGCGTTATGCGTTATGCGTTATGCGTTATGCGTTATGCGTTATGCGTTTTGCTTTATGCGTTATGCGTTATGCGTTATGCGTTATGCGTTATGCGGTATGCATTATGCGTTATGCGGTATTCGTTATGCGTTGTGCATTATGCGTTTTGCGTTATGCGTTATGCGTTATGCGTTATGAATAATGCGTGATCCGTTATGTTTTATGCGATTTGCGTTATGCATTATGCGTTATGCGTTATGCGTTATGCGTTATGCGTTATGCGTTATGCGTTATGCGTTATGCGTTATGCGTTATGCGCTATGCGTTATGCGTTATGCGTTATGAATAATGCGTGATCCGTTATGTTTTATGCGATTTGCGTTATGCATTATGCGTTATGCGTTATGCGTTATGCGTTATGCGTTATGCGTTATGCGTTATGCGTTATACGTTATGCGTTATGCGTTATGCGTTATTCGTTATGCGTTATGCGTTATTCGTTATGCGTTATGCGTTACGCGTTATGCGTTATGCGTTATGGGTTATTCGTTATGTGTTATGCGTTATGCGTTATGCGTTATGCGTTATGCGTTATGCGTTATGCGTTATGCGTTATGCGTTATGCGTTATGCGTTATGCGTTATGCGTTATGCGTGATGCGTTATGCGTTATGCGTTATGCGTTATGCGTTATGCGTTATGCGTTATGCGTTATGCGTTATGCGTTATGCGTTATGCGTTATGCGTTATGCGTTATGCGTTATGCGTTATGCTTTGTGCGTTATGCGTTATGCATTATGAGTAATGCGTGATCCGTTATGCCTTATGCGTTATGCGTTATGCGTTTTGCGTTTTGCGTTATGCGTCATGCGTTATGCGTTATGAGTTATGCGTTATGCGTTATGCGTTATGCGTGATGCGTTATGCGTTATGCGTTATGCGTTATGCGTTATGCGTTATGCGTTATGCGTTATGCGTTATGCGTTATGCGTTATGCGTTATGCGTTATGCGTTATGCGTTATGCGTTATGCGTTATGCGTTATGCGTTATGCGTTATGCGTTATGCGTTATGCGTTATGCGTTGTGCGTTATGCGTTATGCGTTGTGCGTTATGCGTTATGCGTTATGCGTTATGCGTTATGCGTTATGCGTTATGCGTTATGCGTTATGCGTTATGCGTTATGCGTTATGCGTTATGCGTTATGCGTTATGCGTTATGCGTTATGCGTTATGCGTTATGCGTTATGCGTTATGCGTTATGCGTTATGCGTTATGCGTTATGCGTTATGCGTTATGCGTTATGCGTTATGCGTTATGCGTTATGCGTTATGCGTTATGCGTTATGCGTTATGCGTTATGCGTTATGCGTTATGCGTTATGCGTTATGCGTTATGCTTTGTGCGTTATGCGTTATGCGTTATGAGTAATGCGTGATCCGTCACGCGTTATGCGTTATGCTATATGCGTTATGCCTTATGCCTTATGCGTTATGCGTTATGCGTTATGCGTTATGCGTTATGCGTTATGCGTTATGCGTTATGCGTTATGCGTTATGCGTTATGCGTTATGCGTTATGCGTTATGCGTTTTGCGTTATTCGTTATGCGTTGTGCTTTATGCGTTATGCGTTATGGATTATGCGTTATGCGTTATGCGTTATGAGTAATGCTGGATCCGTTATGCGTTATGCGCTTTGCGTTATTCGTTATGCGTTGTGCTTTATGCGTTATGCGTTATGGATTATGCGTTATGCGATATTCGTTACGTGTTATGCGTTATGCGTTATGCGTTATGCGTTATGCGTTATGCGTTATGCGTTATGCGTTATGCTTTATGCGTTATGCGTTATGCGTTATGAGTAATGCGTGATCCGTCATGCGTTATGCGTTATGCTATATGCGTTATGCCTTATGCCTTATGCGTTATGCGTTATGCGTTATGCGTTATGCGTTATGCGTTATGCGTTATGCGTTATGCGTTATGCGTTATGCGTTATGCGTTAAGCGTTATGCGTTTTGCGTTATTCGTTATGCGTTGTGCTTTATGCGTTATGCGTTATGGATTATGCGTTATGCGTTATGCGTTATGAGTAATGCTGGATCCGTTATGCGTTATGCGTTTTGCGTTATTCGTTATGCGTTGTGCTTTATGCGTTATGCGTTATGGATTATGCGTTATGCGATATTCGTTACGTGTTATGCGTTATGCGTTATGCGTTATGCGTTATGGATTATGCGTTATGCGATATTCGTTACGTGTTATGCGTTATGCGTTATGCGTTATGCGTTATGCGTCATGCGTTATGAGTAATGCGTGATCCGTTATGCGTTATGCGTTTTGAGTAATGCGTGATCCGTTATGCGTTATGCGTTTTGCGTTATGCGTTATGCGTTATGCGTTATGCGTTATGCGTTTTGCTTTATGCGTTATGCGTTATGCGTTATGCGTTATGCGTTATGCGGTATGCATTATGCGTTATGCGGTATTCGTTATGCGTTGTGCATTATGCGTTTTGCGTTATGCGTTATGCTTTATGCGTGATGTTTCATGCGTTATGCGTTATGCGTTATGCGTTATGCGGTATGCGTTATGCGTTATGCGTTATGCGTTATGCGTTATGCGTTATGCGTTATGCGTTATGCGTTATGCGTTATGCGTTATGCGTTATGCGTTATGCGTTATGCGTTAACAGTTATGCGTTAAAAGTTATGCGTTATGCTTTATTCGTTATGCGTTATGCGTTATGCGTTAGGCGTTATGCGTTATGCGTTATGCTTTATGCGTTATGCGTGATCCGTTATGCGTTATGCGTTATGCGTTATGCGTTATGCTTTGTGCGTTATGCGTTATGCGTTATGAGTAATGCGTGATCCGTCACGCGTTATGCGTTATGCGTTATGCTATATGCGTTATGCCTTATGCCTTATGCGTTATGCGTTATGCGTTATGCGTTATTCGTTATGCGTTATGCGTTATGCGTTATGCGTTATGCGTTATGCGTTATGCGTTATGCGTTATGAGTTATGCTATATGCGTTATGCCTTATGCCTTATGCCTTATGCGTTAGGCGTTATGCGTTATGCGTTATGCGTTATGCGTTATGCGTTATACGTTATGCGTTATGCGTTATGCGTTATTCGTTATGCGTTATGCGTTATTCGTTATGCGTTATGCGTTATGCGTTATGCGTTAAAAGTTATGCGTTATGCGTTATGCGTTATGGGTGATTCGTTATGTGTTATGCGTTATGCGTTATGCGTTGTGCGTTATGCGTTATGCGTTATGCGTTATGCGTTATGCGTTATGCGTTATGCTTTATGCGTGATGCGTTATGTTTTATTCGTTATGCGTTATGCGTTATGCGTTAGGCGTTATGCGTTATGCGTTATGCTTTATGCGTTATGCGTGTTCCGTTATGCGTTATGCGTTCTGCGTTATGCTTTATGCGTTATGCGTGATCCGTTATGCGTTAGGCGTTATGCGTTTTGCGGTATTCGTTATGCGTTGTGCATTATGCATTATGCGTTATGCGTTATGCGTTATGCTATATGCGTTATGCCTTATGCCTTATGCGTTAGGCGTTATGCGTTATGCGTTATGAGTTATGCTATATGCGTTATGCCTTATGCCTTATGCCTTATGCGTTAGGCGTTATGCGTTATGTGTTATGCGTTATGCGTTATGCGTTATGCGTTATGCGTTATGCGTTATGCGTTATGCGTTATGCGTTATGCGTTATGCGTTATGCGTTATGCGTTATGCGTTATGCGTTATACGTTATGCGTTATGCGTTATGTTTTATTTGATATGCGTTATGCGTTATGAGTAATGCTGGATCCGTTATGCGTTATGCGTTTTGCGTTATTCGTTATGCGTTGTGCTTTATGCGTTATGCGTTATGTATTATGCGTTATGCGTTATGAGTAATGCGTGATCCGTCATGCGTTATGCGTTATGCTATATGCGTTATGCCTTATGCCTTATTGCGTTAGGCGTTATGCGTTATGCGTTATGAGTTATGCTATATGCGTTATGCCTTATGCCTTATGCCTTATGCGTTATGCGTTATGCGTTATGCGTTATGCGTTATGCGTTATGCGTTATGCGTTATGCGTTATGCGTTATGCGTTATTCGTTATGTGTTATGCGTTATTCGTTATGCGTTATGCGTTACGCGTTATGCGTTATTCGTTATGCGTTATGCGTTATGCGTTATGGGTTATTCGTTATGTGTTATGCGTTATGCGTTATGCGTTATGCGTTATGCGTTATGCGTTATGCGTTATGCGTTATGCGTTATGCGTTATGCGTTATGCGTTATGCGTTATGCGTTATGCGTTATGCGTTATGCGTTATGCGTTATGCGTTATGCGTTATGCGTTATGCGTTATGCGCTATGCGTTATGCGTTATGCGTTATGAATAATGCGTGATCCGTTATGTTTTATGCGATTTGCGTTATGCATTATGCGTTATGCGTTATGCGTTATGCGTTATGCGTTATGCGTTATGCGTTATGCGTTATGCGTTATGCGTTATGCGTTATGCGCTATGCGTTATGCGTTATGCGTTATGAATAATGCGTGATCCGTTATGTTTTATGCGATTTGCGTTATGCGTTATGCGTTATGCGTTATGCGTTATGCGTTATGCGTTATGCGTTATGCGTTATGCGTTATACGTTATGCGTTATGCGTTATGCGTTATTCGTTATGCGTTATGCGTTATTCGTTATGCGTTATGCGTTACGCGTTATGCGTTATGCGTTATGGGTTATTCGTTATGTGTTATGCGTTATGCGTTATGCGTTATGCGTTATGCGTTATGCGTTATGCGTTATGCGTTATGCGTTATGCGTTATGCGTTATGCGTTATGCGTTATGCGTGATGCGTTATGCGTTATGCGTTATGCGTTATGCGTTATGCGTTATGCGTTATGCGTTATGCGTTATGCCTTATGCGTTATGCGTTATGCGTTATGCGTTATGCGTTATGCGTTATGCGTTATGCTTTGTGCGTTATGCGTTATGCATTATGAGTAATGCGTGATCCGTTATGCCTTATGCGTTATGCGTTATGCGTTTTGCGTTTTGCGTTATGCGCCATGCGTTATGCGTTATGAGTTATGCGTTATGCGTTATGCGTTATGCGTGATGCGTTATGCGTTATGCGTTATGCGTTATGCGTTATGCGTTATGCGTTATGCGTTATGCGTTATGCGTTATGCGTTATGCGTTATGCGTTATGCGTTATGCGTTATGCGTTATGCGTTATGCGTTATGCGTTATGCGTTATGCGTTATGCGTTATGCGTTATGCGTTGTGCGTTATGCGTTATGCGTTGTGCGTTATGCGTTATGCGTTATGCGTTATGCGTTATGCGTTATGCGTTATACGTTATGCGTTATGCATTATGCGTTATGCGTTATGCGTTTTGCGTTATTCGTTATGCGTTGTGCTTTATGCGTTATGCGTTATGGATTATGCGTTATGCGTTATGCGTTGTGCGTTATGCGTTATGCGTTATGCGTTATGCGTTATGCGTTATGCGTTATGCGTTATGCGTTATGCGTTATGCGTTATGCGTTATGCGTTATGCGTTATGCTTTGTGCGTTATGCGTTATGCGTTATGAGTAATGCGTGATCCGTCACGCGTTATGCGTTATGCTATATGCGTTATGCCTTATGCGTTATGCGTTATGCGTTATGCGTTATGCGTTATGCGTTATGCGTTATGCGTTATGCGTTATGCGTTATGCGTTATGCGTTATGCGTTATGCGTTTTGCGTTATTCGTTATGCGTTGTGCTTTATGCGTTATGCGTTATGGATTATGCGTTATGCGTTATGCGTTATGCGTTATGAGTAATGCTGGATCCGTTATGCGTTATGCGTTTTGCGTTATTCGTTATGCGTTGTGCTTTATGCGTTATGCGTTATGGATTATGCGTTATGCGATATTCGTTACGTGTTATGCGTTATGCGTTATGCGTTATGCGTTATGCGTTATGCGTTATGCGTTATGCGTTATGCTTTATGCGTTATGCGTTATGCGTTATGAGTAATGCGTGATCCGTCATGCGTTATGCGTTATGCTATATGCGTTATGCCTTATGCCTTATGCGTTATGCGTTATGCGTTATGCGTTATGCGTTATGCGTTATGCGTTATGCGTTATGCGTTATGCGTTATGCGTTATGCGTTATGCGTTATGCGTTAAGCGTTATGCGTTTTGCGTTATTCGTTATGCGTTGTGCTTTATGCGTTATGCGTTATGGATTATGCGTTATGCGTTATGCGTTATGAGTAATGCTGGATCCGTTATGCGTTATGCGTTTTGCGTTATTCGTTATGCGTTGTGCTTTATGCGTTATGCGTTATGGATTATGCGTTATGCGATATTCGTTACGTGTTATGCGTTATGCGTTATGCGTTATGCGTTATGGATTATGCGTTATGCGATATTCGTTACGTGTTATGCGTTATGCGTTATGCGTTATGCGTTATGCGTCATGCGTTATGAGTAATGCGTGATCCGTTATGCGTTATGCGTTTTGAGTAATGCGTGATCCGTTATGCGTTATGCGTTTTGCGTTATGCGTTATGCGTTATGCGTTATGCGTTATGCGTTATGCGTTTTGCTTTATGCGTTATGCGTTATGCGTTATGCGTTATGCGTTATGCGGTATGCATTATGCGTTATGCGGTATTCGTTATGCGTTGTGCATTATGCGTTTTGCGTTATGCGTTATGCGTTATGCGTTATGAATAATGCGTGATCCGTTATGTTTTATGCGATTTGCGTTATGCATTATGCGTTATGCGTTATGCGTTATGCGTTATGCGTTATGCGTTATGCGTTATGCGTTATGCGTTATGCGCTATGCGTTATGCGTTATGCGTTATGAATAATGCGTGATCCGTTATGTTTTATGCGATTTGCGTTATGCATTATGCGTTATGCGTTATGCGTTATGCGTTATGCGTTATGCGTTATGCGTTATGCGTTATACGTTATGCGTTATGCGTTATGCGTTATTCGTTATGCGTTATGCGTTATTCGTTATGCGTTATGCGTTACGCGTTATGCGTTATGCGTTATGGGTTATTCGTTATGTGTTATGCGTTATGCGTTATGCGTTATGCGTTATGCGTTATGCGTTATGCGTTATGCGTTATGCGTTATGCGTTATGCGTTATGCGTTATGCGTGATGCGTTATGCGTTATGCGTTATGCGTTATGCGTTATGCGTTATGCGTTATGCGTTATGCGTTATGCGTTATGCGTTATGCGTTATGCGTTATGCGTTATGCGTTATGCGTTATGCTTTGTGCGTTATGCGTTATGCATTATGAGTAATGCGTGATCCGTTATGCCTTATGCGTTATGCGTTATGCGTTTTGCGTTTTGCGTTATGCGTCATGCGTTATGCGTTATGAGTTATGCGTTATGCGTTATGCGTTATGCGTGATGCGTTATGCGTTATGCGTTATGCGTTATGCGTTATGCGTTATGCGTTATGCGTTATGCGTTATGCGTTATGCGTTATGCGTTATGCGTTATGCGTTATGCGTTATGCGTTATGCGTTATGCGTTATGCGTTATGCGTTATGCGTTATGCGTTATGCGTTGTGCGTTATGCGTTATGCGTTGTGCGTTATGCGTTATGCGTTATGCGTTATGCGTTATGCGTTATGCGTTATGCGTTATGCGTTATGCGTTATGCGTTATGCGTTATGCGTTATGCGTTATGCGTTATGCGTTATGCGTTATGCGTTATGCGTTATGCGTTATGCGTTATGCGTTATGCGTTATGCGTTATGCGTTATGCGTTATGCGTTATGCGTTATGCGTTATGCGTTATGCGTTATGCGTTATGCGTTATGCGTTATGCGTTATGCGTTATGCGTTATGCGTTATGCGTTATGCTTTGTGCGTTATGCGTTATGCGTTATGAGTAATGCGTGATCCGTCACGCGTTATGCGTTATGCTATATGCGTTATGCCTTATGCCTTATGCGTTATGCGTTATGCGTTATGCGTTATGCGTTATGCGTTATGCGTTATGCGTTATGCGTTATGCGTTATGCGTTATGCGTTATGCGTTATGCGTTATGCGTTTTGCGTTATTCGTTATGCGTTGTGCTTTATGCGTTATGCGTTATGGATTATGCGTTATGCGTTATGCGTTATGAGTAATGCTGGATCCGTTATGCGTTATGCGTTTTGCGTTATTCGTTATGCGTTGTGCTTTATGCGTTATGCGTTATGGATTATGCGTTATGCGATATTCGTTACGTGTTATGCGTTATGCGTTATGCGTTATGCGTTATGCGTTATGCGTTATGCGTTATGCGTTATGCTTTATGCGTTATGCGTTATGCGTTATGAGTAATGCGTGATCCGTCATGCGTTATGCGTTATGCTATATGCGTTATGCCTTATGCCTTATGCGTTATGCGTTATGCGTTATGCGTTATGCGTTATGCGTTATGCGTTATGCGTTATGCGTTATGCGTTATGCGTTATGCGTTAAGCGTTATGCGTTTTGCGTTATTCGTTATGCGTTGTGCTTTATGCGTTATGCGTTATGGATTATGCGTTATGCGTTATGCGTTATGAGTAATGCTGGATCCGTTATGCGTTATGCGTTTTGCGTTATTCGTTATGCGTTGTGCTTTATGCGTTATGCGTTATGGATTATGCGTTATGCGATATTCGTTACGTGTTATGCGTTATGCGTTATGCGTTATGCGTTATGGATTATGCGTTATGCGATATTCGTTACGTGTTATGCGTTATGCGTTATGCGTTATGCGTTATGCGTCATGCGTTATGAGTAATGCGTGATCCGTTATGCGTTATGCGTTTTGAGTAATGCGTGATCCGTTATGCGTTATGCGTTTTGCGTTATGCGTTATGCGTTATGCGTTATGCGTTATGCGTTATGCGTTATGCGTTATGCGTTATGCGTTATGCGTTATGCGTTATGCGGTATGCATTATGCGTTATGCGGTATTCGTTATGCGTTGTGCATTATGCGTTTTGC
Organism: Lasioglossum morio; assembly: GCA_916610235.2. Lineage (NCBI taxonomy): Eukaryota > Metazoa > Arthropoda > Insecta > Hymenoptera > Halictidae > Lasioglossum > Lasioglossum morio. Next base: position 2,080,128 of record CAKAJA020000239.1, on the reverse strand, counting down.
GTTATGCGTTATGCTTTATGCGTGATGTTTCATGCGTTATGCGTTATGCGTTATGCGTTATGCGGTATGCGTTATGCGTTATGCGTTATGCGTTATGCGTTATGCGTTATGCGTTATGCGTTATGCGTTATGCGTTATGCGTTATGCGTTATGCGTTATGCGTTAACAGTTATGCGTTAAAAGTTATGCGTTATGCTTTATTCGTTATGCGTTATGCGTTATGCGTTAGGCGTTATGCGTTATGCGTTATGCTTTATGCGTTATGCGTGATCCGTTATGCGTTATGCGTTATGCGTTATGCGTTATGCTTTGTGCGTTATGCGTTATGCGTTATGAGTAATGCGTGATCCGTCACGCGTTATGCGTTATGCGTTATGCTATATGCGTTATGCCTTATGCCTTATGCGTTATGCGTTATGCGTTATGCGTTATGCGTTATGCGTTATGCGTTATGCGTTATGCGTTATGCGTTATGCGTTATGCGTTATGCGTTATGCGTTAAGCGTTATGCGTTTTGCGTTATTCGTTATGCGTTGTGCTTTATGCGTTATTTGTTATGGATTATGCGTTATGCGTTATGCGTTATGAGTAATGCTGGATCCGTTATGCGTTATGCGTTTTGCGTTATTCGTTATGCGTTGTGCTTTATGCGTTATGCGTTATGGATTATGCGTTATGCGATATTCGTTACGTGTTATGCGTTATGCGTTATGCGTTATGCGTTATGGATTATGCGTTATGCGATATTCGTTACGTGTTATGCGTTATGCGTTATGCGTTATGCGTTATGCGTCATGCGTTATGAGTAATGCGTGATCCGTTATGCGTTATGCGTTTTGAGTAATGCGTGATCCGTTATGCGTTATGCGTTTTGCGTTATGCGTTATGCGTTATGCGTTATGCGTTATGCGTTTTGCTTTATGCGTTATGCGTTATGCGTTATGCGGTATGCATTATGCGTTATGCGGTATTCGTTATGCGTTGTGCATTATGCGTTTTGCGTTATGCGTTATGCTTTATGCATGATGTTTCATGCGTTATGCGTTATGCGTTATGCGTTATGCGTTATGCGTTATGCGTTATGCGTTATGCGTTGTGCGTTATGCGTTATGCGTTATGCTTTATGCGTGATGCGTTATGCTTTATTCGTTATGCGTTATGCGTTATGCGTTAGGCGTTATGCGTTATGCGTTATGCTTTATGCGTTATGCGTGATCCGTTATGCGTTATGCGTTCTGCGTTATGCTTTATGCGTTATGCGTGATCCGTTATGCGTTAGGCGTTATGCGTTTTGCGGTATTCGTTATGCGTTGTGCATTATGCATTATGCGTTATGCGTTATGCTTTATGCGTGATGCGTTATGCTTTATTCGTTATGCGTTATGCGTTATGCGTTAGGCGTTATGCGTTATGCGTTATGCTTTATGCGTTATGCCTGGTCCGTTATGCGTTATGCGTTATGCGTTATGCGTTATGCGCTATGCGTTATGCGTTATGCGTTATGCGTTATGCGTTATGCGTTATGCGTTATGCGTTATGCGTTATGCGTTATGCGTTCGGCGTTATGCGTTATGCGTTATGCGTTATGCGTTATGCTTTGTGCGTTATGCGTTATGCGTTATGAGTAATGCGTGATCCGCTATGCGTTATGCGTTATGCGTTATGCGCTATGCGTTTTGCGTTATGCGTTATGCGTTATGCGTTATGAGTTATGCGTTATGCGTTATGCGTTATGCATTATGCGTTATGCGTGATGCGTTATGCGCTATGCGTTATGCGTTATGCGTTATGCGTTATGAGTTATGCGTTATGCGTTATGCGTTATGCGTTGTGCGGTTTGCGTTATGCGTTATGCGTTATGCGTTATGCATTATGCGTTATGCGTTATGCGTTATGAGTAATGCGTGATCCGTCATGCGTTATGTGTTATGCGTTATGCGTTATGCGTTATGCGTTATGCGTTATGCGTTATGCGTTATACGTTATGCGTTATGCGTTATGCGTTATGCTTTGTGCGTTATGCGTTATGCGTTATGAGTAATGCGTGATCCGTCATGCTTTATGCGTTATGCTATATGCGTTATGCGTTATGCGTTATGCGTTATGCGTTATGCGTTATGCGTTATGCGTTATGCGTTATGCGTTATGCGTTATGCGTTATGCGTTATGCTTTGTGCGTTATGCGTTATGCGTTATGAGTAATGCGTGATCCGTCATGCGTTATGCGTTATGCTATATGCCTTATGCCTTTTGCCTTATGCCTTATGCCTTATGCGTTAGGCGTTATGCGTTATACGTTATGCGTTATGCGTTATGCGTTATTCGTTATGCGTTATGCGTTATTCGTTATGCGTTATGCGTTATGCGTTACGCGTTATGCGTTACTCGTTATGCGTTATGCGTTATGCGTTATGGGTTATTCGTTATGCGTTATGCGTTATGCGTTATGCGTTATGCGTTATGCGTTATGCGTTATGCGTTATGCGTTTTGCGTTATGCGTTATGCGTTATGCGTTATGCTTTGTGCGTTATGCGTTATGCATTATGAGTAATGCGTGATCCGTTATGCGTTATGCGTTATGCGTTATGCGTTATGCGTTATGCGTTATGCGTTATGCGTTATACGTTATGCGTTATGCGTTATGGATTATTTGATATGCGTTATGCGTTATGAGTAATGCTGGATCCGTTATGCGTTATGCGTTTTGCGTTATTCGTTATGCGTTGTGCTTTATGCGTTATGCGTTATGTATTATGCGTTATGCGTTATGAGTAATGCGTGATCCGTCATGCGTTATGCGTTATGCTATATGCGTTTTGCCTTATGCCTTATGCGTTAGGCGTTATGCGTTATGCGTTATGAGTTATGCTATATGCGTTATGCCTTATGCCTTATGCCTTATGCGTTAGGCGTTATGCGTTATGCGTTACGCGTTATGCGTTATGCGTTATACGTTATGCGTTATGCGTTATGCGTTATTCGTTATGCGTTATGCGTTATTCGTTATGCGTTATGCGTTACGCGTTATGCGTTATTCGTTATGCGTTATGCGTTATGCGTTATGGGTTATTCGTTATGTGTTATGCGTTATGCGTTATGCGTTGTGCGTTATGCGTTATGCGTTATGCGTTATGCGTTATGCGTTATGCGTTATGCGTTATGCGTTATGCGTTATGCGTTATGCGTTATGCGTTATGCGTTATGCGTTATGCGTTATGCGTTATGCGTTATGCGTTATGCGTTATGCGCTATGCGTTATGCGTTATGCGTTATGAATAATGCGTGATCCGTTATGTTTTATGCGATTTGCGTTATGCATTATGCGTTATGCGTTATGCGTTATGCGTTATGCGTTATGCGTTATGCTATATGCGTTATGACTTATGCCTTATGCGTTAGGCGTTATGCGTTATGCGTTATGAGTTATGCTATATGCGTTATGCCTTATGCCTTATGCCTTATGCCTTATGCGTTAGGCGTTATGCGTTATGCGTTATGCGTTATGCGTTATGCGTTATGCGTTATGCGTTATGCGTTATGCGTTATGCGTTATGCGTTATGCGTTATGCGTTATGCGTTATGCGTTATGCGTTATGCGTTATGCGTTATGCGTTATGCGTTATGCGTTATGCGTTATGCGTTATGCGTTATGCGTTATGCGTTATGCGTTATGCGTTATGCGTTATGCGTTATACGTTATGCGTTATGCGTTATGGATTATGCGATATGCGTTATGCGTTATGAGTAATGCTGGATCCGTTATGCGTTATGCGTTATTTGTTATGCGTTGTGCTTTATGCGTTATGCGTTATGTATTATGCGTTATGCGATATTCGTTATGTGTTATGCGTTATGCGTTATGCGTTATGCGTTATGCGTTATGCTTTGTGCGTTATGCGTTATGCATTATGAGTAATGCGTGATCCGTTATGCCTTATGCGTTATGCGTTATGCGTTTTGCGTTTTGCGTTTTGCGTTATGCGTCATGCGTTATGCGTTATGAGTTATGCGTTATGCGTTATGCGTTATGCGTGATGCGTTATGCGTTATGCGTTATGCGTTATGCGTTATGCGTTATGCGTTATGCGTTATGCGTTATGCGTTATGCGTTATGCGTTTTGAGTAATGCGTGATCCGTTATGCGTTATGCGTTTTGCGTTATGCGTTATGCGTTATGCGTTATGCGTTATGCGTTTTGCTTTATGCGTTATGCGTTATGCGTTATGCGTTATGCGGTATGCATTATGCGTTATGCGGTATTCGTTATGCATTGTGCATTATGCGTTATGCGTTATGCGTTATGCGTTATGCGTTATGCGTTATGCGTTATGCGTTAAAAGTTATGCGTTAAAAGTTATGCGTTATGCTTTATGCGTGTTGCGTTATGCGTTATGAGTTATGCGTTATGCGTTATGCGTTATGCGTTATGCGTTGTGCGTTATGCGTTATGCGTTATGCTTTATGCGTGATGCGTTATGCTTTATTCGTTATGCGTTATGCGTTGTGCATTATGCATTATGCGTTATGCGTTATGCTTTATGCGTGATGCGTTATGCTTTATTCGTTATGCGTTATGCGTTATGCGTTAGGCGTTATGCGTTATGCGTTATGCTTTATGCGTTATGCCTGGTCCGTTATGCGTTATGCGTTATGCGTTATGCGTTATGCGCTGTGCGTTATGCGTTATGGGTTATGCGTTATGCGTTATGCGTTATGCGTTATGCGTTCTGCGTTATGCGTTATGCGTTATGCGTTATGCGTTATGCTTTGTGCGTTATGCGTTATGCGTTATGAGTAATGCGTGATCCGCTATGCGTTATGCGTTATGCGTTATGCGCTATGCGTTTTGCGTTATGCGTTATGCGTTATGAGTTATGCGTTATGCGTTATGCGTTATGCATTATGCGTTATGCGTGATGCGTTATGCGCTATGCGTTATGCGTTATGCGTTATACGTTATGCGTTATGCGTTATGCGTTATGCTTTGTGCGTTATGCGTTATGCGTTATGAGTAATGCGTGATCCGTCATGCTTTATGCGTTATGCGTTATGCGTTATGCGTTATGCGTTATGCGTTATGCGTTATGCGTTATGCGTTATGCGTTATGCGTTATGCGTTATGCGTTATGCGTTTTGCGTTATGCGTTATGCGTTATGCGTTATGCTTTGTGCGTTATGCGTTATGCATTATGAGTAATGCGTGATCCGTTATGCGTTATGCGTTATGCGTTATGCGTTATGCGTTATGCGTTATGCGTTATGCGTTATACGTTATACGTTATGCGTTATGCGTTATGCGTTATGCGTTATGCGTTATGCGTTATGCGTTATGCGTTATGCGTTATGTATTATGCGTTATGCGTTATGAGTAATGCGTGATCCGTCATGCGTTATGCGTTATGCTATATGCGTTTTGCCTTATGCCTTATGCGTTAGGCGTTATGCGTTATGCGTTATGAGTTATGCTATATGCGTTATGCCTTATGCCTTATGCCTTATGCGTTAGGCGTTATGCGTTATGCGTTATGCGTTATGCGTTATGCGTTATGCGTTATACGTTATGCGTTATGCGTTATGCGTTATGCGTTATGCGTTATGCGTTATGCGTTATGCGTTATGCGTTATGCGTTATGCGTTATGCGTTATGCGTTATGCGTTATACGTTATGCGTTATGCGTTATGGATTATGCGATATGCGTTATGCGTTATGAGTAATGCTGGATCCGTTATGCGTTATGCGTTTTGCGTTATTTGTTATGCGTTGTGCTTTATGCGTTATGCGTTATGTATTATGCATTATGCGATATTCGTTATGTGTTATGCGTTATGCGTTATGCGTTATGCGTTATGCGTTATGCGTTATGCTTTGTGCGTTATGCGTTATGCGTGATCCGTTATGCCTTATGCGTTATGCGTTATGCGTTTTGCGTTTTGCGTTATGCGTCATGCGTTATGCGTTATGAGTTATGCGTTATGCGTTATGCGTTATGCGTTATGCGTTATGCTTTATGCGTGATGTTTTATGCGATATGCGTTATGCGTTATGCGTTATGCGTTATGCGTTATGCGTTATGCGTTATGCGTTATGCGTTATGCGTTATGCGTTATGCGTTATGCGTTATGCGTTATGCGTTATGCGTTATGCGTTATGCGTTAAAAGTTATGCGTTAAAAGTTATGCGTTATGCTTTATGCGTTATGCGTGATCCGTTATGCGTTATGCGTTATGCGTTATGCGTTATGCGTTATGCGTTATGCGTAATGCGTTATGCGTTATGCGTTATGCGTTATGCGTTATGCGTTATGCGTCATGCGTTATGCGTTATGAGTTATGCGTTATGCGTTATGCGTGATGCGTTATGCGTTATGCGTTATGCGTTATGCGTTATGCGTTATGCGTTATGCGTTATGCGTTATGCGTCATGCGTTATGAGTAATGCGTGATCCGTTATGCGTTATGCGTTTTGAGTAATGCGTGATCCGTTATGCGTTATGCGTTTTGCGTTATGCGTTATGCGTTATGCGTTATGCGTTATGCGTTATGCTTTATGCGTTATGCGTTATGCGTTATGCGTTATGGATTATGCGATATGCGTTATGCGTTATGCGTTATGCGTTATGCGTTATGCGTTATGCGTTATGCGTTATGCGTTATGCGTTATGCGTTATGCGTTATGCGTTATACGTTATGCGTTATGCGTTATGGATTATTTGATATGCGTTATGCGTTATGAGTAATGCTGGATCCGTTATGCGTTATGCGTTTTGCGTTATTCGTTATGCGTTGTGCTTTATGCGTTATGCGTTATGTATTATGCGTTATGCGTTATGAGTAATGCGTGATCCGTCATGCGTTATGCGTTATGCTATATGCGTTTTGCCTTATGCCTTATGCGTTAGGCGTTATGCGTTATGCGTTATGAGTTATGCTATATGCGTTATGCCTTATGCCTTATGCCTTATGCGTTAGGCGTTATGCGTTATGCGTTATGCGTTATGCGTTATGCGTTATACGTTATGCGTTATGCGTTATGCGTTATGCGTTATGCGTTATGCGTTATGCGTTATGCGTTATGCGTTATACGTTATGCGTTATGCGTTATGGATTATGCGATATGCGTTATGCGTTATGAGTAATGCTGGATCCGTTATGCGTTATGCGTTTTGCGTTATTTGTTATGCGTTGTGCTTTATGCGTTATGCGTTATGTATTATGCGTTATGCGATATTCGTTATGTGCTATGCGTTATGCGTTATGCGTTATGCGTTATGCGTTATGCTTTGTGCGTTATGCGTTATGCATTATGAGTAATGCGTGATCCGTTATGCCTTATGCGTTATGCGTTATGCGTTTTGCGTTTTGCGTTATGCGTCATGCGTTATGCGTTATGAGTTATGCGTTATGCGTTACGCGTTATGCGTGATGCGTTATGCGTTATGCGTTATGCGTTATGCGTTATGCGTTATGCGTTATGCGTTATGCGTTATGCGTTATGCGTCATGCGTTATGAGTAAATCGTGATCCGTTATGCGTTATGCGTTTTGAGTAATGCGTGATCCGTTATGCGTTATGCGTTTTGCGTTATGCGTTATGCGTTATGCGTTATGCGTTTTGCTTTATGCGTTATGCGTTATGGGTTATGCGTTATGCGGTATGCATTATGCGTTATGCGGTATTCGTTATGCGTTGTGCATTATGCGTTTTGCGTTATGCGTTATGCTTTATGCGTGATGTTTTATGCGTTATGCGTTATGCGTTATGCGTTATGCGTTATGCGTTATGCGTTATGCGTTATGCGTTATGCGTTATGCGTTATGCGTTATGCGTTATGCGTTATGCGTTATGCGTTATGCGTTATGCGTTATGCGTTATGCGTTATGCGTTATGCGTTATGCGTTAAAAGTTATGCGTTAAAAGTTATGCGTTATGCTTTATGCGTTTTGCGTTATGCGTTATGAGTTATGCGTTATGCGTTATGCGTTATGCGTTGTGCGTTATGCGTTATGCGTTATGCTTTATGTGTGATGCGTTATGCTTTATTCGTTATGCGTTATGCGTTATGCGTTATGCGTTAGGCGTTATGCGTTATGCGTTATGCTTTATGCGTTATGCGTGATCCGTTATGCGTTATGCGTTATGCGTTATGCGTTATGCGTTATGCGTAATGCGTTATGCGTTATGCGTTATGCGTTATGCGTTATGCGTTATGCGTCATGCGTTATGCGTTATGAGTTATGCGTTATGCGTTATGCGTGATGCGTTATGCGTTATGCGTTATGCGTTATGCGTTATGCGTTATGCGTTATGCGTTATGCGTTATGCGTTATGCGTCATGCGTTATGAGTAATGCGTGATCCGTTATGCGTTATGCGTTTTGAGTAATGCGTGATCCGTTATGCGTTATGCGTTTTGCGTTATGCGTTATGCGTTATGCGCTATGCGTTTTGCTTTATGCGTTATGCGTTATGCGTTATGCGTTATGGATTATGCGATATGCGTTATGCGTTATGAGTAATGCTGGATCCGTTATGCGTTTTGCGTTATTTGTAATGCGTTGTGCTTTATGCGTTATGCGTTATGTATTATGCGTTATGCGATATTCGTTATGTGTTATGCGTTATGCTTTATGCGTTATGCGTTATGCGTTATGCTTTGTGCGTTATGCGTTATGCATTATGAGTAATGCGTGATCCGTTATGCCTTATGCGTTATGCGTTATGCGTTTTGCGTTTTGCGTTATGCGTCATGCGTTATGCGTTATGAGTTATGCGTTATGCGTTATGCGTTATGCGTGATGCGTTATGCGTTATGCGTTATGCGTTATGCGTTATGCGTTATGCGTTGTGCGTTATGCGTTATGCGTTATGCTTTATGCGTGATGCGTTATGCTTTATTCGTTATGCGTTATGCGTTATGCGTTAGGCGTTATGCGTTATGCGTTATGCTTTATGCGTTATGCGTGATCCGTTATGCGTTATGCGTTCTGCGTTATGCTTTATGCGTTATGCGTGATCCGTTATGCGTTAGGCGTTATGCGTTTTGCGGTATTCGTTATGCGTTGTGCATTATGCATTATGCGTTATGCGTTATGCTTTATGCGTGATGCGTTATGCTTTATTCGTTATGCGTTATGCGTTATGCGTTAGGCGTTATGCGTTATGCGTTATGCTTTATGCGTTATGCCTGGTCCGTTATGCGTTATGCGTTATGCGTTATGCGTTATGCGCTATGCGTTATGCGTTATGCGTTATGCGTTATGCGTTATGCGTTATTCGTTATGCGTTATGCGTTCTGCGTTATGCGTTATGCGTTATGCGTTATGCGTTATGCGTTATGCTTTGTGCGTTATGCGTTGTGCGTTATGCGTTATGCGTTATGCGTTATGCGTTATGCGTTATGCGTTATGCGTTATGCGTTATGCGTTATGCGTTATGCGTTATGCGTTATGCGTTATGCGTTATGCGTTATGCGTTATGCGTTATGCGTTATGCGTTATGCGTTATGCGTTATGCGTTATGCGTTATGCGTTTTGCGTTATGCGTTATGCGTTATGCGTTATGCGTTATGCGTTATGCTTTGTGCGTTATGCGTTATGCATTATGAGTAATGCGTGATCCGTTATGCGTTATGCGATATGCGTTATGCGTTATGCGTTATGCGTTATGCGTTATGCGTTATGCGTTATGCGTTATGCGTTATGCGTTATACGTTATACGTTATGCGTTATGCGTTATGGATTATTTGATATGCGTTATGCGTTATGAGTAATGCTGGATCCGTTATGCGTTATGCGTTTTGCGTTATTCGTTATGCGTTGTGCTTTATGCGTTATGCGTTATGTATTATGCGTTATGCGTTATGAGTAATGCGTGATCCGTCAAGCGTTATGCGTTATGCTATATGCGTTTTGCCTTATGCCTTATGCGTTAGGCGTTATGCGTTATGCGTTATGAGTTATGCTATATGCGTTATGCCTTATGCCTTATGCCTTATGCGTTAGGCGTTATGCGTTATGCGTTATGCGTTATGCCTTATACGTTATGCGTTATGCGTTATGCGTTATTCGTTATGCGTTATGCGTTATGCGTTATGCGTTATGCGTTATGCGTTATACGTTATGCGTTATGCGTTATGCGTTATGCGCTATGCGTTATGCGTTATGCGTTATGAATAATGCGTGATCCGTTATGTTTTATGCGATTTGCGTTATGCATTATGCGTTATGCGTTATGATTTATGCGTTATGCGTTATGCGTTATGCGTTATGCGTTATGCGTTATGCGTTATGCGTTATGCGTTATGCGTAATGCCTTATGCGTTATGCGTTATGCGTTATGCGTTATGCGTTATGCGTTATGCGTTATGCGTTATGCGTTATGCGTTATGCGTTATGCGTTATGCGTTATGCGTTATGCGTTATGCGTTATGCGTTATGCGTTATGCGTTATGCGTTATGCGTTATGCGTTATGCGTTATGCGTTATGCGTTATGCGTTATGCGTTATGCGTTATGCGTTATGCGTTATGCGTTATGCTTTGTGCGTTATGTCTTATGCATTATGAGTAATGCGTGATCCGTTATGCCTTATGCGTTATGCGTTATGCGTTTTGCGTTATGCGTCATGCGTTATGCGTTATGAGTTATGCGTTATGCGTTATGCGTTATGCGTGATGCGCTATGCGTTATGCGTTATGCGTTATGAATAATGCGTGATCCGTTATGTTTTATGCGATTTGCGTTATGCATTATGCGTTATGCGTTATGATTTATGCGTTATGCGTTATGCGTTATGCGTTATGCGTTATGCGTTATGCGTTATGCGTTATGCGTTATGCGTAATGCCTTATGCGTTATGCGTTATGCGTTATGCGTTATGCCTTATGCGTTAGGCGTTATGCGTTATGCGTTATGAGTTATGCTATATGCGTTATGCCTTATGCCTTATGCCTTATGCGTTAGGCGTTATGCGTTATGCGTTATGCGTTATGCGTTATGCGTTATACGTTATGCGTTATGCGTTATGCGTTATTCGTTATGCGTTATGCGTTATGCGTTATGCGTTATGCGTTATGCGTTATACGTTATGCGTTATGCGTTATGCGTTATGCGCTATGCGTTATGCGTTATGCGTTATGAATAATGCGTGATCCGTTATGTTTTATGCGATTTGCGTTATGCGTTATGCGTTATGCGTTATGCGTTATGCGTTATGCGTTATGCGTTATGCGTTATGCGTTATGCGTTATGCGTTATGCATTAAAAGTTATGCGTTAAAAGTTATGCGTTATGCTTTATGCGTTTTGCGTTATGCGTTATGAGTTATGCGTTATGCGTTATGCGTTATGCGTTGTGCGTTATGCGTTTTGCGTTATGCTTTATGCGTGATGCGTTATGCTTTATTCGTTATGCGTTATGCGTTATGCGTTAGGCGTTATGCGTTATGCGTTATGCTTTATGCGTTATGCGTGATCCGTTATGCGTTATGCGTTCTGCGTTATGCTTTATGCGTTATGCGTGATCCGTTATGCGTTAGACGTTATGCGTTTTGCGGTATTCGTTATGCGTTGTGCATTATGCATTATGCGTTATGCGTTATGCTTTATGCGTGATGCGTTATGCTTTATTCGTTATGCGTTATGCGTTATGCGTTAGGCGTTATGCGTTATGCGTTATGCTTTATGCGTTATGCCTGGTCCGTTATGCGTTATGCGTTATGCGTTATGCGTTATGCGCTATGCGTTATGCGTTATGCGTTATGCGTTATGCGTTATGCGTTATTCGTTATGCGTTATGCGTTCTGCGTTATGCGTTATGCGTTATGCGTTATGCGTTATGCTTTGTGCGTTATGCGTTATGCGTTATGAGTAATGCGTGATCCGCTATGCGTTATGCGTTATGCGTTATGCGCTATGCGTTTTGCGTTATGCGTTATGCGTTATGCGTTATGAGTTATGCGTTATGCGTTATGCGTTATGCATTATGCGTTATGCGTGATGCGTTATGCGCTATGCGTTATGCGTTATGCGTTATGCGTTATGAGTTATGCGTTATGCGTTATGCGTTATGCGTTATGCGTTGTGCGTTATGCGTTATGCGTTATGCGTTATGCGTTATACATTATGCGTTATGCGTTATGCGTTATGAGTAATGCGTGATCCGTCATGCGTTATGTGTTATGCGTTATGCGTTATGCGTTATGCGTTATGCGTTATGCGTTATGCGTTATGCGTTATACGTTATGCGTTATGCGTTATGCGTTATGCTTTGTGCGTTATGCGTTGTGCGTTATGCGTTATGCGTTATGCGTTATGCGTTATGCGTTATGCGTTATGCGTTATGCGTTATGCGTTATGCGTTATGCGTTATGCGTTATGCGTTATGCGTTATGCGTTATGCGTTATGCGTTATGCGTTATGCGTTATGCGTTTTGCGTTATGCGTTATGCGTTATGCGTTATGCGTTATGCTTTGTGCGTTATGCGTTATGCATTATGAGTAATGCGTGATCCGTTATGCGTTATGCGATATGCGTTATGCGTTATGCGTTATGCGTTATGCGTTATGCGTTATGCGTTATGCGTTATGCGTTATACGTTATACGTTATGCGTTATGCGTTATGGATTATTTGATATGCGTTATGCGTTATGAGTAATGCTGGATCCGTTATGCGTTATGCGTTTTGCGTTATTCGTTATGCGTTGTGCTTTATGCGTTATGCGTTATGTATTATGCGTTATGCGTTATGAGTAATGCGTGATCCGTCAAGCGTTATGCGTTATGCTATATGCGTTTTGCCTTATGCCTTATGCGTTAGGCGTTATGCGTTATGCGTTATGAGTTATGCTATATGCGTTATGCCTTATGCCTTATGCCTTATGCGTTAGGCGTTATGCGTTATGCGTTATGCGTTATGCGTTATGCGTTATACGTTATGCGTTATGCGTTATGCGTTATTCGTTATGCGTTATGCGTTATGCGTTATGCGTTATGCGTTATGCGTTATACGTTATGCGTTATGCGTTATGCGTTATGCGCTATGCGTTATGCGTTATGCGTTATGAATAATGCGTGATCCGTTATGTTTTATGCGATTTGCGTTATGCATTATGCGTTATGCGTTATGCGTTATGCGTTATGCGTTATGCGTTATGCGTTATGCGTTATGCGTTATGCGTTATGCGTAATGCGTTATGCGTTATGCGTTATGCGTTATGCGTTATGCGTTATGCGTTATGCGTTATGCGTTATGCGTTATGCGTTATGCGTTATGCGTTATGCGTTATGCGTTATGCGTTATGCGTTATGCGTTATGCGTTATGCGTTATGCGTTATGCGTTATGCGTTATGCGTTATGCGTTATGCTTTGTGCGTTATGTCTTATGCATTATGAGTAATGCGTGATCCGTTATGCCTTATGCGTTATGCGTTATGCGTTTTGCGTTATGCGTCATGCGTTATGCGTTATGAGTTATGCGTTATGCGTTATGCGTTATGCGTGATGCGTTATGCGTTATGCGTTATGCGTTATGCGTTATGCGTTATGCGTTATGCGTTATGCGTTATGCGTTATGCGTTATGCGTTATGCGTTATGCGTTATGCGTTATGCGTTATGCGTTATGCGTTATGCGTTATGCGTATATGCGTTATGCGTTATGCGTTATGCGTTATGCGTTATGCGTTATGCGTTATGCGTTATGCGTTATGCGTTATGCGTTATGCGTTATGCGTTATGCGTTATGCTTTGTGCGTTATGCGTTATGAGTAATGCGTGATCCGTCATGCGTTATGCGTTATGCTATATGCGTTATGCCTTATGCCTTATGCGTTAGGCGTTATGCGTTATGCGTTATGAGTTATGCTATATGCGTTATGCCTTATGCCTTATGCCTTATGCGTTAGGCGTTATGCGTTATGCGTTATGCGTTATGCGTTATGCGTTATGCGTTATGCGTTATGCGTTATGCGTTATGCGTTATGCGTTATGCGTTATGCGTTATGCGTTATGCGTTATGCGTTATGCGTTATGCGTTATGCGTTATGCGTTATGCGTTATGCGTTATACGTTATGCGTTATGCGTTATGGATTATGCGATATGCGTTATGCGTTATGAGTAATGCTGGATCCGTTATGCGTTATGCGTTTTGCGTTATTTGTTATGCGTTGTGCTTTATGCGTTATGCGTTATGTATTATGCGTTATGCGATATTCGTTATGTGTTATGCGTTATGCGTTATGCGTTATTCGTTATGCGTTATGCGTTGTGCGTTATGCGTTATGCGTTATGCGTTATGCGTTATGCTTTGTGCGTTATGCGTTATGCATTATGCGTTATGAGTAATGCGTGATCCGTCATGCGTTATGCGTTATGCTATATGCGTTATGCCTTATGCCTTATGCGTTAGGCGTTATGCGTTATACGTTATGCGTTATGCGTTATGCGTTATGCGTTATGCGTTATGCGTTATGCGTTATGCGTTATGCGTTATGCGTTATGGGTTATTCGTTATGTGTTATGCGTTATGCGTTATGCGTTATGCGTTATGCGTTATGCGTCATGCGTTATGAGTAATGCGTGATCCGTTATGCGTTATGGGTTATGCGTTATACGTTATGCGTTTTGCGTTATGCGTTATGCGTTATGCGTGATGCGTTATGCGTTATGCGTTATGCGTTATACGTTATGCGTTATGCGTTATGCGTTATGCGTAACGCGTTATGCGTTGTGCGTTATGCGTTATGCGTTATACGTAATGCGTTATGCGTTATGAATAATGCTTGATCCGATATGCGTTATACGTTAAGCGTTATGCGTTATGCGTTATGCTTTGTGCGTTATGCGTTATGCGTTATGAGTAATGCGTGATCCGTCATGCGTTATGCGTTATGCTATATGCGTTATGCCTTATGCCTTATGCGTTATACGTAATGCGTTATGCGTTATTAGTAATGCTTGATCCGATATGCGTTATGCGGTATGCGTTATTCGTTATGAGTAATGCTGGATCCGTTATGTGTTATGCGTTATGGATTATGCGTTATGCGTTATGAGTAATGCTGGATCCGTTATGCGTTATGCGTTTTGCGTTATTCGTTATGCGTTGTGCTTTATGCGTTATGCGTTATGCTTTGTGCGTTATGCGTTATGCGTTATGAGTAATGCGTGATCCGTCATGCGTTATGCGTTGTGCGTTATGCGTTATGCGTTATGCGTTGTGCGTTATGCGTTATGCGTTATGCGTTATGCGTTATACGTAATGCGTTATGCGTTATGAATAATGCTTGATCCGATATGCGTTATACGTTAAGCGTTATGCGTTATGCGTTATGCTTTGTGCGTTATGCGTTATGCGTTATGAGTAATGCGTGATCCGTCATGCGTTATGCGTTATGCTATATGCGTTATGCCTTATGCCTTATGCGTTATACGTAATGCGTTATGCGTTATTAGTAATGCTTGATCCGATATGCGTTATGCGGTATGCGTTATTCGTTATGAGTAATGCTGGATCCGTTATGTGTTATGCGTTAGGCGTTATGCGTTATGCGTTATGCGTTATGCGTTATGCGTTATACGTTATGCGTTATGCGTTATGCGTTATTCGTTATGCGTTATGCGTTATGCGTTATGCGTTATGCGTTATGCGTTATACGTTATGCGTTATGCGTTATGCGTTATGCGCTATGCGTTATGCGTTATGCGTTATGAATAATGCGTGATCCGTTATGTTTTATGCGATTTGCGTTATGCATTATGCGTTATGCGTTATGCGTTATGCGTTATGCGTTATGCGTTATGCGTTATGCGTTATGCGTTATGCGTAATGCGTTATGCGTTATGCGTTATGCGTTATGCGTTATGCGTTATGCGTTATGCGTTATGCGTTATGCGTTATGCGTTATGCGTTATGCGTTATGCGTTATGCGTTATGCGTTATGCGTTATGCGTTATGCGTTATGCGTTATGCGTTATGCGTTATGCGTTATGCGTTATGCGTTATGCGTTATGCGTTATGCTTTGTGCGTTATGTCTTATGCATTATGAGTAATGCGTGATCCGTTATGCCTTATGCGTTATGCGTTATGCGTTTTGCGTTATGCGTCATGCGTTATGCGTTATGAGTTATGCGTTATGCGTTATGCGTTATGCGTGATGCGTTATGCGTTATGCGTTATGCGTTATGCGTTATGCGTTATGCGTTATGCGTTATGCGTTATGCGTTATGCGTTATGCGTTATGCGTTATGCGTTATGCGTTATGCGTTATGCGTTATGCGTTATGCGTATATGCGTTATGCGTTATGCGTTATGCGTTATGCGTTATGCGTTATGCGTTATGCGTTATGCGTTATGCGTTATGCGTTATGCGTTATGCGTTATGCGTTATGCTTTGTGCGTTATGCGTTATGAGTAATGCGTGATCCGTCATGCGTTATGCGTTATGCTATATGCGTTATGCCTTATGCCTTATGCGTTAGGCGTTATGCGTTATGCGTTATGAGTTATGCTATATGCGTTATGCCTTATGCCTTATGCCTTATGCGTTAGGCGTTATGCGTTATGCGTTATGCGTTATGCGTTATGCGTTATGCGTTATGCGTTATGCGTTATGCGTTATGCGTTATGCGTTATGCGTTATGCGTTATGCGTTATGCGTTATGCGTTATGCGTTATGCGTTATGCGTTATGCGTTATGCGTTATACGTTATGCGTTATGCGTTATGGATTATGCGATATGCGTTATGCGTTATGAGTAATGCTGGATCCGTTATGCGTTATGCGTTTTGCGTTATTTGTTATGCGTTGTGCTTTATGCGTTATGCGTTATGTATTATGCGTTATGCGATATTCGTTATGTGTTATGCGTTATGCGTTATGCGTTATTCGTTATGCGTTATGCGTTGTGCGTTATGCGTTATGCGTTATGCGTTATGCGTTATGCTTTGTGCGTTATGCGTTATGCATTATGCGTTATGAGTAATGCGTGATCCGTCATGCGTTATGCGTTATGCGTTATGCCTTATGCCTTATGCGTTAGGCGTTATGCGTTATACGTTATGCGTTATGCGTTATGCGTTATGCGTTATGCGTTATGCGTTATGCGTTATGCGTTATGCGTTATGCGTTATGGGTTATTCGTTATGTGTTATGCGTTATGCGTTATGCGTTATGCGTTATGCGTTATGCGTCATGCGTTATGAGTAATGCGTGATCCGTTATGCGTTATGGGTTATGCGTTATACGTTATGCGTTTTGCGTTATGCGTTATGCGTTATGCGTGATGCGTTATGCGTTATGCGTTATGCGTTATACGTTATGCGTTATGCGTTATGCGTTATGCGTAACGCGTTATGCGTTGTGCGTTATGCGTTATGCGTTATACGTAATGCGTTATGCGTTATGAATAATGCTTGATCCGATATGCGTTATACGTTAAGCGTTATGCGTTATGCGTTATGCTTTGTGCGTTATGCGTTATGCGTTATGAGTAATGCGTGATCCGTCATGCGTTATGCGTTATGCTATATGCGTTATGCCTTATGCCTTATGCGTTATACGTAATGCGTTATGCGTTATTAGTAATGCTTGATCCGATATGCGTTATGCGGTATGCGTTATTCGTTATGAGTAATGCTGGATCCGTTATGCGTTATGCGTTATGCATTATGCGTTATGCGTTATGAGTAATGCTGGATCCGTTATGCGTTATGCGTTTTGCGTTATTCGTTATGCGTTGTGCTTTATGCGTTATGCGTTATGCTTTGTGCGTTATGCGTTATGCGTTATGAGTAATGCGTGATCCGTCATGCGTTATGCGTTGTGCGTTATGCGTTATGCGTTATGCGTTATGCGTTATGCGTTATGCGTTATGCGTTATGCGTTATGCGTTATGCGTTATGCGTTATGCGTTATGCGTTATGCGTTATGCGTTATGCGTTATGCGTTATGCGTTATGCGTTATGCGTTATCCGTTATGCGTTATACGTTATGCGTTATGCGTTATGCGTTATGCTTTGTGGGTTATGCGTTATGCGTTATGAGTAATGCGTGATCCGTCATGCGTTATGCGTTATGCCTTATGCCTTATGCCTTATGCGTTATACGTAATGCGTTATGCGTTATGAGTAATGCTTGATCCGATATGCGTTATGCGGTATGCGTTATGCGTTACGAGTAATGATGGATCCGTTATGCGTTATGCGTTATGGATTATGCGTTATGCGTTATGCGTTATGAGTAATGCTGGATTCGTTATGCGTTATGCGTTTTCCGTTATTCGTTATGCGTTGTGCTTTATGCGTTATGCGTTATGGATTATGCGTTATGCGTTATGCGTTATGAGTAATGCTGGATCCGTTATGCGTTTTGCGTTATTCGTTATGCGTTGTGCTTTATGCGTTATGCGTTATGGATTATGCGTTATGCGATATTCGTTACGTGTTATGCGTTATGCGTTATGCGTTAAGCGTTATGCGTTATGCGTTATGCGTAATGCTTTATGTGTTATGCGTTATGCGTTATGAGTAATGCGTGATCCGTTATGCGTTATGCGATTTGCGTGATCCGTTATGCGTTATGGATAATGCTGGATCCGTTATGCGTTATGCGTTTTGCGTTATTCGTTATGCGTTGTGCTTTATGCGTTATGCGTTACGGATTATGCGTTATGCGATATTCGTTACGTGTTATGCGTTATGCGTTATGCGTTATGCGTTATGCGTTATGCGTCATGCGTTATGCGTTATGCGTTATGCGTTATGCGTTATGCGTTATGCGTTATGCGTTATGCGTTATGCGTTATGCGTTATGCGTTATGCGTTATGCGTTATGCGTTATGCGTTATGCGTTATGCGTTATGCGTTATGCGTTATGCGTTATGCGTTATGAGTTATGCGTTATGCGTTATGCGTTATGCGTTATACGTAATGCGTTATGCGTTATGAGTAATGCTTGATCCGATATCCGTTATGCGTTATGCGTTATGCGTTATGCGTTATGCGTTATGCGTTATGCGTTATGCGTTATGCGTGATGCGTTATGCGTTATGCGTTATGCGTTATACGTTATGCGTTATGCGTTATGCGTTATGCGTAACGCGTTATGCGTTGTGCGTTATGCGTTATGCGTTATACGTAATGCGTTATGCGTTATGAATAATGCTTGATCCGATATGCGTTATACGTTAAGCGTTATGCGTTATGCGTTATGCTTTGTGCGTTATGCGTTATGCGTTATGAGTAATGCGTGATCCGTCATGCGTTATGCGTTATGCTATATGCGTTATGCCTTATGCCTTATGCGTTATACGTAATGCGTTATGCGTTATTAGTAATGCTTGATCCGATATGCGTTATGCGGTATGCGTTATTCGTTATGAGTAATGCTGGATCCGTTATGTGTTATGCGTTATGGATTATGCGTTATGCGTTATGAGTAATGCTGGATCCGTTATGCGTTATGCGTTTTGCGTTATTCGTTATGCGTTGTGCTTTATGCGTTATGCGTTATGCTTTGTGCGTTATGCGTTATGCGTTATGAGTAATGCGTGATCCGTCATGCGTTATGCGTTGTGCGTTATGCGTTATGCGTTATGCGTTATGCGTTATGCGTTATGCGTTATGCGTTATGCGTTATGCGTTATGCGTTATGCGTTATGCGTTATGCGTTATGCGTTATGCGTTATGCGTTATGCGTTATGCGTTATGCGTTATGCGTTATGCGTTATCCGTTATGCGTTATACGTTATGCGTTATGCGTTATGCGTTATGCTTTGTGGGTTATGCGTTATGCGTTATGAGTAATGCGTGATCCGTCATGCGTTATGCGTTATGCCTTATGCCTTATGCCTTATGCGTTATACGTAATGCGTTATGCGTTATGAGTAATGCTTGATCCGATATGCGTTATGCGGTATGCGTTATGCGTTACGAGTAATGATGGATCCGTTATGCGTTATGCGTTATGGATTATGCGTTATGCGTTATGCGTTATGAGTAATGCTGGATTCGTTATGCGTTATGCGTTTTCCGTTATTCGTTATGCGTTGTGCTTTATGCGTTATGCGTTATGGATTATGCGTTATGCGTTATGCGTTATGAGTAATGCTGGATCCGTTATGCGTTTTGCGTTATTCGTTATGCGTTGTGCTTTATGCGTTATGCGTTATGGATTATGCGTTATGCGATATTCGTTACGTGTTATGCGTTATGCGTTATGCGTTAAGCGTTATGCGTTATGCGTTATGCGTAATGCTTTATGTGTTATGCGTTATGCGTTATGAGTAATGCGTGATCCGTTATGCGTTATGCGATTTGCGTGATCCGTTATGCGTTATGGATAATGCTGGATCCGTTATGCGTTATGCGTTTTGCGTTATTCGTTATGCGTTGTGCTTTATGCGTTATGCGTTACGGATTATGCGTTATGCGATATTCGTTACGTGTTATGCGTTATGCGTTATGCGTTATGCGTTATGCGTTATGCGTCATGCGTTATGCGTTATGCGTTATGCGTTATGCGTTATGCGTTATGCGTTATGCGTTATGCGTTATGCGTTATGCGTTATGCGTTATGCGTTATGCGTTATGCGTTATGCGTTATGCGTTATGCGTTATGCGTTATGCGTTATGCGTTATGAGTTATGCGTTATGCGTTATGCGTTATGCGTTATACGTAATGCGTTATGCGTTATGAGTAATGCTTGATCCGATATCCGTTATGCGTTATGCGTTATGCGTTATGCGTTATGCGTTATGCGTTATGCGTTATGCGTTATGCGTTATGCGTTATGCGTTACGCGTTATGCGTTATGAGTAATGCGTGATCCGTTATGCGTTATGGGTTATGCGTTATACGTTATGCGTTTTGCGTTATGCGTTATGCGTTATGCGTTATGCGTTGTGCGTTATGCGTTATGCGTTATACGTAATGCGTTATGCGTTATGAGTAATGCTTGATCCGATATGCGTTATGCGTTATACGCTAAGCGTTATGCGTTATGCTTTGTGCGTTATGCGTTATGCGTTATGAGTAATGCGTGATCCGTCATGCGTTATGCGTCATGCTATATGCGTTATGCCTTATGCCTTATGCGTTATACGTAATGCGTTATGCGTTATGAGTAATGCTTGATCCGATATGCGTTATGCGGTATGCGTTATGCGTTACGAGTAATGATGGATCCGTTATGCGTTATGCGTTATGGATTATGCGTTATGCGTTATGCGTTATGAGTAATGCGTGATCCGTCATGCGTTATGCGTTATGCTATATGCGTTATGCCTTATGCCTTATGCGTTAGGCGTTATGCGTTATGCGTTATGAGTTATGCTATATGCGTTATGCCTTATGCCTTATGCCTTATGCGTTAGGCGTTATGCGTTATGCGTTATGCGTTATGCGTTATGCGTTATGCGTCATGCGTTATGAGTAATGCGTGATCCGTTATGTTTTATGCGTTATGCGTTATGCGATATTCGTTACGTGTTATGCGTTATGCGTAATGCGTTATGCGTTATGTGTTATGCGTTATGCGTTATGCGTTATGCTTTATGTGTTATGCGTTATGCGTTTTGAGTAATGCATGATCCGTTATGCGTTATGCGTTATGCGTTTTGCGTTATGCGTTATGCGTTATGCGTTATGCGTTATGCGTTATGCGTTATGCGTTATGCGTTATGCGTTATGCGTTATGCGCTATGCGTTATGCGTTATACGCTATGAATAATGCGTGATCCGTTATGTTTTATGCGTTATGCGATTTCCGTTATGCATTATGCTTTATGCGTTATGCGTTATGCGTTATGCGTTATGCGTTATGCGTTATGCGTTATGCGTTATGCGTTATGCGTTATGCGTTATGCGTTACGAGTAATGATGGATCCGTTATGCGTTATGCGTTATGGATTATGCGTTATGCGTTATGCGTTATGAGTAATGCGTGATCCGTCATGCGTTATGCGTTATGCTATATGCGTTATGCCTTATGCCTTATGCGTTAGGCGTTATGCGTTATGCGTTATGAGTTATGCTATATGCGTTATGCCTTATGCCTTATGCCTTATGCGTTAGGCGTTATGCGTTATGCGTTATGCGTTATGCGTTATGCGTCATGCGTTATGAGTAATGCGTGATCCGTTATGTTTTATGCGTTATGCGTTATGCGATATTCGTTACGTGTTATGCGTTATGCGTAATGCGTTATGCGTTATGCGTTATGCGTTATGCGTTATGCGTTATGCTTTATGTGTTATGCGTTATGCGTTTTGAGTAATGCATGATCCGTTATGCGTTATGCGTTATGCGTTTTGCGTTATGCGTTATGCGTTATGCGTTATGCGTTATGCGTTATGCGTTATGCGTTATGCGTTATGCGTTATCCGTTATGCGCTATGCGTTATGCGTTATGCGTTATGAATAATGCGTGATCCGTTATGTTTTATGCGTTATGCGATTTCCGTTATGCATTATGCGTTATGCGTTATGCGTTATGCGTTATGCGTTATGCGTTATGCGTTATGCGTTATGCGTTATGCGTTATGCGTTATGCGTTTTGCGTTATGCGTTATGCGTTATGCGTTATGAGTAATGCGTGATCCGTTATGTGTTATGCGTTATGCGTTATGCGTTATGCGTTATGCGTTATGCGTTATGCGTTATGCGTTATGCGTTATGCGTTATGCGTTATGCGTTATGCGTTATGCGTTATGCGTTATGCGTTATGCGTTATGCGTTATGCGTTATGCGTTATGCGTTATGCGTTATGCGTTATGCGTTATGCGTTATGAGTTATGCGTTATGCGTTATGCGTTATGCGTTATACGTAATGCGTTATGCGTTATGAGTAATGCTTGATCCGATATCCGTTATGCGTTATGCGTTATGCGTTATGCGTTATGCGTTATGCGTTATGCGTTATGCGTTATGCGTTATGCGTTATGCGTTACGCGTTATGCGTTATGAGTAATGCGTGATCCGTTATGCGTTATGGGTTATGCGTTATACGTTATGCGTTTTGCGTTATGCGTTATGCGTTATGCGTTATGCGTTGTGCGTTATGCGTTATGCGTTATACGTAATGCGTTATGCGTTATGAGTAATGCTTGATCCGATATGCGTTATGCGTTATACGCTAAGCGTTATGCGTTATGCTTTGTGCGTTATGCGTTATGCGTTATGAGTAATGCGTGATCCGTCATGCGTTATGCGTCATGCTATATGCGTTATGCCTTATGCCTTATGCGTTATACGTAATGCGTTATGCGTTATGAGTAATGCTTGATCCGATATGCGTTATGCGGTATGCGTTATGCGTTACGAGTAATGATGGATCCGTTATGCGTTATGCGTTATGGATTATGCGTTATGCGTTATGCGTTATGAGTAATGCGTGATCCGTCATGCGTTATGCGTTATGCTATATGCGTTATGCCTTATGCCTTATGCGTTAGGCGTTATGCGTTATGCGTTATGAGTTATGCTATATGCGTTATGCCTTATGCCTTATGCCTTATGCGTTAGGCGTTATGCGTTATGCGTTATGCGTTATGCGTTATGCGTTATGCGTCATGCGTTATGAGTAATGCGTGATCCGTTATGTTTTATGCGTTATGCGTTATGCGATATTCGTTACGTGTTATGCGTTATGCGTAATGCGTTATGCGTTATGCGTTATGCGTTATGCGTTATGCGTTATGCTTTATGTGTTATGCGTTATGCGTTTTGAGTAATGCATGATCCGTTATGCGTTATGCGTTATGCGTTTTGCGTTATGCGTTATGCGTTATGCGTTATGCGTTATGCGTTATGCGTTATGCGTTATGCGTTATGCGTTATGCGCTATGCGTTATGCGTTATGCGCTATGAATAATGCGTGATCCGTTATGTTTTATGCGTTATGCGATTTCCGTTATGCATTATGCTTTATGCGTTATGCGTTATGCGTTATGCGTTATGCGTTATGCGTTATGCGTTATGCGTTATGCGTTATGCGTTATGCGTTATGCGTTACGAGTAATGATGGATCCGTTATGCGTTATGCGTTATGGATTATGCGTTATGCGTTATGCGTTATGAGTAATGCGTGATCCGTCATGCGTTATGCGTTATGCTATATGCGTTATGCCTTATGCCTTATGCGTTAGGCGTTATGCGTTATGCGTTATGAGTTATGCTATATGCGTTATGCCTTATGCCTTATGCCTTATGCGTTAGGCGTTATGCGTTATGCGTTATGCGTTATGCGTTATGCGTCATGCGTTATGAGTAATGCGTGATCCGTTATGTTTTATGCGTTATGCGTTATGCGATATTCGTTACGTGTTATGCGTTATGCGTAATGCGTTATGCGTTATGCGTTATGCGTTATGCGTTATGCGTTATGCTTTATGTGTTATGCGTTATGCGTTTTGAGTAATGCATGATCCGTTATGCGTTATGCGTTATGCGTTTTGCGTTATGCGTTATGCGTTATGCGTTATGCGTTATGCGTTATGCGTTATGCGTTATGCGTTATGCGTTATCCGTTATGCGCTATGCGTTATGCGTTATGCGTTATGAATAATGCGTGATCCGTTATGTTTTATGCGTTATGCGATTTCCGTTATGCATTATGCGTTATGCGTTATGCGTT
Source organism: Lasioglossum morio (assembly GCA_916610235.2). Classification (NCBI taxonomy): domain Eukaryota; kingdom Metazoa; phylum Arthropoda; class Insecta; order Hymenoptera; family Halictidae; genus Lasioglossum; species Lasioglossum morio. Next base: position 2,055,497 of record CAKAJA020000239.1, on the reverse strand, counting down.
ATGCGTTATGCGTTATGCGTTATGCGTTATGCGTTATGCGTTATGCGTTATGCGTTATGCGTTATGCGTTTTGCGTTATGCGTTATGCGTTATGCGTTATGAGTAATGCGTGATCCGTTATGTGTTATGCGTTATGCGTTATGCGTTATGCGTTATGCGTTATGCGTTATGCGTTATGCGTTATGCGTTATGCGTTATGCGTTATGCGTTATGCGTTATGCGTTATGCGTTATGCGTTATGCGTTATGCGTTATGCTTTGTGCGTTATGCGTTATGCGTTATGAGTAATGCGTGATCCGTTATGCGTTATGCGTTATGCGTTATGCGTTTTGCGTTATGCGTTATGCGTTATGCGTTATGAGTTATGCGTTATGCGTTATGCGTCATGCGTTATACGTAATGCGTTATGCGTTATGAGTAATGCTTGATCCGATATCCGTTATGCGTTATGCGTTATGCGTTATGCGTTATGCGTTATGCGTTATGCGTTATGCGTTATGAGTAATGCGTGATCCGTTATGCGTTATGGGTTATGCGTTATACGTTATGCGTTTTGCGTTATGCGTTATGCGTTATGCGTTATGCGTGATGCGTTATGCGTTATGCGTTATACGTAATGCGTTATGCGTTATGAGCAATGCTTGATCCGATATGCGTTATGCGTTATACGTTAAGCGTTATGCGTTATGCTTTGTGCGTTATGCGTTATGCGTTATGAGTAATGCGTGTTCCGTCATGCGTTATGCGTTATGCTATATGCGTTATGCCTTATGCCTTATGCGTTATACGTAATGCGTTATGCGTTATGAGTAATGCTTGATCCGATATGCGTTATGCGGTATGCGTTATGCGTTATGCGTTATGCGTTATGCGTTATGCGTTATGCGTTATGCGTTATGCGTTATGCGTTATGCGTGATGCGTTATGCGTTATGCGTTATGCGTTATGCGTTATGCGTTATGCGTTATGCGTTATGCGTTATGCGTTATGCGTTATGCTTTGTGCGTTATGCGTTATGCGTTATGAGTAACGCGTGATCCGTCATGCGTTATGCGTTATGCTATATGCGTTATGCCTTATGCCTTATGCCTTATGCGTTATACGTAATGCGTCATGCGTTATGAGTAATGCTTGATCCGATATGCGTTATGCGGTATGCGTTATGCGTTACGAGTAATGATGGATCCGTAATGCGTTATGCGTTATGGATTATGCGTTATGCGTTATGCGTTATGAGTAATGCGTGATCCGTCATGCGTTATGCGTAATGCTATATGCGTTATGCCTTATGCCTTATGCGTTAGGCGTTATGCGTTATGCGTTATGAGTTATGCTATATGCGTTATGCCTTATGCCTTATGCCTTATGCGTTAGGCGTTATGCGTTATGCGTTATGCGTTATGCGTTATGCGTTATGCGTTATGCGTTATGCGTTATGCGTTATGCGTTATGCGTTATGCGTTATGCGTTATGCGTTATGCGTTATGCGTTATGCGTTATGCGTTATGCGATATGCGTTATGCGTTATGCGTTATGCGTTATGCGTTATGCGTTATGCGTTATGCGTTATGCGTTATGCGTTATGCGTTATGCGTTATGCGTTATGCGTTATGCGTTATGCGTTATGCGTTATGCGTTATACGTAATGCGTTATGCGTTATGAGTAATGCTTGATCCGATGTCCGTTATGCGTTATGCGTTATGCGTTATGCGTTATGCGTTATGCGTTATGCGTTATGCGTTATGCGTTATGCGTTATTCGTTATGCGTTATGAGTAATGCGTGATCCGTTATGTGTTATGCGTTATGCGTTATGCGTTATGCGTTTTGCGTTATGCGTTATGCGTTATGCGTTATGCGTTATGCGTTATGCGTTATGCGTTATGCGTTATGCGTTATGCGATATGCGTTATGCGTTATGAGTAATGCTGGATCCGTTATGCGTTATGCGTTTTGCGTTATTCGTTTTGCGTTATGCGTTATGCGTTATGTGTTATGCGTTATGCGTTATGCGTTATGCGTTATGCGTGATGCGTTATGCGTTATGCGTTATGCGTTATGCGTTGTGCGTTGTGCGTTGTGCGTTGTGCGTTATGCGTTATGCGTTATGCGTTATGCGTTATGCGTTATGCGTTATGCGTTATGCGTTATGCGTTATGCGTTATGCGTTATGCGTTATGCGTTATGCGTTATGCGTTATGCGTTATGCGTTATGCGTTATGCGTTATGCGTTATGCGTTATGCGTTATGCGTTATGCGTTATGCGTTATGCGTTATGCGTTATGCGTTATGCGTTATGCGTTATGCGTTATGCGTTATGCGTTATGCGTTATGCGTTATGCTTTGTGCGTTATGCGTTATGCGTTATGAGTAATGCGTGATCCGTTATGCGTTATGCGTTATGCGTTATTGCTTTTGAGTTATGCGTTATTCGTTATGCGTTATGAGTTATGCGTTATGCGTTATGCGTTATGCGTTATACGTAATGCGTTATGCGTTATGAGTAATGCTTGATCCGATATCCGTTATGCGTTATGCGTTATGCGTTATGCGTTATGCGTTATGCGTTATGCGTTATGCGTTATGCGTTATTCGTTATGCGTTATGAGTAATGCGTGATCCGTTATGCGTTATGGGTTATGCGTTATACGTTATGCGTTTTGCGTTATGCGTTATGCGTTATGCGTTATGCGGTATCCGTTATGCGTTATACGTTATGAGTAATGCGTGATCCGTTATGCGTTATGGGTTATGCGTTATACGTTATGCGTTTTGCGTTATGCGTTATGCGTTATGCTATATGCGTTATGCCTTATGCCTTATGCCTTATGCGTTATACGTAATGCGTTATGCGTTATGAGTAATGCTTGATCCGATATGCGTTATGCGGTATGCGTTATGCGTTACGAGTAATGATGGATCCGTTATGCGTTATGCGTTATGGATTATGCGTTATGCGTTATGCGTTATGAGTAATGCGTGATCCGTCATGCGTTATGCGTTATGCTATATGCGTTATGCCTTATGCCTTATGCGTTAGGCGTTATGCGTTATGCGTTATGAGTTATGCTATATGCGTTATGCCTTATGCCTTATGCCTTATGCGTTAGGCGTTATGCGTTATGCGTTATGCGTTATGCGTTATGCGTTATGCGTTATGCGTTATGCGTTATGCGTTATGCGTTATACGTTATGCGTTATGCGTTATGGATTATGCGATATGCGTTATGCGTTATGAGTAATGCTGGATCCGTTATGCGTTATGCGTTTTGCGTTATTCGTTATGCGTTGTGCTTTATGCGTTATGCGTTATGTATTATGCGTTATGCGATATTCGTTATGTGTTATGCGTTATGCGTTATGCGTTATTCGTTATGCGTTATGCGTTGTGCGTTATGCGTTATGCGTTATGCGTTATGCGTTATGCGTTATGCGTTATGCGTTATGCTTTGTGCGTTATGCGTTATGCGTTATGAGTAATGCGTGATCCGTCATGCGTTATGCGTTATGCGTTGTGCGTTATGCGTTATGCGTTATGCGTTATACGTTATGCGTTATGCGTTATGCGTTATGCGTTATGCGTTATGCTGGATCCGTTATGCGTTATGCGTTTTGCGTTATTCGTTATGCGTTGTGCTTTATGCGTTATGCGTTATGGATTATGCGTTATGCGTTATGCGTTATGAGTAATGCTGGATCCGTTATGCGTTATGCGTTTTGCGTTATTCGTTATGCGTTGTGCTTTATGCGTTATGCGTTATGGATATGCGTTATGCGATATTCGTTACGTGTTATGCGTTATGCGTTATGCGTTATGCGTTATGCGTTATGCTGGATCCGTTATGCGTTATGCGTTTTGCGTTATTCGTTATGCGTTGTGCTTTATGCGTTATGCGTTATGGATTATGCGTTATGCGTTATGCGTTATGAGTAATGCTGGATCCGTTATGCGTTATGCGATTTGCGTTATGCGTTATGCGTTATGCGTTATGCGTTATGCGTTATGCGTTATGCGTTATGAGTAATGCGTGATCCGTTATGCGTTATGCGTTATGCGTTATACGTTATGCGTTATGCGTTATGAGTAATGCGTGATCCGTTATGCGTTATGCGTTATGCGTTTTGCGTTATGAGTTATGCGTTATGCGTTATGCGTTATGAGTTATGCGTTATGCGTTATGCGTTATGCGTTATGCGTGATGCGTTATGCGTTATGCGTTATGCGTTATGCGTTATGCGTTATGCGTTATGCGTTATGCGTTATGCGTTATGCGTTATGCGTTATGCGTTATGCGTTATGCGTTATGCGTTATGCGTTATACGTAATGCGTTATGCGTTATGAGTAATGCTTGATCCGATATCCGTTATGCGTTATGCGTTATGCGTTATGCGTTATGCGTTATGCGTTATGCGTTATGCGTTATGCGTTATGCGTTATGCGTTATGCGTTATGCGTTATGCGTTATGCGTTATGCTTTGTGCGTTATGCGTTATGCGTTATGAGTAATGCGTGATCCGTCATGCGTTAAGCGTTATGCTATATGCGTTATGCCTTATGCCTTATGCGTTATGCGTTATGCGTTATGCGTTATGCGTTATGCTTTGTGCGTTATGCGTTATGCGTTATGAGTAATGCGTGATCCGTCATGCGTTATGCGTTATGCTATATGCGTTATGCCTTATGCCTTATGCGTTATGCGTTATGCGTTATGCGTTATGCGTTATGCGTTATGCGTTATGCGTTATGCGTTTTGCGTTATTCGTTATGCGTTGTGCTTTATGCGTTATGCGTTATGGATTATGCGTTATGCGTTATGCGTTATGAGTAATGCTGGATCCGTTATGCGTTATGCGTTTTGCGTTATTCGTTATGCGTTGTGCTTTATGCGTTATGCGTTATGGATTATGCGTTATGCGATATTCGTTACGTGTTATGCGTTATGCGTTATGCGTTATTTCGTTATGCGTTATGCGTTGTGCGTTATGCGTTATGCGTTATGCGTTATGCGTTATGCGTTATGCGTTATGCGTTATGCGTTATGCGTTATACGTTATGCGTTATGCGTTATGCGTTATGCGTTATGCGTTATGAGTAATGCGTGATCCGTTATGCGTTATGGGTTATGCGTTATACGTAATGCGTTATGCGTTATGAGTAATGCTTTATCCGATATCCGTTATGCGTTATGCGTTATGCGTTATGCGTTATGCGTTATGCGTTATGCGTTATGAGTAATGCGTGATCCGTTATGCGTTATGGGTTATGCGTTATACGTTATGCGTTTTGCGTTATGCGTTATGCGTTATGCGTGATGCGTTATGCGTTATGCGTTATACGTTATGCGTTATGCGTTATGCGTTATGCGTAATGCGTTATGCGTTGTGCGTTATGCGTTATGCGTTATACGTAATGCGTTATGCGTTATGAGTAATGCTTGATCCGATATGCGTTATGCGTTATACGTTAAGCGTTATGCGTTATGCGTTATGCTTTGTGCGTTATGCGTTATGCGTAATGAGTAATGCGTGATCCGTCATGCGTTATGCGTTGTGCTATATGCGTTATGCCTTATGCCTTATGCGTTATACGTAATGCGTTATGCGTTATGAGTAATGCTTGATCCGATATGCGTTATGCGGTATGCGTTATGCGTTATGCGTTATGCGTTATGCGTTATGCGTTATGCGTTATGCGTTATGCGTTATGCGTTATGCGTTATGCGTTATGCGTTATGCGTTATGCGTTATGCGTTATGCGTTATGCGTTATGCGTTATGAGTAATGCGTGATCCGTTATGCGTTATGGGTTATGCGTTATACGTTTTGCGTTTTGCGTTATGCGTTATGCGTTATGCGTGATGCGTTATGCGTCATGCGTTATAAGTTATGCGTTATGCGTTATGCGTTATGATTAATGCGTTATGCGTTGTGCGTTATGCGTTATGCGTTATACGTAATGCGTTATGCGTTATGAGTAATGCTTGATCCGATATGCGTTATGCGTTATGCTATATGCGTTATGCCTTATGCCTTATGCGTTATACGTAATGCGTTATGCGTTATGAGTAATGCTTGATCCGATATGCGTTATGCGGTATGCGTTATGCGTTATGCGTTATGCGTTATGCGTTATGCGTTATGCGTTATGCGTTATGCGTTATGCGTTATGCGTTATGCGTTATGCGGTATCCGTTATGCGTTATACGTTATGCGTTATGCTATATTCGTTATGTGTTATGCGTTATGCGTTATGCGTTAGGCGTTATGCGTTATGCGTTATGCGTTATGCGTTAAGCGTTATGGATATGCGTTATGCGATATTCGTTACGTGTTATGCGTTATGCGTTATGCGTTATGAGTAATGCGTGATCCGTCATGCGTTATGCGTTATGCGTTGTGCGTTATGCGTTATGCGTTATGCGTTATGCGTTATGCTGGATCCGTTATGCGTTATGCGTTTTGCGTTATTCGTTATGCGTTGTGCTTTATGCGTTATGCGTTATGGATTATGCGTTATGCGTTATGCGTTATGAGTAATGCTGGATCCGTTATGCGTTATGCGTTTTGCGTTATTCGTTATGCGTTGTGCTTTATGCGTTATGCGTTATGGATATGCGTTATGCGATATTCGTTACGTGTTATGCGTTATGCGTTATGCGTTATGCGTTATGCGTTATGCGTTATGCGTTATGCGTTATGCGTTATGCGTTATGCGTTATGCGTTATGCGTTATGCGTTATGCGTTATGCTTTGTGCGTTATGCGTTATGCGTTATGAGTAATGCGTGATCCGTCATGCGTTATGCGTTATGCGTTGTGCGTTATGCGTTATACGTTAAGCGTTATGCGTTATGAGTAATGCGTGATCCGTTATGCGTTATGCGTTATGCGTGATGCGTTATGCGTTTTGCGTTATTCGTTATGCGTTGTGCTTTATGCGTTATGCGTTATGGATATGCCTTATGCGATATTCGTTACGTGTTATGCGTTATGCGTTATGCGTTATGCGTTATGCGTTATGCGTTATGCGTTATGCGTCATGCGTTATGCGTTATGAGTAATGCGTGATCCGTTATGCGTTATGCGATTTGCGTTATGCGTTATGCGTTATGCGTTATGCGTTATGCGTTATGCGTTATGCGTTATGCGTTATGCGTTATGCGTTATGAGTAATGCGTGATCCGTTATGCGTTATGCGTTATGCGTTTTGCGTTATGAGTTATGCGTTATGCGTTATGAGTTATGCGTTATGCGTTATGCGTTATGCGTTATGCGTTATGCGTGATGCGTTATGCGTTATGCGTTATGCGTTATGCGTTATGCGTTATGCGTTATGCGTTATGCGTTATGCGTTATGCGTTATGCGTTATCCGTTATGCGTTATACGTTAAGCGTTATGCGTTATGAGTAATGCGTGATCCGTTATGCGTTATGCGTTATGCGTGATGCGTTATGAGTAATGCTTGATCCGATATCCGTTATGCGTTATGCGTTATGCGTTATGCGTTATGCGTTATGCGTTATGAGTAATGCGTGATCCGTTATGCGTTATGGGTTATGCGTTATACGTTATGCGTTTTGCGTTATGCGTTATGCGTTATGCGTGATGCGTTATGCGTTATACGTTATGCGTTATGCGTTATGCGTTATGCGTAATGCGTTATGCGTTGTGCGTTATGCGTTATGCGTTATACGTAATGCGTTATGCGTTATGAGTAATGCTTGATCCGATATGCGTTATGCGTTATACGTTAAGCGTTATGCGTTATGCTTTGTGCGTTATGCGTTATGCGTTATGAGTAATGCGTGATCCGTCATGCGTTATGCGTTATGCTATATGCGTTATGCCTTATGCCTTATGCGTTATACGTAATGCGTTATGCGTTATGAGTAATGCTTGATCCGATATGCGTTATGCGGTATGCGTTATGCGTTATGCGTTATGCGTTATGCGTTATGCGTTATGCGGTATCCGTTATGCGTTATACGTTATGCGTTATGCGATATTCGTTATGTGTTATGCGTTATGCGTTATGCGTTAGGCGTTATGCGTTATGCGTTATGCGTTATGCGTTATGCGTTATGCGCTATGCGTTATGCGTTTTGCGTTATGAGTAATGCGTTATGCGTTATGAGTAATGCGTGATCCCTTATGCGTTATGCGTTATGAGTAATGCGTGATCCGTTATGTGTTATGCGTTATGCGTTATGCGTTATGCGTTTTGCGTTATGCGTTATGCGTTATGTGTTATGGGTTATGCATTATGCGTTATGAGTAATGCGTGATCCCTTATGCGTTATGCGTTATGAGTAATGCGTGATCCGTTATGTGTTATGCGTTATGCGTTATGCGTTTTGCGTTATGCGTTATGCGTTATGTGTTATGGGTTATTCGTTATGCGTTATGCGTTATGCGTTATGCGTTATACGTTATGCGTTATGCGTTATGCGTTATGCGTTATGCGTTATGCGTTATGCGTTATGCGTTATGCGTGATGCGTTATGCGTTATGCGTTATGCGTTATGCGTTATGCGTTATGCGTTATGCGTTATGCGTTATGCGTTATGCGTTATGCGTTATGCGTTATGCGTTATGCGTGATGCGTGATGCGTTATGCGTTATGCGTTATGCGTTATGCGTTATGCGTTATGCGTTATGCGTTATGCGTTATGCGTTATGCGTTATGCGTTATGCGTTATGCGTTATGCGTTATGCTTTGTGCGTTATGCGTTATGCGTTATGAGTAATGCGTGATCCGTCATGCGTTATGCGTTATGCTATATGCGTTATGCCTTATGCCTTATGCCTTATGCGTTATACGTAATGCGTTATGCGTTATGAGTAATGCTTGATCCGATATGCGTTATGCGGTATGCGTTATGCGTTACGAGTAATGATGGATCCGTAATGCGTTATCCGTTATGGATTATGTGTTATGCGTTATGCGTTATGCTATATGCGTTATGCCTTATGCCTTATGCGTTAGGCGTTATGCGTTATGCGTTATGAGTTATGCTATATGCGTTATGCCTTATGCCTTATGCCTTATGCGTTAGGCGTTATGCGTTATGCTTTATGCGTTATGCGTTATGCGTTATGCGTTATGCGTTATGCGTTAAGCGTTATGCGTTATGCGTTATGCGTTATGCGTTATGCGTTATGCGTTATGCGTTATGCGTTATCCGTTATGCGTTATGCGTTATGCGTTATGCGTTATGCGTTATGCGTTATGCGTTATCCGTTATGCGTTATACGTTAAGCGTTATGCGTTATGAGTAATGCGTGATCCGTTATGCGTTATGCGTTATGCGTTATGCGTTATGCGTTATGCGTTATGCGTTATGCGTTATGCGTTATGCGTTATGCGTTATGCGTTATGCGTTATGCGTTATGCGTTATGCGTTATGCGTTATGAGTAATGCTTGATCCGATATCCGTTATGCGTTATGCGTTATGCGTTATGCGTTATGCGTTATGCGTTATGCGTTATGCGTTATGCGTTATGCGTTATGAGTAATGCGTGATCCGTTATGCGTTATGGGTTATGCGTTATACGTTATGCGTTTTGCGTTATGCGTTATGCGTTATGCGTGATGCGTTATGCGTTATGCGTTATACGTTATGCGTTATGCGTTATGCGTTATGCGTAATGCGTTATGCGTTGTGCGTTATGCGTTATGCGTTATACGTAATGCGTTATGCGTTATGAGTAATGCTTGATCCGATATGCGTTATGCGTTATACGTTAAGCGTTATGCGTTATGCTTTGTGCGTTATGCGTTATGCGTTATGAGTAATGCGTGATCCGTCATGCGTTATGCGTTATGCTATATGCGTTATGCCTTATGCCTTATGCGTTATACGTAATGCGTTATGCGTTATGAGTAATGCTTGATCCGATATGCGTTATGCGGTATGCGTTATGCGTTATGCGTTATGCGTTATGCGTTATGCGTTATGCGGTATCCGTTATGCGTTATACGTTATGCGTTATGCGATATTCGTTATGTGTTATGCGTTATGCGTTATGCGTTAGGCGTTATGCGTTATGCGTTATGCGTTATGCGTTATGCGCTATGCGTTATGCGTTTTGCGTTATGAGTAATGCGTTATGCGTTATGAGTAATGCGTGATCCCTTATGCGTTATGCGTTATGAGTAATGCGTGATCCGTTATGTGTTATGCGTTATGCGTTATGCGTTATGCGTTTTGCGTTATGCGTTATGCGTTATGTGTTATGGGTTATGCATTATGCGTTATGAGTAATGCGTGATCCCTTATGCGTTATGCGTTATGAGTAATGCGTGATCCGTTATGTGTTATGCGTTATGCGTTTTGCGTTATGCGTTATGCGTTATGTGTTATGGGTTATTCGTTATGCGTTATGCGTTATGCGTTATGCGTTATGCGTTATACGTTATGCGTTATGCGTTATGCGTTATGCGTTATGCGTTATGCGTTATGCGTTATGCGTTATGCGTGATGCGTTATGCGTTATGCGTTATGCGTTATGCGTTATGCCTTATGCGTTATGCGTTATGCGTTATGCGTTATGCGTTATGCGTTATGCGTTATGCGTTATGCGTTATGCGTGATGCGTTATGCGTTATGCGTTATGCGGTATGCGTTATGCGTTATGCGTTATGCGTTATGCGTTATGCGTTATGCGTTATGCGTTATGCTTTGTGCGTTATGCGTTATGCGTTATGAGTAATGCGTGATCCGTCATGCGTTATGCGTTATGCTATATGCGTTATGCCTTATGCCTTATGCCTTATGCGTTATACGTAATGCGTTATGCGTTATGAGTAATGCTTGATCCGATATGCGTTATGCGGTATGCGTTATGCGTTACGAGTAATGATGGATCCGTAATGCGTTATGCGTTATGGATTATGCGTTATGCATTATGCGTTATGCTATATGCGTTATGCCTTATGCCTTATGCGTTAGGCGTTATGCGTTATGCGTTATGAGTTATGCTATATGCGTTATGCCTTATGCCTTATGCCTTATGCGTTAGGCGTTATGCGTTATGCGTTATGCGTTATGCGTTATGCGTTATGCGTTATGCGTTATGCGTTATGCGTTATGCGTTATGCGTTATGCGTTATGCGTTATGCGTTATACGTTATGCGTTATGCGTTATGGATTATGCGATATGCGTTATGCGTTATGAGTAATGCTGGATCCGTTATGCGTTATGCGTTTTGCGTTATTCGTTATGCGTTGTGCTTTATGCGTTATGCGTTATGTATTATGCGTTATGCGATATTCGTTATGTGTTATACGTTATGCGTTATGCGTTATTCGTTATGCGTTATGCGTTGTGCGTTATGCGTTATGCGTTATGCGTTATGCGTTATGCGTTATGCGTTATGCGTTATGCGTTATGCTTTGTGCGTTATGCGTTATGCGTTATGAGTAATGCGTGATCCGTCATGCGTTATGCGTTATGCGTTGTGCGTTATGCGTTATGCGTTATGCGTTATACGTTATGCGTAATGCGTTATGCGTTATGCGTTATGCGTTATGCTGGATCCGTTATGCGTTATGCGTTTTGCGTTATTCGTTATGCGTTGTGCTTTATGCGTTATGCGTTATGGATTATGCGTTATGCGTTATGCGTTATGAGTAATGCTGGATCCGTTATGCGTTATGCGTTTTGCGTTATTCGTTATGCGTTGTGCTTTATGCGTTATGCGTTATGGATATGCGTTATGCGATATTCGTTACGTGTTATGCGTTATGCGTTATGCGTTATGCGTTATGCGTTATGCGTTATGCGTCATGCGTTATGCGTTATGAGTAATGCGTGATCCGTTATGCGTTATGCGATTTGCGTTATGCGTTATGCGTTATGCGTTATGCGTTATGCGTTATGCGTTATGCGTTATGCGTTATGCGTTATGCGTTATGCGTTATGCGTTATGCGTTATGCGTTATGCGTTATGCGTTATGCGTTATGCGTTATGCGTTATGCGTTATGCTTTGTGCGTTATGCGTTATGCGTTATGAGTAATGCGTGATCCGTCATGCGTTATGCGTTATGCGTTGTGCGTTATGCGTTATGCGTTATGCGTTATGCGTTATGCGTTATGCTGGATCCGTTATGCGTTATGCGTTTTGCGTTATTCGTTATGCGTTGTGCTTTATGCGTTATGCGTTATGGATTATGCGTTATGCGTTATGCGTTATGAGTAATGCTGGATCCGTTATGCGTTATGCGTTTTGCGTTATTCGTTATGCGTTGTGCTTTATGCGTTATGCGTTATGGATATGCCTTATGCGATATTCGTTACGTGTTATGCGTTATGCGTTATGCGTTATGCGTTATGCGTCATGCGTTATGCGTTATGAGTAATGCGTGATCCGTTATGCGTTATGCGATTTGCGTTATGAGTTATGCGTTATGCGTTATGCGTTATGCGTTATGCGTTATGCGTTATGCGTTATGCGTTATGAGTAATGCGTGTTCCGTTATGCGTTATGCGTTATGCGTTATGCGTTATGCGTTATGCGTTATGAGTAATGCGTGATCCGTTATGCGTTATGCGTTATGCGTTTTGCGTTATGAGTTATGCGTTATGCGTTATGAGTTATGCGTTATGCGTTATGCGTTATGCGTTATGCGTTATGCGTGATGCGTTATGCGTTATGCGTTATGCGTTATGCGTTATGCGTTATGCGTTATGCGTTATGCGTTATCCGTTATGCGTTATACGTTAAGCGTTATGCGTTATGAGTAATGCGTGATCCGTTATGCGTTATGCGTGATGCGTTATGCGTTATGCGTTATGCGTTATGCGTTATGCGTTATGCGTTATGCGTTATGTGTTATGCGTTATGCGTTATGCGTTATGCGTTATGCGTTATGCGTTATGCGTTATGCGTTATACGTAATGCGTTATGCGTTATGAGTAATGATTGATCCGATATCCGTTATGCGTTATGCGTTATGCGTTATGCGTTATGCGTTATGCGTTATGCGTTATGCGTTATGCGTTATACGTTAAGCGTTATGCGTTATGAGTAATGCGTGATCCGTTATGCGTTATGCGTTATGCGTGATGCGTTATGCGTTATGCGTTATGCGTTATGCGTTATGCGTTATGCGTTATGCGTTATGCGTTATGCGTTATACGTTATGCGTTATGCGTTATGCGTGATGCGTTATGCGTTATGCGTTATGCGTTATGCGTTATCCGTTATGCGTTATACGTTAAGCGTTATGCGTTATGAGTAATGCGTGATCCGTTATGCGTTATGCGTTATGCGTGATGCGTTATGCGTTATGCGTTATGCGTTATGCGTTATGCGTTATGCGTTATGCGTTATGCGTTATGCGTTATGCGTTATGGGTTATGCGTTATACGTTATGCGTTTTGCGTTATGCGTAATGCGTTATGCGTTGTGCGTTATGCGTTATGCGTTATACGTAATGCATTATGCGTTATGAGTAATGCTTGATCCGATATGCGTTATGCGTTATACGTTAAGCGTTATGCGTTATGCTTTGTGCGTTATGCGTTATGCGTTATGAGTAATGCGTGATCCGTCATGCGTTATGCGTTATGCTATATGCGTTATGCCTTATGCCTTATGCGTTATACGTAATGCGTTATGCGTTATGAGTAATGCTTGATCCGATATGCGTTATGCGGTATGCGTTATGCGTTATGCGTTATGCGTTATGCGTTATGCGTTATGCGTTATGCGTTATGCGTTATGCGTTATGCGTTATGCGGTATCCGTTATGCGTTATACGTTATGCGTTATGCGATATTCGTTATGTGTTATGCGTTATGCGTTATGCGTTAGGCGTTATGCGTTATGCGTTATGCGTTATGCGTTATGCGCTATGCGTTATGCGTTTTGCGTTATGAGTAATGCGTTATGCGTTATGAGTAATGCGTGATCCCTTATGCGTTATGCGTTATGAGTAATGCGTGATCCGTTATGTGTTATGCGTTATGCGTTATGCGTTATGCGTTTTGCGTTATGCGTTATGCGTTATGCGTTATGCGTTATGCGTTATGCGTTATGCGTTATGCGTTATGCGTTATGCGTTATGCGTTATGCGTTATGCGTTATGCGTTATGCTTTGTGCGTTATGCGTTATGCGTTATGAGTAATGCGTGATCCGTCATGCGTTATGCGTTATGCGTTGTGCGTTATGCGTTATGCGTTATGCGTTATGCGTTATGCGTTATGCGTTATGCTGGATCCGTTATGCGTTATGCGTTTTGCGTTATTCGTTATGCGTTGTGCTTTATGCGTTATGCGTTATGGATTATGCGTTATGCGTTATGCGTTATGAGTAATGCTGGATCCGTTATGCGTTATGCGTTTTGCGTTATTCGTTATGCGTTGTGCTTTATGCGTTATGCGTTATGGATATGCCTTATGCGATATTCGTTACGTGTTATGCGTTATGCGTTATGCGTTATGCGTTATGCGTTATGCGTTATGCGTCATGCGTTATGCGTTATGAGTAATGCGTGATCCGTTATGCGTTATGCGATTTGCGTTATGAGTTATGCGTTATGCGTTATGCGTTATGCGTTATGCGTTATGCGTTATGCGTTATGCGTTATGCGTTATGAGTAATGCGTGTTCCGTTATGCGTTATGCGTTATGCGTTATGCGTTATGCGTTATGCGTTATGAGTAATGCGTGATCCGTTATGCGTTATGCGTTATGCGTTTTGCGTTATGAGTTATGCGTTATGCGTTATGAGTTATGCGTTATGCGTTATGCGTTATGCGTTATGCGTTATGCGTGATGCGTTATGCGTTATGCGTTATGCGTTATGCGTTATGCGTTATGCGTTATGCGTTATGCGTTATCCGTTATGCGTTATACGTTAAGCGTTATGCGTTATGAGTAATGCGTGATCCGTTATGCGTTATGCGTGATGCGTTATGCGTTATGCGTTATGCGTTATGCGTTATGCGTTATGCGTTATGCGTTATGTGTTATGCGTTATGCGTTATGCGTTATGCGTTATGCGTTATGCGTTATGCGTTATGCGTTATGCGTTATACGTAATGCGTTATGCGTTATGAGTAATGATTGATCCGATATCCGTTATGCGTTATGCGTTATGCGTTATGCGTTATGCGTTATGCGTTATGCGTTATACGTTAAGCGTTATGCGTTATGAGTAATGCGTGATCCGTTATGCGTTATGCGTTATGCGTGATGCGTTATGCGTTATGCGTTATGCGTTATGCGTTATGCGTTATGCGTTATGCGTTATGCGTTATGCGTTATACGTTATGCCTTATGCGTTATGCGTGATGCGTTATGCGTTATGCGTTATGCGTTATGCGTTATCCGTTATGCGTTATACGTTAAGCGTTATGCGTTATGAGTAATGCGTGATCCGTTATGCGTTATGCGTTATGCGTGATGCGTTATGCGTTATGCGTTATGCGTTATGCGTTATGCGTTATGCGTTATGCGTTATGCGTTATGCGTTATGCGTTATGCGTTATGCGTTATGCGTTATGCGTTATGCGTTATGCGTTATGCGTTATGCGTTATGCGTTATGCGTTATGAGTAATGCTTGATCCGATATCCGTTATGCGTTATGCGTTATGCGTTATGCGTTATGCGTTATGCGTTATGCGTTATGCGTTATGCGTTATGCGTTATGCGTTATGAGTAATGCGTGATCCGTTATGCGTTATGGGTTATGCGTTATACGTTATGCGTTTTGCGTTATGCGTTATGCGTTATGCGTTGTTCGTTATGCGTTATGCGTTATGCGTTATGCGTAATGCGTTATGCGTTATGCGTTAAGCGTTATGCGTTATGCGTTATGCGTTGTTCGTTATGCGTTATGCGTTATGCGTTATGCGTTATGCGTTATGCGTTATGCGTTATGCGTTATGCGTTATGCGTTATGCGTTATGCGTTATGCGTTATGCGTTATGCGTTATGCGTTGTGCGTTATACGTTTGCGTTAGGCGTTATGCTTTATGGGTTATGCGTTATGCATTATGCGTTATGCGTTATGCGTTATGCGATATGCGTTATGCGTTATGCGATATGCTATATGCGTTATGCGTTATGCGTTATGCGTTATGCGTTGTGGGTTATACGTTTGCGTTATGCGTTATGCGTTATCCGTTATGCGTTATGCTTTATGCGTTATGCGTTATGCGTTATGCGTTATACGTTTGCGTTATGCGTTATGCGTTGTGCGTTATACGTTTGCGTTATGCGTTATGCGTTATGCGTTGTTCGTTATGCGTTATGCGTTGGGCGTAATACGTTTGCGTTATGCGTTATGCGTTATGCTTTATGCGTTATGCGTTATGTGTTATACGGTATGAGTTATGCGTTATTCGTTATGCGTTCTGCGTTATGCGTTATGCGTTATGCGTTATGCGTTATGCGTTATGCGTTATGCGTTATGCGTTATGCGTTATGCGTTATGCGTTAACGTTATGCGTTATGCCTTTTGCGTTATGCGTTATGCGTTTTGCGTTACACGTTATGCTTTATGCGTTATGCGTTATGAGTTATACGTTATGCGTTATGCGTTATGCGTTATGCGTTATGCGTTATGCGTTATATGTTATGCGTTATGCGTTATGCGTTATGCGTTATGCATTATGCGTTATGCGTTATGCGTTATGCGTTATGCGTTATGCGTTATGCGTAATGCGTTATGCGTTATGCGTTATGCGCTATGCGTTGTTCGTTATGCGTTATGCGTTATGCGTTATGCGTTATGCGTTATGCGTTTTGGGTTATGCGTTATGCGTTATGCGTTATGCGTTTTGCGTTATACGTTATGCTTTATGCGTTATGCGTTATGAGTTATACGTTATGCGTTATGCGTTATGCGTTATGCGTTAACGTTATGCGTTATGCCTTTTGCGTTATGCGTTATGCGTTTTGCGTTATACGTTATGCTTTATGCGTTATGCGTTATGAGTTATACGTTATGCGTTATGCATTATGCGTTATGCGTTATATGTTATGCGTTATGCGTTATGCGTTATGCGTTGTTCGTTATGCGTTATGCGTTGGGCGTAATACGTTTGCGTTATGCGTTATGCGTTATGCGTTATGCGTTATGCGTTATGCCTTATGCGTTCTGTGTTGTGCGTTGTGCGTTGTGCGATATGCGTTATGCGTTATGGGTTATGGGTTATGCGTTATGCTATATGCGTTATGCATTTTGCGTTATGCGTTATGCGTTATGCGTTATGCGTTATGCGTTATGCGTTATGAGTTATACGTTATGCGTTATGCGTTATGCGTTATGCGTTATGCGTTATGCGTTATGCGTAATGCGTTATGCGTTATGCGTTAAGCGTTATGCGTTATGCGTTATGCGTTGTTCGTTATGCGTTATGCGTTATGCGTTATGCGTTATGCGTTATGCGTTATGCGTTATGCGTTATGCGTTATGCGTTATGCGTGATGTGTTATGCTTTTTGCGTTATGTGTTATGAGTTATACGTTATGCGTTAAGCGTTATGCGTTATGCTTTATGCGTTATGCGTTATCCGTTATGCGTTATGCGTTATGCGTTATGCGTTATGCATTTTGCGTTATGCGCCAAGCGTTATGCGTTATGCGTTATGCGTTATGCGTTATGCGTTATGCGATATGCTATATGCGTTATGCGTTATGCGTTAAGCGTTATGCGTTGTGGGTTATACGTTTGCGTTATGCGTTATGCGTTATACGTTATGCGTTATGCTTTATGCGTTATGCGTTATGCGTTATGCGTTATACGTTTGCGTTATGCGTTATGCGTTGTGCGTTATACGTTTGCGTTATGCGTTATGCGTTATGCGTTGTTCGTTATGCGTTATGCGTTGGGCGTAATACGTTTGCGTTATGCGTTATGCTTTATGCGTTATGCGTTATGCGTTATGCGTTATGCGTTATGCGTTATGCGTTATGCGTTATGCGTTATGCGTTGTGCGTTATACGTTTGCGTTAGGCGTTATGCTTTATGGGTTATGCGTTATGCATTATGCGTTATGCGTTATGCGTTATGCATATGCGTTATGCGTTATGCGTTATGCGTTATGCGTTATGCGTTATGCGTTATGCGTTATGCGTGATGCGTTATGCTTTTTGCGTTATGCGTTATGAGTTATACGTTATGCGTTATGCATTTTGCGTTATGCGCCATGCGTTATGCGTTATGAGTTATGCGTTATGCGTTATGCGTTATGCGTTATGCGTTATACGTTATGCGTTATGCGTTATGCGTTATGCGTTATGCGTTATGCGTTATGCGTTATGCGTTATGCGTTATGCGTTATGCGTTATGCGTTATGCGTTATGCGTTGTGCGTTATACGTTTGCGTTAGGCGTTATGCTTTATGGGTTATGCGTTATGCTTTATGCGTTATGCGTTATGCGTTATGCATTTTGCGTTATGCGCCAAGCGTTATGCGTTATGCGTTATGCGTTATGCGATATGCTATATGCGTTATGCGTTATGCGTTATGCGTTATGCGTTGTGGGTTATACGTTTGCGTTATGCGTTATGCGTTATCCGTTATGCGTTATGCTTTATGCGTTATGCGTTATGCGTTATGCGTTATACGTTTGCGTTATGCGTTATGCGTTGTGCGTTATACGTTTGCGTTATGCGTTATGCGTTATGCGTTGTTCGTTATGCGTTATGCGTTGGGCGTAATACGTTTGCGTTATGCGTTATGCTTTATGCGTTATGCGTTATGTGTTATACGGTATGAGTTATGCGTTATTCGTTATGCGTTATGCGTTATGCGTTATGCGTTATGCGTTATGCGTTATGCGTTATGCGTTATGCGTTATGCGTTATGCGTTAACGTTATGCGTTATGCCTTTTGCGTTATGCGTTATGCGTTTTGCTTTATACGTTATGCTTTATGCGTTATGCGTTATGAGTTATACGTTATGCGTTATGCGTTATGCGTTATGCGTTATGCGTTATGCGTTATGCGTTATGCGTTATGCGTTATGCGTTATGAGTTATGCGTTATGCGTTATGCGTTATGCGTTATGCATTATGCGTTATGCGTTATGCGTTATGCGTTATGCGTTATGCGTAATGCGTTATGCGTTATGCGTTATGCGTTATGCGTTGTTCGTTATGCGTTATGCGTTATGCGTTATGCGTTATGCGTTATGCGTTATGCGTTATGCGTTATGCGTTATGCGTTATGCGTTATGCGTTATGCGTTCTGTGTTGTGCGTTGTGCGTTGTGCGATATGCGTTATGCGTTATGGGTTATGGGTTGTGCGTTATGCTATATGCGTTATGCATTTTGCGTTATGCGTTATGCGTTATGCGTTATGCGTTATGCGTTATGCATTTTGCGTTATGCGTTATGCGTTGTGCGTTTGCGTTATGCGTTAGGCGTTATGCGTTATGCTTTATGCGTTATGAGTTATGAGTTATAGGGTATGAGTTATGCGTTATGCGTTATGCGTTATGCGTTATGCGTTATGCGTTATGCGTTATGCGTTATGCGTTATGCGTTATGCGTTATGCGTTATGCGTTATGCGTTATGAGTTATACGTTATGCGTTATGCGTTATGCGTTATGCGTTATGCGTAATGCGTTATGCGTTATGCGTTAAGCGTTATGCGTTATGCGTTATGCGTTGTTCGTTATGCGTTATGCGTTATGCGTTATGCGTTATGCGTTATGCGTTATGCGTTATGCGTTATGCGTTATGCGTTATGCGTTATGCGTTATGAGTTATACGTTATGCGTTAAGCGTTATGCGTTATGCTTTATGCGTTATGCGTTATACGTTATGCGTTATGCGTTATGCGTTATGCGTTATGCGTTATGCGTTATGCGTTATGCGTTATGCGTTATGCGTTATGCGTTATGCGTTATGCGTTATGCGTTACGCGTTACGCGTTACGCGTTACGCGTTATGCGTTATGCGTTATGCGTTATGCGTTATGCGCTATGCGTTATGCGTTATGCGTTATGCGTTATGCGTTGTTCGTTATTCGTTATGCGTTGGGCGTAATACGTTTGCGTTATGCGTTATGCGTTATGCGTTATGCGTTATGCGTTATGCGTTATGCGTTATGCGTTATGCGTTATGCGTTCTGTGTTGTGCGTTGTGCGTTGTGCGATATGCGTTATGCGTTATGGGTTATGGGTTATGCGTTATGCTATATGCGTTATGCATTTTGCGTTATGCGTTATGCGTTATGCGTTATGCGTTATGCATTATGCGTTATGCGTTATGCGTTGTGCGTTTGCGTTATGCGTTAGGCGTTATGCGTTATGCTTTATGCGTTATGAGTTATGAGTTATACGGTATGAGTTATGCGTTATGCGTTATGCGTTATGCGTTATGCGTTATGCGTTATGCGTTATGCGTTATGCGTTATGCGTTATGCGTTATGCGTTATGCGTTATGCGTTATGCGTTATGCGTTATGCGTTATGCGTTATGCGTTATGCGTTATGCGTTATGCGTTATGCGTTATGCGTTATGCGTTATGCGTTATGCGTTATGCTTTATGCGTTATGCGTGATCCGTTATGCGTTATGCGTTATGCGTTATGCATTTTGCGTTATGCGCCATGCGTTATGCGTTATGCGTTATGCGTTATGCGTTATGCGTTATGCGTTATGCCTTATGCGTTCTGTGTTGTGCGTTGTGCGTTGTGCGATATGCGTTATGCGTTATGGGTTATGGGTTATGCGTTATGCTATATGCGTTATGCATTTTGCGTTATGCGTTATGCGTTATGCGTTATGCGTTATGCGTTATGCGTTATGAGTTATACGTTATGCGTTATGCGTTATGCGTTATGCGTTATGCGTGATGTGTTATGCTTTTTGCGTTATGTGTTATGAGTTATACGTTATGCGTTAAGCGTTATGCGTTATGCTTTATGCGTTATGCGTTATCCGTTATGCGTTATGCGTTATGCGTTATGCGTTATGCATTTTGCGTTATGCGCCAAGCGTTATGCGTTATGCGTTATGCGTTATGCGTTATGCGTTATGCGTTATGCGATATGCTATATGCGTTATGCGTTATGCGTTAAGCGTTATGCGTTGTGGGTTATACGTTTGCGTTATGCGTTATGCGTTATACGTTATGCGTTATGCTTTATGCGTTATGCGTTATGCGTTATGCGTTATACGTTTGCGTTATGCGTTATGCGTTGTGCGTTATACGTTTGCGTTATGCGTTATGCGTTATGCGTTGTTCGTTATGCGTTATGCGTTGGGCGTAATACGTTTGCGTTATGCGTTATGCTTTATGCGTTATGCGTTATGCGTTATGCGTTATGCGTTATGCGTTATGCGTTATGCGTTATGCGTTGTGCGTTATACGTTTGCGTTAGGCGTTATGCTTTATGGGTTATGCGTTATGCATTATGCGTTATGCGTTATGCGTTATGCATATGCGTTATGCGTTATGCGTTATGCGTTATGCGTTATGCGTTATGCGTTATGCGTTATGCGTGATGCGTTATGCTTTTTGCGTTATGCGTTATGAGTTATACGTTATGCGTTATGCATTTTGCGTTATGCGCCATGCGTTATGCGTTATGAGTTATGCGTTATGCGTTATGCGTTATGCGTTATGCGTTATACGTTATGCGTTATGCGTTATGCGTTATGCGTTATGCGTTATGCGTTATGCGTTATGCGTTATGCGTTATGCGTTATGCGTTATGCGTTATGCGTTATGCGTTGTGCGTTATACGTTTGCGTTAGGCGTTATGCTTTATGGGTTATGCGTTATGCATTATGCGTTATGCGTTATGCGTTATGCATTTTGCGCTATGCGCCAAGCGTTATGCGTTATGCGTTATGCGTTATGCGATATGCTATATGCGTTATGCGTTATGCGTTATGCGTTATGCGTTGTGGGTTATACGTTTGCGTTATGCGTTATGCGTTATCCGTTATGCGTTATGCTTTATGCGTTATGCGTTATGCGTTATGCGTTATACGTTTGCGTTATGCGTTATGCGTTGTGCGTTATACGTTTGCGTTATGCGTTATGCGTTATGCGTTGTTCGTTATGCGTTATGCGTTGGGCGTAATACGTTTGCGTTATGCGTTATGCTTTATGCGTTATGCGTTATGTGTTATACGGTATGAGTTATGCGTTATTCGTTATGCGTTATGCGTTATGCGTTATGCGTTATGCGTTATGCGTTATGCGTTATGCGTTATGCGTTATGCGTTAACGTTATGCGTTATGCCTTTTGCGTTATGCGTTATGCGTTTTGCGTTATACGTTATGCTTTATGCGTTATGCGTTATGAGTTATACGTTATGCGTTATGCGTTATGCGTTATGCGTTATGCGTTATGCGTTATGCGTTATGCGTTATGCGTTATATGTTATGCGTTATGCGTTATGCGTTATGAGTTATGCATTATGCGTTATGCGTTATGCGTTATGCGTTATGCGTTATGCGTAATGCGTTATGCGTTATGCGTTATGCGTTATGCGTTGTTCGTTATGCGTTATGCGTTATGCGTTATGCGTTATGCGTTATGCGTTATGCGTTATGCGTTATGCGTTATGCGTTATGCGTTATGCGTTATGCGTTCTGTGTTGTGCGTTGTGCGTTGTGCGATATGCGTTATGCGTTATGGGTTATGGGTTGTGCGTTATGCTATATGCGTTATGCATTTTGCGTTATGCGTTATGCGTTATGCGTTATGCGTTATGCGTTATGCATTTTGCGTTATGCGTTATGCGTTGTGCGTTTGCGTTATGCGTTAGGCGTTATGCGTTATGCTTTATGCGTTATGAGTTATGAGTTATAGGGTATGAGTTATGCGTTATGCGTTATGCGTTATGCGTTATGCGTTATGCGTTATGCGTTATGCGTTATGCGTTATGCGTTATGCGTTATGCGTTATGCGTTATGCGTTATGCGTTATGAGTTATACGTTATGCGTTATGCGTTATGCGTTATGCGTTATGCGTAATGCGTTATGCGTTATGCGTTAAGCGTTATGCGTTATGCGTTATGCGTTGTTCGTTATGCGTTATGCGTTATGCGTTATGCGTTATGCGTTATGCGTTATGCGTTATGCGTTATGCGTTATGCGTTATGCGTTATGCGTTATGCGTTATGCGTTATGCGTTATGAGTTATACGTTATGCGTTAAGCGTTATGCGTTATGCTTTATGCGTTATGCGTTATACGTTATGCGTTATGCGTTATGCGTTATGCGTTATGCGTTATGCGTTATGCGTTATGCGTTATGCGTTATGCGTTATGCGTTATGCGTTATGCGTTATGCGTTATGCGTTACGCGTTACGCGTTACGCGTTACGCGTTATGCGTTATGCGTTATGCGTTATGCGTTATGCGTTATGCGTTATGCGTTATGCGTTATGCGTTATGCGTTGTTCGTTATTCGTTATGCGTTGGGCGTAATACGTTTGCGTTATGCGTTATGCGTTATGCGTTATGCGTTATGCGTTATGCGTTATGCGTTATGCGTTATGCGTTCTGTGTTGTGCGTTGTGCGTTGTGCGATATGCGTTATGCGTTATGGGTTATGGATTATGCGTTATGCTATATGCGTTATGCATTTTGCGTTATGCGTTATGCGTTATGCGTTATGCGTTATGCATTATGCGTTATGCGTTATGCGTTGTGCGTTTGCGTTATGCGTTAGGCGTTATGCGTTATGCTTTATGCGTTATGAGTTATGAGTTATACGGTATGAGTTATGCGTTATGCGTTATGCGTTATGCGTTATGCGTTATGCGTTATGCGTTATGCGTTATGCGTTATGCGTTATGCGTTATGCGTTATGCGTTATGCGTTATGCGTTATGCGTTATGCGTTATGCGTTATGCGTTATGCGTTATGCGTTATGCGTTATGCGTTATGCGTTATGCGTTATGCGTTATGCGTTATGCGTTATGCGTTATGCGTTATGCGTTATGCTTTATGCGTTATGCGTGATCCGTTATGCGTTATGCGTTATGCGTTATGCATTTTGCGTTATGCGCCATGCGTTATGCGTTATGCGTTATGCGTTATGCGTTATGCTTTATGCGTTATGCGTTATGCGTTATGCGTTATGCGTTATGCGTTATGCATATGCGTTATGCGTTATGCGTTAATCGTTATGCGTTATGCGTTATGCGTTATGCGTTATGCGTTATGCGTTATGCGTTATGCGTTATGCGTTATGCGTTATGCGTTATGCGTTATGCGTGATGCGTTATGCTTTTTGAGTTATGCGTTATGAGTTATACGTTATGCGTTATGCGTTATGCGTTATGCTTTATACGTTATGCGTGATCCATTATGCGTTATGCGTTATGCGTTATGCGTTATGCATTTTGCGTTATGCGCCATGCGTTATGCGTTATGAGTTATGCGTTATGCGTTATGCGATATGCGTTATGCGTTATACGTTATGCGTTATGCGTTATGCGTTATGCGTTATGCGTTATGCGTTATGCGTTATGCGTTGTGCGTTATACGTTTGCGTTAGGCGTTATGCTTTATGGGTTATGCGTTATGCATTATGCGTTATGCGTTATGCGTTATGCATTTTGCGTTATGCGCCAAGCGTTATGCGTTATGCTTTATGCGTTATGCGTTATGCGATATGCGTTATGCGTTATGCGATATGCTATATGCGTTATGCGTTATGCGTTATGCGTTATGCGTTATGCGTTGTGGGTTATACGTTTGCGTTATGTGTTATGCATTATCCGTTATGCGTTATGCTTTATGCGTTATGCGTTATGCGTTATGCGTTATACGTTTGCGTTATGCGTTATGCGTTGTGCGTTATACGTTTGCGTTATGCGTTATGCGTTGTTCGTTATGCGTTATGCGTTGGGCGTAATACGTTTGCGTTATGCGTTATGCGTTATGCTTTATGCGTTATGCGTTATGTGTTATACGGTATGAGTTATGCGTTATTCGTTATGCGTTCTGCGTTCTGCGTTATGCGTTATGCGTTATGCGTTATGCGTTATGCGTTATGCGTTATGCGTTAACGTTATGCGTTATGCCTTTTGCGTTATGCGTTATGCGTTTTGCGTTATACGTTATGCTTTATGCGTTATGCGTTATGAGTTATACGTTATGCGTTATGCGTTATGCGTTATGCGTTATGCGTTATGCGTTATATGTTATGTGTTATGCGTTATGCGTTATGCGTTATGCATTATGCGTTATGCGTTATGCGTTATGCGTTATGCGTTATGCGTTATGCGTAATGCGTTATGCGTTATGCGTTATGCGTTATGCGTTATACGTTATGCGTTATGCGTTATGCGTTATGCGTTATGCGTTATGCGTTATGCGTTATGCGTTATGCGTTATGCGTTATGCGTTATGCGTTATGCGTTATGCGTTATGCGTTGTGCGTTATACGTTTGCGTTAGGCGTTATGCTTTATGGGTTATGCGTTATGCATTATGCGTTATGCGTTATGCGTTATGCATTTTGCGTTATGCGCCAAGCGTTATGCGTTATGCGTTATGCGTTATGCGATATGCTATATGCGTTATGCGTTATGCGTTATGCGTTATGCGTTGTGGGTTATACGTTTGCGTTATGCGTTATGCGTTATCCGTTATGCGTTATGCTTTATGCGTTATGCGTTATGCGTTATGCGTTATACGTTTGCGTTATGCGTTATGCGTTGTGCGTTATACGTTTGCGTTATGCGTTATGCGTTATGCGTTGTTCGTTATGCGTTATGCGTTGGGCGTAATACGTTTGCGTTATGCGTTATGCTTTATGCGTTATGCGTTATGTGTTATACGGTATGTTTTATGCGTTATTCGTTATGCGTTATGCGTTATGCGTTATGCGTTATGCGTTATGCGTTATGCGTTATGCGTTATGCGTTATGCGTTATGCGTTAACGTTATGCGTTATGCCTTTTGCGTTATGCGTTATGCGTTTTGCGTTATACGTTATGCTTTATGCGTTATGCGTTATGAGTTATACGTTATGCGTTATGCGTTATGCGTTATGCGTTATGCGTTATGCGTTATGCGTTATGCGTTATGCGTTATGCGTTATGCGTTATATGTTATGCGTTATGCGTTATGCGTTATGCGTTATGCATTATGCGTTATGCGTTATGCGTTATGCGTTATGCGTTATGCGTAATGCGTTATGCGTTATGCGTTATGCGTTATGCGTTGTTCGTTATGCGTTATGCGTTATGCGTTATGCGTTATGCGTTATGCGTTATGCGTTATGCGTTATGCGTTATGCGTTATGCGTTATGCGTTATGCGTTATGCGTTCTGTGTTGTGCGTTGTGCGTTGTGCGATATGCGTTATGCGTTATGGGTTATGGGTTGTGCGTTATGCTATATGCGTTATGCATTTTGCGTTATGCGTTATGCGTTATGCGTTATGCGTTATGCGTTATGCATTTTGCGTTATGCGTTATGCGTTGTGCGTTTGCGTTATGCGTTAGGCGTTATGCGTTATGCTTTATGCGTTATGAGTTATGAGTTATAGGGTATGAGTTATGCGTTATGCGTTATGCGTTATGCGTTATGCGTTATGCATTTTGCGTTATGCGTTATGCGTTGTGCGTTTGCGTTATGCGTTAGGCGTTATGCGTTATGCTTTATGCGTTATGAGTTATGAGTTATAGGGTATGAGTTATGCGTTATGCGTTATGCGTTATGCGTTATGCGTTATGCGTTATGCGTTATGCGTTATGCGTTATGCGTTATGCGTTATGCGTTATGCGTAATGCGTTATGCGTTATGCGTTAAGCGTTATGCGTTATGCGTTATGCGTTGTTCGTTATGCGTTATGCGTTATGCGTTATGCGTTATGCGTTATGCGTTATGCGTTATGCGTTATGCGTTATGCGTTATGCGTTATGCGTTATGCGTTATGAGTTATACGTTATGCGTTAAGCGTTATGCGTTATGCTTTATGCGTTATGCGTTATACGTTATGCGTTATGCGTTATGCGTTATGCGTTATGCGTTATGCGTTATGCGTTATGCGTTATGCGTTATGCGTTATGCGTTATGCGTTATGCGTTATGCGTTACGCGTTACGCGTTACGCGTTACGCGTTATGCGTTATGCGTTATGCGTTATGCGTTATGCGTTATGCGTTATGCGTTATGCGTTATGCGTTATGCGTTATGCGTTCTGTGTTGTGCGTTGTGCGTTGTGCGATATGCGTTATGCGTTATGGGTTATGGGTTGTGCGTTATGCTATATGCGTTATGCATTTTGCGTTATGCGTTATGCGTTATGCGTTATGCGTTATGCGTTATGCATTTTGCGTTATGCGTTATGCGTTGTGCGTTTGCGTTATGCGTTAGGCGTTATGCGTTATGCTTTATGCGTTATGAGTTATGAGTTATAGGGTATGAGTTATGCGTTATGCGTTATGCGTTATGCGTTATGCGTTATGCGTTATGCGTTATGCGTTATGCGTTATGCGTTATGCGTTATGCGTTATGCGTTATGCGTAATGCGTTATGCGTTATGCGTTAAGCGTTATGCGTTATGCGTTATGCGTTGTTCGTTATGCGTTATGCGTTATGCGTTATGCGTTATGCGTTATGCGTTATGCGTTATGCGTTATGCGTTATGCGTTATGCGTTATGCGTTATGCGTTATGAGTTATACGTTATGCGTTAAGCGTTATGCGTTATGCTTTATGCGTTATGCGTTATACGTTATGCGTTATGCGTTATGCGTTATGCGTTATGCGTTATGCGTTATGCGTTATGCGTTATGCGTTATGCGTTATGCGTTATGCGTTATGCGTTATGCGTTACGCGTTACGCGTTACGCGTTACGCGTTATGCGTTATGCGTTATGCGTTATGCGTTATGCGTTATGCGTTATGCGTTATGCGTTATGCGTTATGCGTTGTTCGTTATTCGTTATGCGTTGGGCGTAATACGTTTGCGTTATGCGTTATGCGTTATGCGTTATGCGTTATGCGTTATGCGTTATGCGTTATGCGTTATGCGTTATGCGTTATGCGTTATGCGTTCTGTGTTGTGCGTTGTGCGTTGTGCGATATGCGTTATGCGTTATGGGTTATGGGTTATGCGTTATGCTATATGCGTTATGCATTTTGCGTTATGCGTTATGCGTTATGCGTTATGCGTTATGCATTATGCGTTATGCGTTATGCGTTGTGCGTTTGCGTTATGCGTTAGGCGTTATGCGTTATGCTTTATGCGTTATGAGTTATGAGTTATACGGTATGAGTTATGCGTTATGCGTTATGCGTTATGCGTTATGCGTTATGCGTTATGCGTTATGCGTTATGCGTTATGCGTTATGCGTTATGCGTTATGCGTTATGCGTTATGCGTTATGCGTTATGCGTTATGCGTTATGCGTTATGCGTTATGCGTTATGCGTTATGCGTTATGCGTTATGCGTTATGCGTTATGCGTTATGCGTGATCCGTTATGCGTTATGCGTTATGCGTTATGCATTTTGCGTTATGCGCCATGCGTTATGCGTTATGCGTTATGCGTTATGCGTTATGCTTTATGCGTTATGCGTTATGCGTTATGCGTTATGCGTTATGCGTTATGCATATGCGTTATGCGTTATGCGTTAATCGTTATGCGTTATGCGTTATGCGTTATGCGTTATGCGTTATGCGTTATGCGTTATGCGTTATGCGTTATGCGTTATGCGTGATGCGTTATGCTTTTTGCGTTATGCGTTATGAGTTATACGTTATGCGTTAAGCGTTATGCGTTATGCTTTATACGTTATGCGTGATCCATTATGCGTTATGCGTTATGCGTTATGCGTTATGCATTTTGCGTTATGCGCCATGCGTTATGCGTTATGAGTTATGCGTTATGCGTTATGCGATATGCGTTATGCGTTATACGTTATGCGTTATGCGTTATGCGTTATGCGTTATGCGTTGTGCGTTATACGTTTGCGTTAGGCGTTATGCTTTATGGGTTATGCGTTATGCATTATGCGTTATGCGTTATGCGTTATGCATTTTGCGTTATGCGCCAAGCGTTATGCGTTATGCTTTATGCGTTATGCGTTATGCGATATGCGTTATGCGTTATGCGATATGCTATATGCGTTATGCGTTATGCGTTATGCGTTATGCGTTATGCGTTGTGGGTTATACGTTTGCGTTATGTGTTATGCATTATCCGTTATGCGTTATGCTTTATGCGTTATGCGTTATGCGTTATGCGTTATACGTTTGCGTTATGCGTTATGCGTTGTGCGTTATACGTTTGCGTTATGCGTTATGCGTTATGCGTTGTTCGTTATGCGTTATGCGTTGGGCGTAATACGTTTGCGTTATGCGTTATGCGTTATGCTTTATGCGTTATGCGTTATGTGTTATACGGTATGAGTTATGCGTTATTCGTTATGCGTTCTGCGTTCTGCGTTATGCGTTATGCGTTATGCGTTATGCGTTATGCGTTATGCGTTATGCGTTAACGTTATGCGTTATGCCTTTTGCGTTATGCGTTATGCGTTTTGCGTTATACGTTATGCTTTATGCGTTATGCGTTATGAGTTATACGTTATGCGTTATGCGTTATGCGTTATGCGTTATGCGTTATGCGTTATATGTTATGTGTTATGCGTTATGCGTTATGCGTTATGCATTATGCGTTATGCGTTATGCGTTATGCGTTATGCGTTATGCGTTATGCGTAATGCGTTATGCGTTATGCGTTATGCGTTATGCGTTGTTCGTTATGCGTTATGCGTTATGCGTTATGCGTTATGCGTTATGCGTTATGCGTTATGCGTTATGCGTTTTGCGTTATACGTTATGCTTTATGCGTTATGCGTTATGAGTTATACGTTATGCGTTGTGCGTTATACGTTTGCGTTAGGCGTTATGCTTTATGGGTTATGCGTTATGCATTATGCGTTATGCGTTATGCGTTATGCATTTTGCGTTATGCGCCAAGCGTTATGCGTTATGCGTTATGCGTTATGCGTTATGCGATATGCGTTATGCGTTATGCGATATGCTATATGCGTTATGCGTTATGCGTTATGCGTTATGCGTTGTGGGTTATACGTTTGCGTTATGCGTTATGCGTTATCCGTTATGCGTTATGCTTTATGCGTTATGCGTTATGCGTTATGCGTTATACGTTTGCGTTATGCGTTATGCGTTGTGCGTTATACGTTTGCGTTATGCGTTATGCGTTATGCGTTGTTCGTTATGCGTTATGCGTTGGGCGTAATACGTTTGCGTTATGCGTTATGCGTTATGCTTTATGCGTTATGCGTTATGTGTTATACGGTATGAGTTATGCGTTATTCGTTATGCGTTCTGCGTTATGCGTTATGCGTTATTCGTTATGCGTTATGCGTTATGCGTTATGCGTTATGCGTTATGCGTTATGCGTTATGCGTTATGAGTTATACGTTATGCGTTATGCGTTATGCGTTATGCGTTATGCGTTATGCGTAATGCGTTATGCGTTATGCGTTAAGCGTTATGCGTTATGCGTTATGCGTTGTTCGTTATGCGTTATGCGTTATGCGTTATGCGTTATGCGTTATGCGTTATGCGTTATGCGTTATGCGTTATGCGTTATGCGTTGTGCGTTATACGTTTGCGTTAGGCGTTATGCTTTATGGGTTATGCGTTATGCATTATGCGTTATGCGTTATGCGTTATGCATATGCGTTATGCGTTATGCGTTAATCGTTATGCGTTATGCGTTATGCGTTATGCGTTATGCGTTATGCGTTATGCGTTATGCGTTATGCGTTATGCGTTATGCGTTATGCGTTATGCGTGATGCGTTATGCTTTTTGCGTTATGCGTTATGAGTTATACGTTATGCGTTAAGCGTTATGCGTTATGCTTTATACGTTATGCGTGATCCATTATGCGTTATGCGTTATGCGTTATGCGTTATGCGTTATGCATTTTGCGTTATGCGCCATGCGTTATGCGTTATGAGTTATGCGTTATGCGTTATGCGTTATGCGTTATGCGTTATACGTTATGCGTTATGCGTTATGCGTTATGCGTTATGCGTTATGCGTTATGCGTTATGCGTTATGCGTTGTGCGTTATACGTTTGCGTTAGGCGTTATGCTTTATGGGTTATGCGTTATGCATTATGCGTTATGCGTTATGCGTTATGCATTTTGCGTTATGCGCCAAGCGTTATGCGTTATGCGTTATGCGTTATGCGTTATGCGATATGCGTTATGCATTATGCGATATGCTATATGCGTTATGCGTTATGCGTTATGCGTTATGCGTTGTGCGTTATGCGTTATGCGTTATGCGTTATGCCTTATGCGTTCTGTGTTGTGCGTTGTGCGTTGTGCGATATGCGTTATGCGTTATGGGTTATGGGTTATGCGTTATGCCTTATGCGTTCTGTGTTGTGCGTTGTGCGTTGTGCGATATGCGTTATGCGTTATGGGTTATGGGTTATGCGTTATGCTATATGCGTTATGCATTTTGCGTTATGCGTTATGCGTTATGCGTTATGCGTTATGCGTTATGCGTTATGCGTTATGCATTATGCGTTATGCGTTATGCGTTGTGCGTTTGCGTTATGCGTTAGGCGTTATGCGTTATGCTTTATGCGTTATGAGTTATGAGTTATACGGTATGAGTTATGCGTTATGCGTTATGCGTTATGCGTTATGCGTTATGCGTTATGCGTTATGCGTTATGCGTTATGCGTTATTCGTTATGCGTTATGCGTAATGCGTTATGCGTTATGCGTTATGCGTTATGCGTTATGCGTTATGAGTTATACGTTATGCGTTATGCGTTATGCGTTATGCGTTATGCGTTATGCGTAATGCGTTATGCGTTATGCGTTAAGCGTTATGCGTTATGCGTTATGCGTTGTTCGTTATGCGTTATGCGTTATGCGTTATGCGTTATGCGTTATGCGTTATGCGTTATGCGTTATGCGTTATGCGTTATGCGTTATGCGTTATGGGTTATGCGTTATGCGTTGTGCGTTATACGTTTGCGTTAGGCGTTATGCTTTATGGGTTATGCGTTATGCATTATGCGTTATGCGTTATGCGTTATGCATATGCGTTATGCGTTATGCGTTAATCGTTATGCGTTATGCGTTATGCGTTATGCGTTATGCGTTATGCGTTATGCGTTATGCGTTATGCGTTATGCGTTATGCGTTATGCGTTATGCGTTATGCGTGATGCGTTATGCTTTTTGCGTTATGCGTTATGAGTTATACGTTATGCGTTAAGCGTTATGCGTTATGCTTTATACGTTACGCGTGATCCATTATGCGTTATGCGTTATGCGTTATGCGTTATACGTTTGCGTTAGGCGTTATGCTTTATGGGTTATGCGTTATGCATTATGCGTTATGCGTTATGCGTTATGCGTTATGCGTTATGCGTTATGCGTTATGCGTTATGCGTTATGCGTTATGCGTTATGCGTGATGCGTTATGCTTTTTGCGTTATGCGTTATGAGTTATACGTTATGCGTTAAGCGTTATGCGTTATGCTTTATACGTTATGCGTGATCCATTATGCGTTATGCGTTATGCGTTATGCGTTATGCATTTTGCGTTATACGCCATGCGTTATGCGTTATGAGTTATGCGTTATGCGTTATGCGTTATGCGTTATGCGTTATACGTTATGCGTTATGCGTTATGCGTTATGCGTTATGCGTTATGCGTTATGCGTTATGCGTTGTGCGTTATACGTTTGCGTTAGGCGTTATGCTTTATGGGTTATGCGTTATGCATTATGCGTTATGCGTTATGCGTTATGCATTTTGCGTTATGCGCCAAGCGTTATGCGTTATGCGTTATGCGTTATGCGTTATGCGATATGCGTTATGCGTTATGCGATATGCTATATGCGTTATGCGTTATGCGTTATGCATTATGCGTTATGCGTTATGCGTTGTGCGTTTGCGTTATGCGTTAGGCGTTGTGCGTTGTGCGATATGCGTTATGCGTTATGGGTTATGGGTTATGCGTTATGCTATATGCGTTATGCATTTTGCGTTATGCGTTATGCGTTATGCGTTATGCGTTATGCGTTATGCGTTATGCGTTATGCGTTGTGCGTTTGCGTTATGCGTTAGGCGTTATGCGTTATGCTTTATGCGTTATGCTTTATGCGTTATACGGTATGAGTTATGCGTTATGCGTTATGCGTTATGCGTTATGCGTTATGCGTTATGCGTTATGCGTTATGCGTTATTCGTTATGCGTTATGCGTTATGCGTTATGCGTTATGCGTTATGCGTTATGCGTTATGCGTTATGCGTTATGAGTTATACGTTATGCGTTATGCGTTATGCGTTATGCGTTATGCGTTATGCGTAATGCGTTATGCGTTATGCGTTAAGCGTTATGCGTTATGCGTTATGCGTTGTTCGTTATGCGTTATGCGTTATGCGTTATGCGTTATGCGTTATGCGTTATGCGTTATGCGTTATGCGTTATGCGTTATGCGTTATGCGTTATGCGTTGTGCGTTATACGTTTGCGTTAGGCGTTATGCTTTATGGGTTATGCGTTATGCATTATGCGTTATGCGTTATGCGTTATGCATATGCGTTATGCGTTATGCGTTAATCGTTATGCGTTATGCGTTATGCGTTATGCGTTATGCGTTATGCGTTATGCGTTATGCGTTATGCGTTATGCGTTATGCGTTATGCGTTATGCGTTATGCGTTATGCGTTATGCGTGATGCGTTATGCTTTTTGCGTTATGCGTTATGAGTTATACGTTATGCGTTAAGCGTTACGCGTTATGCTTTATACGTTATGCGTGATCCATTATGCGTTATGCGTTATGCGTTATGCGTTATACGTTTGCGTTAGGCGTTATGCTTTATGGGTTATGCGTTATGCATTATGCGTTATGCGTTATGCGTTATGCATATGCGTTATGCGTTATGCGTTAATCGTTATGCGTTATGCGTTATGCGTTATGCGTTATGCGTTATGCGTTATGCGTTATGCGTTATGCGTTATGCGTTATGCGTTATGCGTTATGCGTTATGCGTTATGCGTGATGCGTTATGCTTTTTGCGTTATGCGTTATGAGTTATACGTTATGCGTTAAGCGTTATGCGTTATGCTTTATACGTTATGCGTGATCCATTATGCGTTATGCGTTATGCGTTATGCGTTATGCATTTTGCGTTATGCGCCATGCGTTATGCGTTATGAGTTATGCGTTATGCGTTATGCGTTATGCGTTATACGTTATGCGTTATGCGTTATGCGTTATGCGTTATGCGTTATGCGTTATGCGTTATGCGTTGTGCGTTATACGTTTGCGTTAGGCGTTATGCTTTATGGGTTATGCGTTATGCATTATGCGTTATGCGTTATGCGTTATGCATTTTGCGTTATGCGCCAAGCGTTATGCGTTATGCGTTATGCGTTATGCGATATGCGTTATGCGTTATGCGATATGCTATATGCGTTATGCGTTATGCGTTATGCGTTATGCGTTGTGGGTTATACGTTTGCGTTATGCGTTATGCGTTATCCGTTATGCGTTATGCTTTATGCGTTATGCGTTATGCGTTATGCGTTATGCGTTATACGTTTGCGTTATGCGTTATGCGTTGTGCGTTATACGTTTGCGTTATGCGTTATGCGTTATGCGTTGTTCGTTATGCGTTATGCGTTGGGCGTAATACGTTTGCGTTATGCGTTATGCTTTATGCGTTATGCGTTATGTGTTATTCGGTATGAGTTATGCGTTATTCGTTATGCGTTATGCGTTGGGCGTAATACGTTTGCGTTATGCGTTATGCGTTATGCGTTATGCGTTATGCGTTATGCGTTATGCGTTATGCGTTATGCGTTATGCGTTATGCGTTATGCCTTATGCGTTCTGTGTTGTGCGTTGTGCGTTGTGCGATATGCGTTATGCGTTATGGGTTATGGGTTATGCGTTATGCTATATGCGTTATGCATTTTGCGTTATGCGTTATGCGTTATGCGTTATGCGTTATGCGTTATGCGTTATGCGTTATGCATTATGCGTTATGCGTTATGCGTTGTGCGTTTGCGTTATGCGTTAGGCGTTATGCGTTATGCGTTATGCGTTATGAGTTATGAGTTATACGGTATGAGTTATGCGTTATGCGTTATGCGTTATGCGTTATGCGTTATGCGTTATGCGTTATGCGTTATTCGTTATGCGTTATGCGTTATGCGTTATGCGTTATGCGTTATGCGTTATGCGTTATGCGTTATGAGTTATACGTTATGCGTTATGCGTTATGCGTTATGCGTTATGCGTTATGCGTAATGCGTTATGCGTTATGCGTTAAGCGTTATGCGTTATGCGTTATGCGTTGTTCGTTGTGCGTTATGCGTTATGCGTTATGCGTTATGCGTTATGCGTTATGCGTTATGCGTTATGCGTTATGCGTTATGCGTTATGCGTTATGCGTTATGCGTTATGCGTTATGCGTTATGCGTTATGCGTTATGCGTTATGCGTTATGTGTTGTGCGTTATACGTTTGCGTTAGGCGTTATGCTTTATGGGTTATGCGTTATGCATTATGCGTTATGCGTTATGCGTTATGCGTTATGCATATGCGTTATGCGTTATGCGTTAATCGTTATGCGTTATGCGTTATGCGTTATGCGTTATGCGTTATGCGTTATGCGTTATGCGTTATGCGTTATGCGTTATGCGTTATGCGTTATGCGTGATGCGTTATGCTTTTTGCGTTATGCGTTATGAGTTATACGTTATGCGTTAAGCGTTATGCGTTATGCTTTATACGTTATGCGTGATCCATTATGCGTTATGCGTTATGCGTTATGCGTTATGCATTTTGCGTTATGCGCCGTGCGTTATGCGTTATGAGTTATGCGTTATGCGTTATGCGTTATGCGTTATGCGTTATACGTTATGCGTTATGCGTTATGCGTTATGCGTTATGCGTTATGCGTTATGCGTTATGCGTTGTGCGTTATACGTTTGCGTTAGGCGTTATGCTTTATGGGTTATGCGTTATGCATTATGCGTTATGCGTTATGCGTTATGCATTTTGCGTTATGCGCCAAGCGTTATGCGTTATGCGTTATGCGTTATGCGTTATGCGATATGCGTTATGCGTTATGCGATATGCTATATGCGTTATGCGTTATGCGTTATGCGTTATGCGTTGTGGGTTATACGTTTGCGTTATGCGTTATGCGTTATCCGTTATGCGTTATGCTTTATGCGTTATGCGTTATGCGTTATGCGTTATACGTTTGCGTTATGCGTTATGCGTTGTGCGTTATACGTTTGCGTTATGCGTTATGCGTTATGCGTTGTTCGTTATGCGTTATGCGTTGGGCGTAATACGTTTGCGTTATGCGTTATGCGTTATGCTTTATGCGTTATGCGTTATGTGTTATACGGTATGAGTTATGCGTTATTCGTTATGCGTTCTGCGTTAT
Source organism: Lasioglossum morio (assembly GCA_916610235.2). Taxonomy (NCBI): domain Eukaryota; kingdom Metazoa; phylum Arthropoda; class Insecta; order Hymenoptera; family Halictidae; genus Lasioglossum; species Lasioglossum morio. The sequence continues at coordinate 2,019,078 of CAKAJA020000239.1, read as the reverse complement.
GCGTTATGCGTTATGCGTTATGCGTTATGCGTTATGCGTTATGCGTTATGCGTTAACGTTATGCGTTATGCCTTTTGCGTTATGCGTTATGCGTTTTGCGTTATACGTTATGCTTTATGCGTTATGCGTTATGAGTTATACGTTATGCGTTATGCGTTATGCGTTATGCGTTATGCGTTATGCGTTATGCGTTATATGTTATGTGTTATGCGTTATGCGTTATGCGTTATGCATTATGCGTTATGCGTTATGCGTTATGCGTTATGCGTTATGCGTTATGCGTAATGCGTTATGCGTTATGCGTTATTCGTTATGCGTTGTTCGTTATGCGTTATGCGTTATGCGTTATGCGTTATGCGTTATGCGTTATGCGTTATGCGTTATGCGTTATGCGTTATGCGTTTTGCGTTATACGTTATGCTTTATGCGTTATGCGTTATGAGTTATACGTTATGCGTTATGCGTTATGCGTTATGCGTTAACGTTATGAGTTATGCCTTTTGCGTTATGCGTTATGCGTTATGCGTTATGCGTTATTCGTTATGCGTTATGCGTTATGCGTTATGCGTTATGCGTTATGCGTTATGCGTTATGCGTTATGCGTTATGAGTTATACGTTATGCGTTATGCGTTATGCGTTATGCGTTATGCGTTATGCGTTATGCGTAATGCGTTATGCGTTATGCGTTAAGCGTTATGCGTTATGCGTTATGCGTTGTTCGTTATGCGTTATGCGTTATGCGTTATGCGTAATGCGTTATGCGTTATGCGTTAAGCGTTATGCGTTATGCGTTATGCGTTGTTCGTTATGCGTTATGCGTTATGCGTTATGCGTTATGCGTTATGCGTTATGCGTTATGCGTTATGCGTTATGCGTTATGCGTTATGCGTTATGCGTTGTGCGTTATACGTTTGCGTTAGGCGTTATGCTTTATGGGTTATGCGTTATGCATTATGCGTTATGCGTTATGCGTTATGCGATATGCGTTATGCGTTATGCGATATGCTATATGCGTTATGCGTTATGCGTTATGCGTTATGCGTTGTGGGTTATACGTTTGCGTTATGCGTTATGCGTTATCCGTTATGCGTTATGCTTTATGCGTTATGCGTTATGCGTTATGCGTTATACGTTTGCGTTATGCGTTATGCGTTGTGCGTTATACGTTTGCGTTATGCGTTATGAGTTATACGTTATGCGTTAAGCGTTATGCGTTATGCTTTATACGTTATGCGTGATCCATTATGCGTTATGCGTTATGCGTTATGCGTTATACGTTTGCGTTAGGCGTTATGCTTTATGGGTTATGCGTTATGCATTATGCGTTATGCGTTATGCGTTATGCATATGCGTTATGCGTTATGCGTTAATCGTTATGCGTTATGCGTTATGCGTTATGCGTTATGCGTTATGCGTTATGCGTTATGCGTTATGCGTTATGCGTTATGCGTTATGCGTTATGCGTTATGCGTTATGCGTGATGCGTTATGCTTTTTGCGTTATGCGTTATGAGTTATACGTTATGCGTTAAGCGTTATGCGTTATGCTTTATACGTTATGCGTGATCCATTATGCGTTATGCGTTATGGGTTATGCGTTATGCATTTTGCGTTATGCGCCATGCGTTATGCGTTATGAGTTATGCGTTATGCGTTATGCGTTATGCGTTATACGTTATGCGTTATGCGTTATGCGTTATGCGTTATGCGTTATGCGTTATGCGTTATGCGTTGTGCGTTATACGTTTGCGTTAGGCGTTATGCTTTATGGGTTATGCGTTATGCATTATGCGTTATGAGTTATGCGTTATGCATTTTGCGTTATGCGCCAAGCGTTATGCGTTATGCGTTATGCGTTATGCGTTATGCGATATGCGTTATGCGTTATGCGATATGCTATATGCGTTATGCGTTATGCGTTATGCGTTATGCGTTGTGGGTTATACGTTTGCGTTATGCGTTATGCGTTATCCGTTATGCGTTATGCTTTATGCGTTATGCGTTATGCGTTATGCGTTATGCGTTATACGTTTGCGTTATGCGTTATGCGTTGTGCGTTATACGTTTGCGTTATGCGTTATGCGTTATGCGTTGTTCGTTATGCGTTATGCGTTGGGCGTAATACGTTTGCGTTATGCGTTATGCTTTATGCGTTATGCGTTATGTGTTATACGGTATGAGTTATGCGTTATTCGTTATGCGTTATGCGTTGGGCGTAATACGTTTGCGTTATGCGTTATGCGTTATGCGTTATGCGTTATGCGTTATGCGTTATGCGTTATGCGTTATGCGTTATGCGTTATGCGTTATGCGTTATGCGTTATGCGTTCTGTGTTGTGCGTTGTGCGTTGTGCGATATGCGTTATGCGTTATGGGTTATGGGTTATGCGTTATGCTATATGCGTTATGCATTTTGCGTTATGCGTTATGCGTTATGCGTTATGCGTTATGCGTTATGCGTTATGCGTTATGCATTATGCGTTATGCGTTATGCGTTGTGCGTTTGCGTTATGCGTTAGGCGTTATGCGTTATGCGTTATGCGTTATGAGTTATGAGTTATACGGTATGAGTTATGCGTTATGCGTTATGCGTTATGCGTTATGCGTTATGCGTTATGCGTTATGCGTTATTCGTTATGCGTTATGCGTTATGCGTTATGCGTTATGCGTTATGCGTTATGCGTTATGCGTTATGAGTTATACGTTATGCGTTATGCGTTATGCGTTATGCGTTATGCGTTATGCGTAATGCGTTATGCGTTATGCGTTAAGCGTTATGCGTTATGCGTTATGCGTTGTTCGTTATGCGTTATGCGTTATGCGTTATGCGTTATGCGTTATGCGTTATGCGTTATGCGTTATGCGTTATGCGTTATGCGTTATGCGTTATGCGTTATGCGTTATGCGTTGTGCGTTATACGTTTGCGTTAGGCGTTATGCTTTATGGGTTATGCGTTATGCATTATGCGTTATGCGTTATGCGTTATGCATATGCGTTATGCGTTATGCGTTAATCGTTATGCGTTATGCGTTATGCGTTATGCGTTATGCGTTATGCGTTATGCGTTATGCGTTATGCGTTATGCGTTATGCGTTATGCGTGATGCGTTATGCTTTTTGCGTTATGCGTTATGAGTTATACGTTATGCGTTAAGCGTTATGCGTTATGCTTTATACGTTATGCGTGATCCATTATGCGTTATGCGTTATGCGTTATGCGTTATGCATTTTGCGTTATGCGCCATGCGTTATGCGTTATGAGTTATGCGTTATGCGTTATGCGTTATGCGTTATGCGTTATACGTTATGCGTTATGCGTTATGCGTTATGCGTTATGCGTTATGCGTTATGCGTTATGCGTTGTGCGTTATACGTTTGCGTTAGGCGTTATGCTTTATGGGTTATGCGTTATGCATTATGCGTTATGCGTTATGCGTTATGCATTTTGCGTTATGCGCCAAGCGTTATGCGTTATGCGTTATGCGTTATGCGTTATGCGTTATGCGATATGCGTTATGCGTTATGCGATATGCTATATGCGTTATGCGTTATGCGTTATGCGTTATGCGTTGTGGGTTATACGTTTGCGTTATGCGTTATGCGTTATCCGTTATGCGTTATGCTTTATGCGTTATGCGTTATGCGTTATACGTTTGCGTTATGCGTTATGCGTTGTGCGTTATACGTTTGCGTTATGCGTTATGCGTTATGCGTTGTTCGTTATGCGTTATGCGTTGGGCGTAATACGTTTGCGTTATGCGTTATGCGTTATGCTTTATGCGTTATGCGTTATGTGTTATACGGTATGAGTTATGCGTTATTCGTTATGCGTTCTGCGTTATGCGTTATGCGTTATGCGTTATGCGTTATGCGTTATGCGTTATGCGTTATGCGTTAACGTTATGCGTTATGCCTTTTGCGTTATGCGTTATGCGTTTTGCGTTATACGTTATGCTTTATGCGTTATGCGTTATGAGTTATACGTTATGCGTTATGCGTTATGCGTTATGCGTTATGCGTTATGCGTTATGCGTTATATGTTATGTGTTATGCGTTATGCGTTATGCGTTATGCATTATGCGTTATGCGTTATGCGTTATGCGTTATGCGTTATGCGTTATGCGTAATGCGTTATGCGTTATGCGTTATGCGTTATGCGTTGTTCGTTATGCGTTATGCGTTATGCGTTATGCGTTATGCGTTATGCGTTATGCGTTATGCGTTATGCGTTATGCGTTATGCGTTATGCGTTTTGCGTTATACGTTATGCTTTATGCGTTATGCGTTATGAGTTATACGTTATGCGTTATGCGTTATGCGTTATGCGTTAACGTTATGAGTTATGCCTTTTGCGTTATGCGTTATGCGTTATGCGTTATGCGTTATTCGTTATGCGTTATGCGTTATGCGTTATGCGTTATGCGTTATGCGTTATGCGTTATGCGTTATGCGTTATGAGTTATACGTTATGCGTTATGCGTTATGCGTTATGCGTTATGCGTTATGCGTTATGCGTAATGCGTTATGCGTTATGCGTTAAGCGTTATGCGTTATGCGTTATGCGTTGTTCGTTATGCGTTATGCGTTATGCGTTATGCGTAATGCGTTATGCGTTATGCGTTAAGCGTTATGCGTTATGCGTTATGCGTTGTTCGTTATGCGTTATGCGTTATGCGTTATGCGTTATGCGTTATGCGTTATGCGTTATGCGTTATGCGTTATGCGTTATGCGTTATGCGTTATGCGTTATGCGTTGTGCGTTATACGTTTGCGTTAGGCGTTATGCTTTATGGGTTATGCGTTATGCATTATGCGTTATGCGTTATGCGTTATGCGATATGCGTTATGCGTTATGCGATATGCTATATGCGTTATGCGTTATGCGTTATGCGTTATGCGTTGTGGGTTATACATTTGCGTTATGCGTTATGCGTTATCCGTTATGCGTTATGCTTTATGCGTTATGCGTTATGCGTTATACGTTTGCGTTATGCGTTATGCGTTGTGCGTTATACGTTTGCGTTATGCGTTATGCGTTATGCGTTGTTCGTTATGCGTTATGCGTTGGGCGTAATACGTTTGCGTTATGCGTTATGCGTTATGCTTTATGCGTTATGCGTTATGTGTTATACGGTATGAGTTATGCGTTATTCGTTATGCGTTCTGCGTTATGCGTTATGCGTTATGCGTTATGCGTTATGCGTTATGCGTTATGCGTTATGCGTTAACGTTATGCGTTATGCCTTTTGCGTTATGCGTTATGCGTTTTGCGTTACACGTTATGCTTTATGCGTTATGCGTTATGAGTTATACGTTATGCGTTATGCGTTATGCGTTATGCGTTATGCGTTATGCGTTATATGTTATGCGTTATGCGTTATGCGTTATGCGTTATGCATTATGCGTTATGCGTTATGCGTTATGCGTTATGCGTTATGCGTTATGCGTAATGCGTTATGCGTTATGCGTTATGCGTTATGCGTTGTTCGTTATGCGTTATGCGTTATGCGTTATGCGTTATGCGTTATGCGTTTTGCGTTATGCGTTATGCGTTATGCGTTATGCGTTTTGCGTTATACGTTATGCTTTATGCGTTATGCGTTATGAGTTATACGTTATGCGTTATGCGTTATGCGTTATGCGTTATGCGTTATGCGTTATGCGTTATATGTTATGTGTTATGCGTTATGCGTTATGCGTTATGCATTATGCGTTATGCGTTATGCGTTATGCGTTATGCGTTATGCGTTATGCGTAATGCGTTATGCGTTATGCGTTATGCGTTATGCGTTGTTCGTTATGCGTTATGCGTTATGCGTTATGAGTTATGCGTTATGCGTTATGCGTTATGCGTTATGCGTTATGCGTTATGCGTTATGCGTTATGCGTTATGCGTTTTGTGTTATACGTTATGCTTTATGCGTTATGCGTTATGAGTTATACGTTATGCGTTATGCGTTATGCGTTATGCGTTAACGTTATGAGTTATGCCTTTTGCGTTATGCGTTATGCGTTATGCGTTATGCGTTATGCGTTATTCGTTATGCGTTATGCGTTATGCGTTATGCGTTATGCGTTATGCGTTATGCGTTATGCGTTATGAGTTATACGTTATGCGTTATGCGTTATGCGTTATGCGTTATGCGTTATGCGTTATGCGTAATGCGTTATGCGTTATGCGTTAAGCGTTATGCGTTATGCGTTATGCGTTGTTCGTTATGCGTTATGCGTTATGCGTTATGCGTAATGCGTTATGCGTTATGCGTTAAGCGTTATGCGTTATGCGTTATGCGTTGTTCGTTATGCGTTATGCGTTATGCGTTATGCGTTATGCGTTATGCGTTATGCGTTATGCGTTATGCGTTATGCGTTATGCGTTATGCGTTGTGCGTTATACGTTTGCGTTAGGCGTTATGCTTTATGGGTTATGCGTTATGCATTATGCGTTATGCGTTATGCGTTATGCGATATGCGTTATGCGTTATGCGATATGCTATATGCGTTATGCGTTATGCGTTATGCGTTATGCGTTGTGGGTTATACGTTTGCGTTATGCGTTATGCGTTATCCGTTATGCGTTATGCTTTATGCGTTATGCGTTATGCGTTATGCGTTATACGTTTGCGTTATGCGTTATGCGTTGTGCGTTATACGTTTGCGTTATGCGTTATGCGTTATGCGTTGTTCGTTATGCGTTATGCGTTGGGCGTAATACGTTTGCGTTATGCGTTATGCGTTATGCTTTATGCGTTATGCGTTATGTGTTATACGGTATGAGTTATGCGTTATTCGTTATGCGTTCTGCGTTATGCGTTATGCGTTATGCGTTATGCGTTATGCGTTATGCGTTATGCGTTATGCGTTATGCGTTAACGTTATGCGTTATGCCTTTTGCGTTATGCGTTATGCGTTTTGCGTTACACGTTATGCTTTATGCGTTATGCGTTATGAGTTATACGTTATGCGTTATGCGTTATGCGTTATGCGTTATGCGTTATGCGTTATATGTTATGCGTTATGCGTTATGCGTTATGCGTTATGCATTATGCGTTATGCGTTATGCGTTATGCGTTATGCGTTATGCGTTATGCGTAATGCGTTATGCGTTATGCGTTATGCGTTATGCGTTGTTCGTTATGCGTTATGCGTTATGCGTTATGCGTTATGCGTTATGCGTTTTGCGTTATGCGTTATGCGTTATGCGTTTTGCGTTATACGTTATGCTTTATGCGTTATGCGTTATGAGTTATACGTTATGCGTTATGCGTTATGCGTTATGCGTTAACGTTATGCGTTATGCCTTTTGCGTTATGCGTTATGCGTTTTGCGTTATGCGTTATGCGTTATGCGTTATGCGTTATGCGTTATGCGTGATGTGTTATGCTTTTTGCGTTATGTGTTATGAGTTATACGTTATGCGTTAAGCGTTATGCGTTATGCTTTATGCGTTATGCGTTATCCGTTATGCGTTATGCGTTATGCGTTATGCGTTATGCGTTATGCGTTATGCGTTATGCGTTATGAGTTATACGTTATGCGTTATGCGTTATGCGTTATGCGTTATGCGTTATGCGTTATGCGTAATGCGTTATGCGTTATGCGTTAAGCGTTATGCGTTATGCGTTATGCGTTGTTCGTTATGCGTTATGCGTTATGTGTTATGCTTTTTGCGTTATGTGTTATGAGTTATACGTTATGCGTTAAGCGTTATGCGTTATGCTTTATGCGTTATGCGTTATCCGTTATGCGTTATGCGTTATGCGTTATGCGTTATGCCTTATGCATTTTGCGTTATGCGCCAAGCGTTATGCGTTATGCGTTATGCGTTATGCGTTATGCGTTATGCGTTATGCGATATGCTATATGCGTTATGCGTTATGCGTTAAGCGTTATGCGTTGTGGGTTATACGTTTGCGTTATGCGTTATGCGTTATCCGTTATGCGTTATGCTTTATGCGTTATGCGTTATGCGTTATGCGTTATACGTTTGCGTTATGCGTTATGCGTTGTGCGTTATACGTTTGCGTTATGCGTTATGCGTTATGCGTTGTTCGTTATGCGTTATGCGTTATGCGTTATGCGTTGTTCGTTATGCGTTATGCGTTGGGCGTAATACGTTTGCGTTATGCGTTATGCGTTATGCTTTATGCGTTATGCGTTATGTGTTATACGGTATGAGTTATGCGTTATTCGTTATGCGTTATGCGTTATGCGTTATGCGTTATGCGTTATGCGTTATGCGTTAACGTTATGCGTTATGCCTTTTGCGTTATGCGTTATGCGTTTTGCGTTATACGTTATGCGTAATGCGTTATGCGTTATGCGTTAAGCGTTATGCGTTATGCGTTATGCGTTGTTCGTTATGCGTTATGCGTTATGCGTTATGCGTAATGCGTTATGCGTTATGCGTTAAGCGTTATGCGTTATGCGTTATGCGTTGTTCGTTATGCGTTATGCGTTATGCGTTATGCGTTATGCGTTATGCGTTATGCGTTATGCGTTATGCGTTATGCGTTATGCGTTATGCGTTATGCGTTATGCGTTATGCGTTGTGCGTTATACGTTTGCGTTAGGCGTTATGCTTTATGGGTTATGCGTTATGCATTATGCGTTATGCGTTATGCGTTATGCGATATGCGTTATGCGTTATGCGATATGCTATATGCGTTATGCGTTATGCGTTATGCGTTATGCGTTGTGGGTTATACGTTTGCGTTATGCGTTATGCGTTATCCGTTATGCGTTATGCTTTATGCGTTATGCGTTATGCGTTATGCGTTATACGTTTGCGTTATGCGTTATGCGTTGTGCGTTATACGTTTGCGTTATGCGTTATGCGTTATGCGTTGTTCGTTATGCGTTATGCGTTGGGCGTAATACGTTTGCGTTATGCGTTATGCGTTATGCTTTATGCGTTATGCGTTATGTGTTATACGGTATGAGTTATGCGTTATTCGTTATGCGTTCTGCGTTATGCGTTATGCGTTATGCGTTATGCGTTATGCGTTTTGCGTTATGCGTTATGCGTTATGCGTTATGCGTTTTGCGTTATACGTTATGCTTTATGCGTTATGCGTTATGAGTTATACGTTATGCGTTATGCGTTATGCGTTATGCGTTAACGTTATGCGTTATGCCTTTTGCGTTATGCGTTATGCGTTTTGCGTTATACGTTGTGCTTTATGCGTTATGCGTTATGAGTTATACGTTATGCGTTATGCGTTATGCGTTATGCGTTATATGTTATGCGTTATGCGTTATGCGTTATGCGTTGTTCGTTATGCGTTATGCGTTGGGCGTAATACGTTTGCGTTATGCGTTATGCGTTATGCGTTATGCGTTATGCGTTATGCCTTATGCGTTCTGTGTTGTGCGTTGTGCGTTGTGCGATATGCGTTATGCGTTATGGGTTATGGGTTATGCGTTATGCTATATGCGTTATGCATTTTGCGTTATGCGTTATGCGTTATGCGTTATGCGTTATGCGTTATGCGTTATGCGTTATGAGTTATACGTTATGCGTTATGCGTTATGCGTTATGCGTTATGCGTTATGCGTTATGCGTAATGCGTTATGCGTTATGCGTTAAGCGTTATGCGTTATGCGTTATGCGTTGTTCGTTATGCGTTATGCGTTATGCGTTATGCGTTATGCCTTATGCGTTATGCGTTATGCGTTATGCGTTATGCGTTATGCGTTATGCGTTATGCGTTATGCGTTATGCGTGATGTGTTATGCTTTTTGCGTTATGTGTTATGAGTTATACGTTATGCGTTAAGCGTTATGCGTTATGCTTTATGCGTTATGCGTTATCCGTTATGCGTTATGCGTTATGCGTTATGCGTTATGCGTTATGCATTTTGCGTTATGCGCCAAGCGTTATGCGTTATGCGTTACGCGTTATGCGTTATGCGTTATGCGTTATGCGATATGCTATATGCGTTATGCGTTATGCGTTATGAGTTATACGTTATGCGTTATGCGTTATGCGTTATGCGTTATGCGTTATGCGTTATGCGTAATGCGTTATGCGTTATGCGTTAAGCGTTATGCGTTATGCGTTATGCGTTGTTCGTTATGCGTTATGCGTTATGTGTTATGCTTTTTGCGTTTGCGTTATGCGTTATGCGTTATGCGTTGTTCGTTATGCGTTATGCGTTGGGCGTAATACGTTTGCGTTATGCGTTATGCGTTATGCTTTATGCGTTATGCGTTATGTGTTATACGGTATGAGTTATGCGTTATTCGTTATGCGTTATGCGTTATGCGTTATGCGTTATGCGTTATGCGTTATGCGTTATGCGTTATGCGTTAACGTTATGAGTTATGCCTTTTGCGTTATGCGTTTTGCGTTATACGTTATGCGTAATGCGTTATGCGTTATGCGTTAAGCGTTATGCGTTATGCGTTATGCGTTGTTCGTTATGCGTTATGCGTTATGCGTTATGCGTAATGCGTTATGCGTTATGCGTTAAGCGTTATGCGTTATGCGTTATGCGTTGTTCGTTATGCGTTATGCGTTATGCGTTATGCGTTATGCGTTATGAGTTATACGTTATGCGTTATGCGTTATGCGTTATGCGTTATGCGTTATGCGTTATGCGTAATGCGTTATGCGTTATGCGTTAAGCGTTATGCGTTATGCGTTATGCGTTGTTCGTTATGCGTTATGCGTTATGTGTTATGCTTTTTGCGTTATGTGTTATGAGTTATACGTTATGCGTTAAGCGTTATGCGTTATGCTTTATGCGTTATGCGTTATCCGTTATGCGTTATGCGTTATGCGTTATGCGTTATGCGTTATGCATTTTGCGTTATGCGCCAAGCGTTATGCGTTATGCGTTATGCGTTATGCGTTATGCGTTATGCGTTATGCGATATGCTATATGCGTTATGCGTTATGCGTTAAGCGTTATGCGTTGTGGGTTATACGTTTGCGTTATGCGTTATGCGTTATCCGTTATGCGTTATGCTTTATGCGTTATGCGTTATGCGTTATGCGTTATGCGTTATACGTTTGCGTTATGCGTTATGCGTTGTGCGTTATACGTTTGCGTTATGCGTTATGCGTTATGCGTTGTTCGTTATGCGTTATGCGTTATGCGTTATGCGTTGTTCGTTATGCGTTATGCGTTGGGCGTAATACGTTTGCGTTATGCGTTATGCGTTATGCTTTATGCGTTATGCGTTATGTGTTATACGGTATGAGTTATGCGTTATTCGTTATGCGTTATGCGTTATGCGTTATGCGTTATGCGTTATGCGTTATGCGTTAACGTTATGCGTTATGCCTTTTGCGTTATGCGTTATGCGTTTTGCGTTATACGTTATGCGTAATGCGTTATGCGTTATGCGTTAAGCGTTATGCGTTATGCGTTATGCGTTGTTCGTTATGCGTTATGCGTTATGCGTTATGCGTAATGCGTTATGCGTTATGCGTTAAGCGTTATGCGTTATGCGTTATGCGTTGTTCGTTATGCGTTATGCGTTATGCGTTATGCGTTATGCGTTATGCGTTATGCGTTATGCGTTATGCGTTATGCGTTATGCGTTATGCGTTATGCGTTATGCGTTATGCGTTATGCGTTGTGCGTTATACGTTTGCGTTAGGCGTTATGCTTTATGGGTTATGCGTTATGCGTTATGCGTTATGCGATATGCGTTATGCGTTATGCGATATGCTATATGCGTTATGCGTTATGCGTTATGCGTTATGCGTTGTGGGTTATACGTTTGCGTTATGCGTTATGCGTTATCCGTTATGCGTTATGCTTTATGCGTTATGCGTTATGCGTTATGCGTTATACGTTTGCGTTATGCGTTATGCGTTGTGCGTTATACGTTTGCGTTATGCGTTATGCGTTATGCGTTGTTCGTTATGCGTTATGCGTTGGGCGTAATACGTTTGCGTTATGCGTTATGCGTTATGCTTTATGCGTTATGCGTTATGTGTTATACGGTATGAGTTATGCGTTATTCGTTATGCGTTCTGCGTTATGCGTTATGCGTTATGCGTTATGCGTTATGCGTTTTGCGTTATGCGTTATGCGTTATGCGTTATGCGTTATGCGTTTTGCGTTATACGTTATGCTTTATGCGTTATGCGTTATGAGTTATACGTTATGCGTTATGCGTTATGCGTTATGCGTTAACGTTATGCGTTATGCCTTTTGCGTTATGCGTTATGCGTTTTGCGTTATACGTTATGCTTTATGCGTTATGCGTTATGAGTTATACGTTATGCGTTATGCGTTATGCGTTATGCGTTATATGTTATGCGTTATGCGTTATGCGTTATGCGTTGTTCGTTATGCGTTATGCGTTGGGCGTAATACGTTTGCGTTATGCGTTATGCGTTATGCGTTATGCGTTATGCGTTATGCCTTATGCGTTCTGTGTTGTGCGTTGTGCGTTGTGCGATATGCGTTATGCGTTATGGGTTATGGGTTATGCGTTATGCTATATGCGTTATGCATTTTGCGTTATGCGTTATGCGTTATGCGTTATGCGTTATGCGTTATGCGTTATGCGTTATGCGTTATGAGTTATACGTTATGCGTTATGCGTTATGCGTTATGCGTTATGCGTTATGCGTTATGCGTTATGCGTTATGCGTAATGCGTTATGCGTTATGCGTTAAGCGTTATGCGTTATGCGTTATGCGTTGTTCGTTATGCGTTATGCGTTATGCGTTATGCCTTATGCGTTATGCGTTATGCGTTATGCGTTATGCGTTATGCGTTATGCGTTATGCGTTATGCGTTATGCGTGATGTGTTATGCTTTTTGCGTTATGTGTTATGAGTTATACGTTATGCGTTAAGCGTTATGCGTTATGCTTTATGCGTTATGCGTTATCCGTTATGCGTTATGCGTTATGCGTTATGCGTTATGCGTTATGCATTTTGCGTTATGCGCCAAGCGTTATGCGTTATGCGTTACGCGTTATGCGTTATGCGTTATGCGTTATGCGATATGCTATATGCGTTATGCGTTATGCGTTAAGCGTTATGCGTTGTGGGTTATACGTTTGCGTTATGCGTTATGCGTTATCCGTTATGCGTTATGCTTTATGCGTTATGCGTTATGCGTTATGCGTTATACGTTTGCGTTATGCGTTATGCGTTGTGCGTTATACGTTTGCGTTATGCGTTATGCGTTATGCGTTGTTCGTTATGCGTTATGCGTTGGGCGTAATACGTTTGCGTTATGCGTTATGCGTTATGCTTTATGCGTTATGCGTTATGTGTTATACGGTATGAGTTATGCGTTATTCGTTATGCGTTATGCGTTATGCGTTATGCGTTATGCGTTATGCGTTGTTCGTTATGCGTTATGCGTTATGCGTTATGCGTAATGCGTTATGCGTTATGCGTTAAGCGTTATGCGTTATGCGTTATGCGTTGTTCGTTATGCGTTATGCGTTATGCGTTATGCGTTATGCGTTATGCGTTATGCGTTATGCGTTATGCGTTATGCGTTATGCGTTGTGCGTTATACGTTTGCGTTAGGCGTTATGCTTTATGGGTTATGCGTTATGCATTATGCGTTATGCGTTATGCGTTATGCGATATGCGTTATGCGTTATGCGATATGCTATATGCGTTATGCGTAATGCGTTATGCGTTATGCGTTGTGGGTTATACGTTTGCGTTATGCGTTATGCGTTATCCGTTATGCGTTATGCTTTATGCGTTATGCGTTATGCGTTATGCGTTATACGTTTGCGTTATGCGTTATGCGTTGTGCGTTATACGTTTGCGTTATGCGTTATGCGTTATGCGTTGTTCGTTATGCGTTATGCGTTGGGCGTAATACGTTTGCGTTATGCGTTATGCGTTATGCTTTATGCGTTATGCGTTATGTGTTATACGGTATGAGTTATGCGTTATTCGTTATGCGTTCTGCGTTATGCGTTATGCGTTATGCGTTATGCGTTATGCGTTATGCGTTAACGTTATGCGTTATGCCTTTTGCGTTATGCGTTATGCGTTTTGCGTTACACGTTATGCTTTATGCGTTATGCGTTATGAGTTATACGTTATGCGTTATGCGTTATGCGTTATGCGTTATGCGTTATATGTTATGCGTTATGCGTTATGCGTTATGCGTTATGCATTATGCGTTATGCGTTATGCGTTATGCGTTATGCGTTATGCGTTATGCGTAATGCGTTATGCGTTATGCGTTATGCGTTATGCGTTGTTCGTTATGCGTTATGCGTTATGCGTTATGCGTTATGCGTTATGCGTTTTGCGTTATGCGTTATGCGTTATGCGTTATGCGTTTTGCCTTATACGTTATGCTTTATGCGTTATGCGTTATGAGTTATACGTTATGCGTTATGCGTTATGCGTTATGCGTTAACGTTATGCGTTATGCCTTTTGCGTTATGCGTTATGCGTTTTGCGTTATACGTTATGCTTTATGCGTTATGCGTTATGAGTTATACGTTATGCGTTATGCGTTATGCGTTATGCGTTATGCGTTATATGTTATGCGTTATGCGTTATGCGTTATGCGTTGTTCGTTATGCGTTATGCGTTGGGCGTAATACGTTTGCGTTATGCGTTATGCGTTATGCGTTATGCGTTATGCGTTATGCCTTATGCGTTCTGTGTTGTGCGTTGTGCGTTGTGCGATATGCGTTATGCGTTATGGGTTATGGGTTATGCGTTATGCTATATGCGTTATGCATTTTGCGTTATGCGTTATGCGTTATGCGTTATGCGTTATGCGTTATGCGTTATGCGTTATGCGTTATGAGTTATACGTTATGCGTTATGCGTTATGCGTTATGCGTTATGCGTTATGCGTTATGCGTAATGCGTTATGCGTTATGCGTTAAGCGTTATGCGTTATGCGTTATGCGTTGTTCGTTATGCGTTATGCGTTATGCGTTATGCGTTATGCCTTATGCGTTATGCGTTATGCGTTATGCGTTATGCGTTATGCGTTATGCGTTATGTGTTATGCGTTATGCGTGATGTGTTATGCTTTTTGCGTTATGTGTTATGAGTTATACGTTATGCGTTAAGCGTTATGCGTTATGCTTTATGCGTTATGCGTTATCCGTTATGCGTTATGCGTTATGCGTTATGCGTTATGCATTTTGCGTTATGCGCCAAGCGTTATGCGTTATGCGTTATGCGTTATGCGTTATGCGTTATGCGATATGCTATATGCGTTATGCGTTATGCGTTAAGCGTTATGCGTTGTGGGTTATACGTTTGCGTTATGCGTTATGCGTTATCCGTTATGCGTTATGCTTTATGCGTTATGCGTTATGCGTTATGCGTTATACGTTTGCGTTATGCGTTATGCGTTGTGCGTTATACGTTTGCGTTATGCGTTATGCGTTATGCGTTGTTCGTTATGCGTTATGCGTTATGCGTTATGCGTTATGCGTTATGCGTTATGCGTTGTTCGTTATGCGTTATGCGTTATGCGTTATGCGTTATGCGTGATGCGTTATGCTTTTTGCGTTATGCGTTATGAGTTATACGTTATGCGTTAAGCGTTATGCGTTATGCTTAATACGTTATGCGTGATCCATTATGCGTTACGCGTTATGCGTTATGCGTTATGCATTTTGCGTTATGCGCCATGCGTTATGCGTTATGAGTTATGCGTTATGCGTTATGCGTTATGCGTTATGCGTTATACCTTATGCGTTATGCGTTATGCGTTATGCGTTATGCGTTATGCGTTATGCGTTATGCGTTATGCGTTATGCGTTATGCGTTATGCGTTGTGCGTTATACGTTTGCGTTAGGCGTTATGCTTTATGGGTTATGCGTTATGCATTATGCGTTATGCGTTATGCGTTATGCATATGCGTTATGCGTTATGCGTTAATCGTTATGCGTTATGCGTTATGCGTTATGCGTTATGCGTTATGCGTTATGCGTTATGCGTTATGCGTTATGCGTTATGCGTTATGCGTTATGCGTTATGCGTTATGCGTGATGCGTTATGCTTTTTGCGTTATGCGTTATGAGTTATACGTTATGCATTATGCATTTTGCGTTATGCGTTATGCGTTATGCGTTATGCGTTATGCGTTATGCGTTATGCGTTATGCGTTATGCGTTATGCGTTATGCGTTATGCGTTATGCGTTATGCGTTGTGCGTTATACGTTTGCGTTAGGCGTTATGCTTTATGGGTTATGCGTTATGCATTATGCGTTATGCGTTATGCGTTATGCATTTTGCGTTATGCGCCAAGCGTTATGCGTTATGCGTTATGCGTTATGCGATATGCTATATGCGTTATGCGTTATGCGTTATGCGTTATGCGTTGTGGGTTATACGTTTGCGTTATGCGTTATGCGTTATCCGTTATGCGTTATGCTTTATGCGTTATGCGTTATGCGTTATGCGTTATACGTTTGCGTTATGCGTTATGCGTTGTGCGTTATACGTTTGCGTTATGCGTTATGCGTTGTTCGTTATGCGTTATGCGTTGGGCGTAATACGTTTGCGTTATGCGTTATGCTTTATGCGTTATGCGTTATGTGTTATACGGTATGAGTTATGCGTTATTCGTTATGCGTTATGCGTTATGCGTTATGCGTTATGCGTTATGCGTTATGCGTTATGCGTTAACGTTATGCGTTATGCCTTTTGCGTTATGCGTTATGCGTTTTGCGTTATACGTTATGCTTTATGCGTTATGCGTTATGAGTTATACGTTATGCGTTATGCGTTATGCGTTATGCGTTATGCGTTATGCGTTATGCGTTATGCGTTATGCGTTATGCGTTATGCGTTATATGTTATGCGTTATGCGTTATGCGTTATGCGTTATGCATTATGCGTTATGCGTTATGCGTTATGCGTTATGCGTTATGCGTAATGCGTTATGCGTTATGCGTTATGCGTTATGCGTTGTTCGTTATGCGTTATGCGTTATGCGTTATGCGTTATGCGTTATGCGTTATGCGTTATGCGTTATGCGTTATGCGTTATGCGTTATGCGTTATGCGTTCTGTGTTGTGCGTTATGCGTTAAGCGTTATGCGTTATGCGTTATGCGTTGTTCGTTATGCGTTATGCGTTATGCGTTATGCGTTATGCGTTATGCGTTATGCGTTATGCGTTATGGGTTATGCGTTATGCGTTATGCGTTATGCGTGATGCGTTATGCTTTTTGCGTTATGCGTTATGAGTTATACGTTATGCGTTATGCATTTTGCGTTATGCGCCATGCGTTATGCGTTATGAGTTATGCGTTATGCGTTATGCGTTATGCGTTATGCGTTATACGTTATGCGTTATGCGTTATGCGTTATGCGTTATGCGTTATGCGTTATGCGTTATGCGTTATGCGTTATGCGTTATGCGTTATGCGTTATGCGTTATGCGTTATGCGTTGTGCGTTATACGTTTGCGTTAGGCGTTATGCTTTATGGGTTATGCGTTATGCCTTATGCGTTATGCGTTATGAGTTATGCATTTTGCGTTATGCGCCAAGCGTTATGCGTTATGCGTTATGCGTTATGCGATATGCTATATGCGTTATGCGTTATGCGTTATGCGTTATGCGTTGTGGGTTACACGTTTGCGTTATGCGTTATGCGTTATCCGTTATGCGTTATGCTTTATGCGTTATGCGTTATGCGTTATGCGTTATACGTTTGCGTTATGCGTTATGCGTTGTGCGTTATACGTTTGCGTTATGCGTTATGCGTTATGCGTTGTGCGTTATGCGTTATGCGTTGGGCGTAATACGTTTGCGTTATGCGTTATGCTTTATGCGTTATGCGTTATGTGTTATACGGTATGAGTTATGCGTTATTCGTTATGCGTTATGCGTTATGCGTTATGCGTTATGCGTTATGCGTTATGCGTTATGCGTTATGCGTTATGCGTTAACGTTATGCGTTATGCCTTTTGCGTTATGCGTTATGCGTTTTGCGTTATACGTTATGCTTTATGCGTTATGCGTTATGAGTTATACGTTATGCGTTATGCGTTATGCGTTATGCGTTATGCGTTATGCGTTATGCGTTATGCGTTATGCGTTATATGTTATGCGTTATGCGTTATGCGTTATGCGTTATGCATTATGCGTTATGCGTTATGCGTTATGCGTTATGCGTTATGCGTTATGCGTAATGCGTTATGCGTTATGCGTTATGCGTTATGCGTTGTTCGTTATGCGTTATGCGTTATGCGTTATGCGTTATGCGTTATGCGTTATGCGTTATGCGTTATGCGTTATGCGTTATGCGTTATGCGTTATGCGTTATGCGTTATGCGTTATGCGTTATGCGTTATGCGTTATGCGTTCTGTGTTGTGCGTTGTGCGTTGTGCGATATGCGTTATGCGTTATGGGTTATGGGTTGTGCGTTATGCTATATGCGTTATGCATTTTGCGTTATGCGTTATGCGTTATGCGTTATGCGTTATGCGTTATGCGTTATGCGTTATGCGTTATGCATTTTGCGTTATGCGTTATGCGTTATGCTTTATGCGTTATGAGTTATGAGTTATAGGGTATGAGTAATGCGTTATGCGTTATGCGTTATGCGTTATGTGTTATGCGTTATGCGTTATGCGTTATGCGTTATGCGTTATGCGTTATGCGTTATGAGTTATACGTTATGCGTTATGCGTTATGCGTTATGCGTTATGCGTTATGCGTAATGCGTTATGCGTTATGCGTTAAGCGTTATGCGTTATGCGTTATGCGTTGTTCGTTATGCGTTATGCGTTATGCGTTATGCGTTATGCGTTATGCGTTATGCGTTATGCGTTATGCGTTATGCGTTATGCGTTATGCGTTATGCGTTATGCGTTATGAGTTATACGTTATGCGTTAAGCGTTATGCGTTATGCTTTATGCGTTATGCGTTATACGTTATGCGTTATGCGTTATGCGTTATGCGTTATGCGTTATGCGTTATGCGTTATGCGTTATGCGTTATGCGTTATGCGTTATGCGTTATGCGTTATGCGTTATGCGTTATGCGTTATGCGTTATGCGTTAACGTTATGCGTTATGCCTTTTGCGTTATGCGTTATGCGTTATGCTTTATGCGTTATGCGTTATGCGTTATGCGTTATACGTTTGCGTTATGCGTTATGCGTTGTGCGTTATACGTTTGCGTTATGCGTTATGCGTTATGCGTTGTTCGTTATGCGTTATGCGTTGGGCGTAATACGTTTGCGTTATGCGTTATGCTTTATGCGTTATGCGTTATGTGTTATACGGTATGAGTTATGCGTTATTCGTTATGCGTTATGCGTTATGCGTTATGCGTTATGCGTTATGCGTTAACGTTATGCGTTATGCCTTTTGCGTTATGCGTTATGCGTTTTGCGTTATACGTTATGCTTTATGCGTTATGCGTTATGAGTTATACGTTATGCGTTATGCGTTATGCGTTATGCGTTATGCGTTATGCGTTATGCGTTATGCGTTATGCGTTATATGTTATGCGTTATGCGTTATGCGTTATGCGTTATGCATTATGCGTTATGCGTTATGCGTTATGCGTTATGCGTTATGCGTAATGCGTTATGCGTTATGCGTTATGCGTTATGCGTTGTTCGTTATGCGTTATGCGTTATGCGTTATGCGTTATGCGTTATGCGTTATGCGTTATGCGTTATGCGTTATGCGTTATGCGTTATGCGTTATGCGTTATGCGTTATGCGTTATGCGTTCTGTGTTGTGCGTTGTGCGTTGTGCGATATGCGTTATGCGTTATGGGTTATGGGTTGTGCGTTATGCTATATGCGTTATGCATTTTGCGTTATGCGTTATGCGTTATGCGTTATGCGTTATGCGTTATGCGTTATGCATTTTGCGTTATGCGTTATGCGTTGTGCGTTTGCGTTATGCGTTAGGCGTTATGCGTTATGTTTTATGCGTTATGAGTTATGAGTTATAGGGTATGAGTAATGCGTTATGCGTTATGCGTTATGCGTTATGTGTTATGCGTTATGCGTTATGCGTTATGCGTTATGCGTTATGCGTTATGCGTTATGAGTTATACGTTATGCGTTATGCGTTATGCGTTATGCGTTATGCGTTATGCGTAATGCGTTATGCGTTATGCGTTAAGCGTTATGCGTTATGCGTTATGCGTTGTTCGTTATGCGTTATGCGTTATGCGTTATGCGTTATGCGTTATGCGTTATGCGTTATGCGTTATGCGTTATGCGTTATGCGTTATGCGTTATGCGTTATGAGTTATACGTTATGCGTTAAGCGTTATGCGTTATGCTTTATGCGTTATGCGTTATACGTTATGCGTTATGCGTTATGCGTTATGCGTTATGCGTTATGCGTTATGCGTTATGCGTTATGCGTTATGCGTTATGCGTTATGCGTTATGCGTTATGCGTTATGCGTTACGCGTTACGCGTTACGCGTTACGCGTTATGC
The DNA here is from genome assembly GCA_916610235.2 of Lasioglossum morio. Lineage (NCBI taxonomy): Eukaryota > Metazoa > Arthropoda > Insecta > Hymenoptera > Halictidae > Lasioglossum > Lasioglossum morio. Next base: position 1,998,680 of record CAKAJA020000239.1, on the reverse strand, counting down.
GTTATGCGTTATGCGTTATGCGTTATGCGTTATGCGTTATGCGTTATGCGTTATGCGTTATGCGTTGTTCGTTATTCGTTATGCGTTGGGCGTAATACGTTTGCGTTATGCGTTATGCGTTATGCGTTATGCGTTATGCGTTATGCGTTATGCGTTATGCGTTCTGTGTTGTGCGTTGTGCGTTGTGCGATATGCGTTATGCGTTATGGGTTATGGGTTATGCGTTATGCTATATGCGTTATGCATTTTGCGTTATGCGTTATGCGTTATGCGTTATGCGTTATGCATTATGCGTTATGCGTTATGCGTTGTGCGTTTGCGTTATGCGTTAGGCGTTATGCGTTATGCTTTATGCGTTATGAGTTATGAGTTATACGGTATGAGTTATGCGTTATGCGTTATGCGTTATGCGTTATGCGTTATGCGTTATGCGTTATGCGTTATGCGTTATGCGTTATGCGTTATGCGTTATGCGTTATGCGTTATGCGTTATGCGTTTTGCGTTATACGTTATGCTTTATGCGTTATGCGTTATGAGTTATACGTTATGCGTTGTGCGTTATACGTTTGCGTTAGGCGTTATGCTTTATGGGTTATGCGTTATGCATTATGCGTTATGCGTTATGCGTTATGCATTTTGCGTTATGCGCCAAGCGTTATGCGTTATGCGTTATGCGTTATGCGTTATGCGACATGCGTTATGCGTTATGCGATATGCTATATGCGTTATGCGTTATGCGTTATGCGTTATGCGTTGTGGGTTATACGTTTGCGTTATGCGTTATGCGTTATCCGTTATGCGTTATGCTTTATGCGTTATGCGTTATGCGTTATGCGTTATACGTTTGCGTTATGCGTTATGCATATGCGTTATGCGTTATGCGTTATGCGTTATGCGTTATGCGTTATGCGTTATGCGTTATGCGTTATGCGTTATGCGTTATGCGTTATGCGTTATGCGTTATGCGTTATGCGTTCTGTGTTGTGCGTTGTGCGTTGTGCGATATGCGTTATGCGTTATGGGTTATGGGTTGTGCGTTATGCTATATGCGTTATGCATTTTGCGTTATGCGTTATGCGTTATGCGTTATGCGTTATGCGTTATGCGTTATGCATTTTGCGTTATGCGTTATGCGTTGAGCGTTTGCGTTATGCGTTAGGCGTTATGCGTTATGTTTTATGCGTTATGAGTTATGAGTTATAGGGTATGAGTAATGCGTTATGCGTTATGCGTTATGCGTTATGTGTTATGCGTTATGCGTTATGCGTTATGCGTTATGCGTTATGCGTTATGCGTTATGAGTTATACGTTATGCGTTATGCGTTATGCGTTATGCGTTATGCGTTATGCGTAATGCGTTATGCGTTATGCGTTAAGCGTTATGCGTTATGCGTTATGCGTTGTTCGTTATGCGTTATGCGTTATGCGTTATGCGTTATGCGTTATGCGTTATGCGTTATGCGTTATGCGTTATGCGTTATGCGTTATGCGTTATGCGTTATGAGTTATACGTTATGCGTTAAGCGTTATGCGTTATGCTTTATGCGTTATGCGTTATACGTTATGCGTTATGCGTTATGCGTTATGCGTTATGCGTTATGCGTTATGCGTTATGCGTTATGCGTTATGCGTTATGCGTTATGCGTTATGCGTTATGCGTTATGCGTTACGCGTTACGCGTTACGCGTTACGCGTTATGCGTTATGCGTTATGCGTTATGCGTTATGCGTTATGCGTTATGCGTTATGCGTTATGCGTTATGCGTTGTTCGTTATTCGTTATGCGTTGGGCGTAATACGTTTGCGTTATGCGTTATGCGTTATGCGTTATGCGTTATGCGTTATGCGTTATGCGTTCTGTGTTGTGCGTTGTGCGTTGTGCGATATGCGTTATGCGTTATGGGTTATGGGTTATGCGTTATGCTATATGCGTTATGCATTTTGCGTTATGCGTTATGCGTTATGCGTTATGCGTTATGCATTATGCGTTATGCGTTATGCGTTATGCATTTTGCGTTATGCGCCAAGCGTTATGCGTTATGCGTTATGCGTTATGCGTTATGCGACATGCGTTATGCGTTATGCGATATGCTATATGCGTTATGCGTTATGCGTTATGCGTTATGCGTTGTGGGTTATACGTTTGCGTTATGCGTTATGCGTTATCCGTTATGCGTTATGCTTTATGCGTTATGCGTTATGCGTTATGCGTTATACGTTTGCGTTATGCGTTATGCGTTATACGTTTGCGTTATGCGTTATGCGTTATGCGTTGTTCGTTATGCGTTATGCGTTGGGCGTAATACGTTTGCGTTATGCGTTATGCGTTATGCTTTATGCGTTATGCGTTATGTGTTATACGGTATGAGTTATGCGTTATTCGTTATGCGTTCTGCGTTATGCGTTATGCGTTATTCGTTATGCGTTATGCGTTATGCGTTATGCGTTATGCGTTATGCGTTATGCGTTATGCGTTATGAGTTATACGTTATGCGTTATGCGTTATGCGTTATGCGTTATGCGTAATGCGTTATGCGTTATGCGTTAAGCGTTATGCGTTATGCGTTATGCGTTATGCGTTATGCGTTGTGCGTTATACGTTTGCGTTAGGCGTTATGCTTTATGGGTTATGCGTTATGCATTATGCGTTATGCGTTATGCGTTATGCATATGCGTTATGCGTTATGCGTTAATCGTTATGCGTTATGCGTTATGCGTTATGCGTTATGCGTTATGCGTTATGCGTTATGCGTTATGCGTTATGCGTTATGCGTTATGCGTTATGCGTTATGCGTTATGCGTGATGCGTTATGCTTTTTGCGTTATGCGTTATGAGTTATACGTTATGCGTTAAGCGTTATGCGTGATGCGTTATGCTTTTTGCGTTATGCGTTATGAGTTATACGTTATGCGTTAAGCGTTATGCGTTATGCTTTATACGTTATGCGTGATCCATTATGCGTTATGCGTTATGCGTTATGCGTTATGCATTTTGCGTTATGCGCCATGCGTTATGCGTTATGAGTTATGCGTTATGCGTTATGCGTTATGCGTTATGCGTTATACGTTATGCGTTATGCGTTATGCGTTATGCGTTATGCGTTATGCGTTATGCGTTATGCGTTGTGCGTTATACGTTTGCGTTAGGCGTTATGCTTTATGGGTTATGCGTTATGCATTATGCGTTATGCGTTATGCGTTATGCATTTTGCGTTATGCGCCAAGCGTTATGCGTTATGCGTTATGCGTTATGCGTTATGCGATATGCGTTATGCGTTATGCGATATGCTATATGCGTTATGCGTTATGCGTTATGCGTTATGCGTTGTGGGTTATACGTTTGCGTTATGCGTTATGCGTTATCCGTTATGCGTTATGCTTTATGCGTTATGCGTTATGCGTTATGCGTTATACGTTTGCGTTATGCGTTATGCGTTGTGCGTTATACGTTTGCGTTATGCGTTATGCGTTATGCGTTGTTCGTTATGCGTTATGCGTTGGGCGTAATACGTTTGCGTTATGCGTTATGCTTTATGCGTTATGCGTTATGTGTTATACGGTATGAGTTATGCGTTATTCGTTATGCGTTATGCGTTGGGCGTAATACGTTATGCGTTATGCGTTATGCGTTATGCGTTATGCGTTATGCGTTATGCATTATGCGTTATGCGTTATGCGTTGTGCGTTTGCGTTATGCGTTAGGCGTTATGCGTTATGCTTTATGCGTTATGAGTTATGAGTTATACGGTATGAGTTATGCGTTATGCGTTATGCGTTATGCGTTATGCGTTATGCGTTATGCGTTATGCGTTATGCGTTATTCGTTATGCGTTATGCGTTATGCGTTATGCGTTATGCGTTATGCGTTATGCGTTATGCGTTATGAGTTATACGTTATGCGTTATGCGTTATGCGTTATGCGTTATGCGTTATGCGTAATGCGTTATGCGTTATGCGTTAAGCGTTATGCGTTATGCGTTATGCGTTGTTCGTTATGCGTTATGCGTTATGCGTTATGCGTTATGCGTTATGCGTTATGCGTTATGCGTTATGCGTTATGCGTTATGCGTTATGCGTTATGCGTTATGCGTTATGCGTTATGCGTTGTGCGTTATACGTTTGCGTTAGGCGTTATGCTTTATGGGTTATGCGTTATGCGTTATGCGTTATGCATATGCGTTATGCGTTATGCGTTAATCGTTATGCGTTATGCGTTATGCGTTATGCGTTATGCGTTATGCGTTATGCGTAATGCGTTATGCGTTATGCGTGATGCGTTATGCTTTTTGCGTTATGCGTTATGAGTTATACGTTATGCGTTAAGCGTTATGCGTTATGCTTTATACGTTATGCGTGATCCATTATGCGTTATGCGTTATGCGTTATGCGTTATACGTTTGCGTTAGGCGTTATGCTTTATGGGTTATGCGTTATGCATTATGCGTTATGCGTTATGCGTTATGCATATGCGTTATGCGTTATGCGTTAATCGTTATGCGTTATGCGTTATGCGTTATGCGTTATGCGTTATGCGTTATGCGTTATGCGTTATGCGTTATGCGTTATGCGTTATGCGTTATGCGTGATGCGTTATGCTTTTTGCGTTATGCGTTATGAGTTATACGTTATGCGTTAAGCGTTATGCGTTATGCTTTATACGTTATGCGTGATCCATTATACGTTATGCGTTATGCGTTATGCGTTATGCGTTATGCATTTTGCGTTATGCGCCATGCGTTATGCGTTATGAGTTATGCGTTATGCGTTATGCGTTATGCGTTATGCGTTATACGTTATGCGTTATGCGTTATGCGTTATGCGTTATGCGTTATGCGTTATGCGTTATGCGTTGTGCGTTATACGTTTGCGTTAGGCGTTATGCTTTATGGGTTATGCGTTATGCATTATGCGTTATGCGTTATGCGTTATGCATTTTGCGTTATGCGCCAAGCGTTATGCGTTATGCGTTATGCTTTATGCGTTATGCGATATGCGTTATGCGTTATGCGATATGCTATATGCGTTATGCGTTATGCGTTATGCATTATGCGTTATGCGTTATGCGTTGTGCGTTTGCGTTATGCGTTAGGCGTTGTGCGTTGTGCGATATGCGTTATGCGTTATGGGTTATGGGTTATGCGTTATGCTATATGCGTTATGCATTTTGCGTTATGCGTTATGCGTTATGCGTTATGCGTTATGCGTTGTGCGTTTGCGTTATGCGTTAGGCGTTATGCGTTATGCTTTATGCGTTATGAGTTATGAGTTATACGGTATGAGTTATGCGTTATGCGTTATGCGTTATGCGTTATGCGTTATGCGTTATGCGTTATGCGTTATGCGTTATTCGTTATGCGTTATGCGTTATGCGTTATGCGTTATGCGTTATGCGTTATGCGTTATGAGTTATACGTTATGCGTTATGCGTTATGCGTTATGCGTTATGCGTTATGCGTAATGCGTTATGCGTTATGCGTTAAGCGTTATGCGTTATGCGTTATGCGTTGTTCGTTATGCGTTATGCGTTATGCGTTATGCGTTATGCGTTATGCGTTATGCGTTATGCGTTATGCGTTATGCGTTATGCGTTATGCGTTATGCGTTGTGCGTTATACGTTTGCGTTAGGCGTTATGCTTTATGGGTTATGCGTTATGCATTATGCGTTATGCGTTATGCGTTATGCATATGCGTTATGCGTTATGCGTTAATCGTTATGCGTTATGCGTTATGCGTTATGCGTTATGCGTTATGCGTTATGCGTTATGCGTTATGCGTTATGCGTTATGCGTTATGCGTTATGCGTTATGCGTGATGCGTTATGCTTTTTGCGTTATGCGTTATGAGTTATACGTTATGCGTTAAGCGTTATGCGTTATGCTTTATACGTTATGCGTGATCCATTATGCGTTATGCGTTATGCGTTATGCGTTATGCGTTATGCGTTATGCGTTATGCGTTATGCGTTATGCGTTATGCGTTGTGCGTTATACGTTTGCGTTAGGCGTTATGCTTTATGGGTTATGCGTTATGCATTATGCGTTATGCGTTATGCGTTATGCATATGCGTTATGCGTTATGCGTTAATCGTTATGCGTTATGCGTTATGCGTTATGCGTTATGCGTTATGCGTTATGCGTTATGCGTTATGCGTTATGCGTTATGCGTTATGCGTTATGCGTTATGCGTGATGCGTTATGCTTTTTGCGTTATGCGTTATGAGTTATACGTTATGCGTTAAGCGTTATGCGTTATGCTTTATACGTTATGCGTGATCCATTATGCGTTATGCGTTATGCGTTATGCGTTATGCATTTTGCGTTATGCGCCATGCGTTATGCGTTATGAGTTATGCGTTATGCGTTATGCGTTATGCGTTATGCGTTATACGTTATGCGTTATGCGTTATGCGTTATGCGTTATGCGTTATGCGTTATGCGTTATGCGTTATGCGTTGTGCGTTATACGTTTGCGTTAGGCGTTATGCTTTATGGGTTATGCGATATGCATTATGCGTTATGCGTTATGCGTTATGCATTTTGCGTTATGCGCCAAGCGTTATGCGTTATGCGTTATGCGTTATGCGTTATGCGATATGCGTTATGCGTTATGCGATATGCTATATGCGTTATGCGTTATGCGTTATGCGTTATGCGTTGTGGGTTATACGTTTGCGTAATGCGTTATGCGTTATCCGTTATGCGTTATGCTTTATGCGTTATGCGTTATGCGTTATGCGTTATACGTTTGCGTTATGCGTTATGCGTTGTGCGTTATACGTTTGCGTTATGCGTTATGCGTTATGCGTTGTTCGTTATGCGTTATGCGTTGGGCGTAATACGTTTGCGTTATGCGTTATGCGTTATGCTTTATGCGTTATGCGTTATGTGTTATACGGTATGAGTTATGCGTTATTCGTTATGCGTTCTGCGTTATGCGTTATGCGTTATGCGTTATGCGTTATGCGTTATGCGTTATGCGTTGTGGGTTATACGTTTGCGTTATGCGTTATGCGTTATGCGTTATGCGTTATGCTTTATGCGTTATGCGTTATGTGTTATACGGTATGAGTTATGCGTTATGCGTTATCCGTTATGCGTTATGCTTTATGCGTTATGCGTTATGCGTTATGCGTTATACGTTTGCGTTATGCGTTATGCGTTGTGCGTTATACGTTTGCGTTATGCGTTTTGCGTTAAGCGTTATGCGTTATGCGTTATGCGTTGTTCGTTATGCGTTATGCGTTATGCGTTAGGCGTTATGCTTTATGGGTTATGCGTTATGCATTATGCGTTATGCGTTATGCGTTATGCGATATGCGTTATGCGTTATGCGATATGCTATATGCGTTATGCGTTATGCGTTATGCGTTATGCGTTGTGGGTTATACGTTTGCGTTATGCGTTATGCGTTATCCGTTATGCGTTATGCTTTATGCGTTATGCGTTATGAGTTATACGTTATGCGTTATGCGTTATGCGTTATGCGTTAACGTTATGAGTTATGCCTTTTGCGTTATGCGTTATTCGTTATGCTTTATGCGTTATGCGTTATGCGTTATGCGTTATGCGTTATGCGTTATGCGTTATGCGTTATGAGTTATACGTTATGCGTTATGCGTTATGCGTTATGCGTTATGCGTTATGCGTAATGCGTTATGCGTTATGCGTTAAGCGTTATGCGTTATGCGTTATGCGTTGTTCGTTATGCGTTATGCGTTATGCGTTATGCGTAATGCGTTATGCGTTATGCGTTATGCGTTATGCGTTATGCGTTATGCGTTATGCGTTATGCGTTGTTCGTTATGCGTTATGCGTTATGCGTTATGCGTTATGCGTTATGCGTTATGCGTTTTGCGTTATGCGTTATGCGTTATGCGTTATGCGTTTTGCGTTATACGTTATGCTTTATGCGTTATGCGTTATGAGTTATACGTTATGCGTTATGCGTTATGCGTTAACGTTATGCGTTATGCCTTTTGCGTTATGCGTTATGCGTTTTGGGTTATACGTTATGCTTTATGCGTTATGCGTTATGAGTTATATGTTATGCGTTATGCGTTATGCGTTATGCGTTATATGTTATGCGTTATGCGTTATGCGTTATGCGTTGTTCGTTATGCGTTATGCGTTGGGCGTAATACGTTTGCGTTATGCGTTATGCGTTATGCGTTATGCGTTATGCATTTTGCGTTATGCGCCAAGCGTTATGCGTTATGCGTTATGCGTTATGCGTTATGCGTTATGCGTTATGCGATATGCTATATGCGTTATGCGTTATGCGTTAAGCGTTATGCGTTGTGGGTTATACGTTTGCGTTATGCGTTATGCGTTATCCGTTATGCGTTATGCTTTATGCGTTATGCGTTATGCGTTATGCGTTATACGTTTGCGTTATGCGTTATGCGTTGTGCGTTATACGTTTGCGTTATGCGTTATGCGTTGTTCGTTATGCGTTATGCGTTGGGCGTAATACGTTTGCGTTATGCGTTATGCGTTATGCTTTATGCGTTATGCGTTATGTGTTATACGGTATGAGTTATGCGTTATTCGTTATGCGTTATGTGTTATGCGTTATGCGTTATGCGTTATGCGTTATGCGTTATGCGTTAACGTTATGCTTTATGGGTTATGCGTTATGCATTATGCGTTATGCGTTATGCGTTATGCGATATGCGTTATGCGTTATGCGATATGCTATATGCGTTATGCGTTATGCGTTATGCGTTATGCGTTGTGGGTTATACGTTTGCGTTATGCGTTATGCGTTATCCGTTATGCGTTATGCTTTATGCGTTATGCGTTATGAGTTATACGTTATGCGTTATGCGTTATGCGTTATGCGTTAACGTTATGAGTTATGCCTTTTGCGTTATGCGTTATTCGTTATGCTTTATGCGTTATGCGTTATGCGTTATGCGTTATGCGTTATGCGTTATGCGTTATGAGTTATACGTTATGCGTTATGCGTTATGCGTTATGCGTTATGCGTTATGCGTAATGCGTTATGCGTTATGCGTTAAGCGTTATGCGTTATGCGTTATGCGTTGTTCGTTATGCGTTATGCGTTATGCGTTATGCGTAATGCGTTATGCGTTATGCGTTATGCGTAATGCGTTATGCGTTATGCGTTATGCGTTATGCGTTGTTCGTTATGCGTTATGCGTTATGCGTTATGCGTTATGCGTTATGCGTTATGCGTTTTGCGTTATGCGTTATGCGTTATGCGTTATGCGTTTTGCGTTATACGTTATGCTTTATGCGTTATGCGTTATGAGTTATACGTTATGCGTTATGCGTTATGCGTTATGCGTTAACGTTATGCGTTATGCCTTTTGCGTTATGCGTTATGCGTTTTGGGTTATACGTTATGCTTTATGCGTTATGCGTTATGAGTTATACGTTATGCGTTATGCGTTATGCGTTATGCGTTATATGTTATGCGTTATGCGTTATGCGTTATGCGTTGTTCGTTATGCGTTATGCGTTGGGCGTAATACGTTTGCGTTATGCGTTATGCGTTATGCGTTATGCGTTATGCGTTATGCATTTTGCGTTATGCGCCAAGCGTTATGCGTTATGCGTTATGCGTTATGCGTTATGCGTTATGCGTTATGCGATATGCTATATGCGTTATGCGTTATGCGTTAAGCGTTATGCGTTGTGGGTTATACGTTTGCGTTATGCGTTATGCGTTATCCGTTATGCGTTATGCTTTATGCGTTATGCGTTATGCGTTATGCGTTATACGTTTGCGTTATGCGTTATGCGTTGTGCGTTATACGTTTGCGTTATGCGTTATGCGTTGTTCGTTATGCGTTATGCGTTGGGCGTAATACGTTTGCGTTATGCGTTATGCGTTATGCGTTATGCTTTATGCGTTATGCGTTATGTGTTATACGGTATGAGTTATGCGTTATTCGTTATGCGTTATGTGTTATGCGTTATGCGTTATGCGTTATGCGTTATGCGTTATGCGTTAACGTTATGCGTTATGCCTTTTGCGTTATGCGTTATGCGTTTTGCGTTATACGTTATGCGTAATGCGTTATGCGTTATGCGTTAAGCGTTATGCGTTATGCGTTATGCGTTGTTCGTTATGCGTTATGCGTTATGCGTTATGCGTAATGCGTTATGCGTTATGCGTTAAGCGTTATGCGTTATGCGTTATGCGTTGTTCGTTATGCGTTATGCGTTATGCGTTATGCGTTATGCGTTATGCGTTATGCGTTATGCGTTATGCGTTATGCGTTATGCGTTATGCGTTATGCGTTATGCGTTATGCGTTATGCGTTGTGCGTTATACGTTTGCGTTAGGCGTTATGCTTTATGGGTTATGCGTTATGCATTATGCGTTATGCGTTATGCGTTATGCGATATGCGTTATGCGTTATGCGATATGCTATATGCGTTATGCGTTATGCGTTATGCGTTATGCGTTGTGGGTTATACGTTTGCGTTATGCGTTATGCGTTATCCGTTATGCGTTATGCTTTATGCGTTATGCGTTATGCGTTATGCGTTATACGTTTGCGTTATGCGTTATGCGTTGTGCGTTATACGTTTGCGTTATGCGTTATGCGTTATGCGTTGTTCGTTATGCGTTATGCGTTGGGCGTAATACGTTTGCGTTATGCGTTATGCGTTATGCTTTATGCGTTATGCGTTATGTGTTATACGGTATGAGTTATGCGTTATTCGTTATGCGTTCTGCGTTATGCGTTATGCGTTATGCGTTATGCGTTATGCGTTATGCGTTATGCGTTATGCGTTATGCGTTATGCGTTATGCGTTATGCGTGATGCGTTATGCTTTTTGCGTTATGCGTTATGAGTTATACGTTATGCGTTAAGCGTTATGCGTTATGCTTTATACGTTATGCGTGATCCATTATGCGTTATGCGTTATGCGTTATGCGTTATACGTTTGCGTTAGGCGTTATGCTTTATGGGTTATGCGTTATGCGTTATGCGTTATGCGTAATGCGTTATGCGTTTTGCGTTAAGCGTTATGCGTTATGCGTTATGCGTTGTTCGTTATGCGTTATGCGTTATGCGTTAGGCGTTATGCTTTATGGGTTATGCGTTATGCATTATGCGTTATGCGTTATGCGTTATGCGATATGCGTTATGCGTTATGCGATATGCTATATGCGTTATGCGTTATGCGTTATGCGTTATGCGTTGTGGGTTATACGTTTGCGTTATGCGTTATGCGTTATCCGTTATGCGTTATGCTTTATGCGTTATGCGTTATGCGTTATGCGTTATGCGTTATACGTTTGCGTTATGCGTTATGCGTTGTGCGTTATACGTTTGCGTTATGCGTTATGCGTTATGCGTTGTTCGTTATGCGTTATGCGTTGGGCGTAATACGTTTGCGTTATGCGTTATGCGTTATGCTTTATGCGTTATGCGTTATGTGTTATACGGTATGAGTTATGCGTTATGCGTTATCCGTTATGCGTTATGCTTTATGCGTTATGCGTTATGCGTTATGCGTTATACGTTTGCGTTATGCGTTATGCGTTGTGCGTTATACGTTTGCGTTATGCGTTTTGCGTTAAGCGTTATGCGTTATGCGTTATGCGTTGTTCGTTATGCGTTATGCGTTATGCGTTAGGCGTTATGCTTTATGGGTTATGCGTTATGCATTATGCGTTATGCGTTATGCGTTATGCGATATGCGTTATGCGTTATGCAATATGCTATATGCGTTATGCGTTATGCGTTATGCGTTATGCGTTGTGGGTTATACGTTTGCGTTATGCGTTATGCGTTATCCGTTATGCGTTATGCTTTATGCGTTATGCGTTATGAGTTATACGTTATGCGTTATGCGTTATGCGTTATGCGTTAACGTTATGAGTTATGCCTTTTGCGTTATGCGTTATTCGTTATGCTTTATGCGTTATGCGTTATGCGTTATGCGTTATGCGTTATGCGTTATGCGTTATGCGTTATGAGTTATACGTTATGCGTTATGCGTTATGCGTTATGCGTTATGCGTTATGCGTAATGCGTTATGCGTTATGCGTTAAGCGTTATGCGTTATGCGTTATGCGTTGTTCGTTATGCGTTATGCGTTATGCGTTATGCGTAATGCGTTATGCGTTATGCGTTATGCGTAATGCGTTATGCGTTATGCGTTATGCGTTATGCGTTGTTCGTTATGCGTTATGCGTTATGCGTTATGCGTTATGCGTTATGCGTTATGCGTTTTGCGTTATGCGTTATGCGTTATGCGTTATGCGTTTTGCGTTATACGTTATGCTTTATGCGTTATGCGTTATGAGTTATACGTTATGCGTTATGCGTTATGCGTTATGCGTTAACGTTATGCGTTATGCCTTTTGCGTTATGCGTTATGCGTTTTGGGTTATACGTTATGCTTTATGCGTTATGCGTTATGAGTTATACGTTATGCGTTATGCGTTATACGTTTGCGTTATGCGTTATGCGTTGTGCGTTATACGTTTGCGTTATGCGTTATGCGTTATGCGTTGTTCGTTATGCGTTATGCGTTGGGCGTAATACGTTTGCGTTATGCGTTATGCGTTATGCTTTATGCGTTATGCGTTATGTGTTATACGGTATGAGTTATGCGTTATTCGTTATGCGTTCTGCGTTATGCGTTATGCGTTATGCGTTATGCGTTATGCGTTATGCGTTATGCGTTATGCGTTATGCGTTATGCGTTGTTCGTTATGCGTTATGCGTTATGCGTTATGCGTAATGCGTTATGCGTTTTGCGTTAAGCGTTATGCGTTATGCGTTATGCGTTGTTCGTTATGCGTTATGCGTTATGCGTTAGGCGTTATGCTTTATGGGTTATGCGTTATGCATTATGCGTTATGCGTTATGCGTTATGCGATATGCGTTATGCGTTATGCGATATGCTATATGCGTTATGCGTTATGCGTTATGCGTTATGCGTTGTGGGTTATACGTTTGCGTTATGCGTTATGCGTTATCCGTTATGCGTTATGCTTTATGCGTTATGCGTTATGCGTTATGCGTTATACGTTTGCGTTATGCGTTATGCGTTGTGCGTTATACGTTTGCGTTATGCGTTATGCGTTATGCGTTGTTCGTTATGCGTTATGCGTTGGGCGTAATACGTTTGCGTTATGCGTTATGCGTTATGCTTTATGCGTTATGCGTTATGTGTTATACGGTATGAGTTATGCGTTATGCGTTATCCGTTATGCGTTATGCTTTATGCGTTATGCGTTATGCGTTATGCGTTATACGTTTGCGTTATGCGTTATGCGTTGTGCGTTATACGTTTGCGTTATGCGTTTTGCGTTAAGCGTTATGCGTTATGCGTTATGCGTTGTTCGTTATGCGTTATGCGTTATGCGTTAGGCGTTATGCTTTATGGGTTATGCGTTATGCATTATGCGTTATGCGTTATGCGTTATGCGATATGCGTTATGCGTTATGCGATATGCTATATGCGTTATGCGTTATGCGTTATGCGTTATGCGTTGTGGGTTATACGTTTGCGTTATGCGTTATGCGTTATCCGTTATGCGTTATGCTTTATGCGTTATGCGTTATGAGTTATACGTTATGCGTTATGCGTTATGCGTTATGCGTTAACGTTATGAGTTATGCCTTTTGCGTTATGCGTTATTCGTTATGCTTTATGCGTTATGCGTTATGCGTTATGCGTTATGCGTTATGCGTTATGCGTTATGCGTTATGAGTTATACGTTATGCGTTATGCGTTATGCGTTATGCGTTATGCGTTATGCGTAATGCGTTATGCGTTATGCGTTAAGCGTTATGCGTTATGCGTTATGCGTTGTTCGTTATGCGTTATGCGTTATGCGTTATGCGTAATGCGTTATGCGTTATGCGTTATGCGTAATGCGTTATGCGTTATGCGTTATGCGTTATGCGTTGTTCGTTATGCGTTATGCGTTATGCGTTATGCGTTATGCGTTATGCGTTATGCGTTTTGCGTTATGCGTTATGCGTTATGCGTTATGCGTTTTGCGTTATACGTTATGCTTTATGCGTTATGCGTTATGAGTTATACGTTATGCGTTATGCGTTATGCGTTATGCGTTAACGTTATGCGTTATGCCTTTTGCGTTATGCGTTATGCGTTTTGGGTTATACGTTATGCTTTATGCGTTATGCGTTATGAGTTATACGTTATGCGTTATGCGTTATGCGTTATGCGTTATATGTTATGCGTTATGCGTTATGCGTTATGCGTTGTTCGTTATGCGTTATGCGTTGGGCGTAATACGTTTGCGTTATGCGTTATGCGTTATGCGTTATGCGTTATGCATTTTGCGTTATGCGCCAAGCGTTATGCGTTATGCGTTATGCGTTATGCGTTATGCGTTATGCGTTATGCGTTATGCGATATGCTATATGCGTTATGCGTTATGCGTTAAGCGTTATGCGTTGTGGGTTATACGTTTGCGTTATGCGTTATGCGTTATCCGTTATGCGTTATGCTTTATGCGTTATGCGTTATGCGTTATGCGTTATACGTTTGCGTTATGCGTTATGCGTTGTGCGTTATACGTTTGCGTTATGCGTTATGCGTTGTTCGTTATGCGTTATGCGTTGGGCGTAATACGTTTGCGTTATGCGTTATGCGTTATGCTTTATGCGTTATGCGTTATGTGTTATACGGTATGAGTTATGCGTTATTCGTTATGCGTTATGTGTTATGCGTTATGCGTTATGCGTTATGCGTTATGCGTTATGCGTTAACGTTATGCGTTATGCCTTTTGCGTTATGCGTTATGCGTTTTGCGTTATACGTTATGCGTTATGCGTTATGCGTTATGCGTTATGCGTTATGCGTTATGCGTTATGCGTTGTTCGTTATGCGTTATGCGTTATGCGTTATGCGTAATGCGTTATGCGTTATGCGTTAAGCGTTATGCGTTATGCGTTATGCGTTGTTCGTTATGCGTTATGCGTTATGCGTTATGCGTTATGCGTTATGCGTTATGCGTTATGCGTTATGCGTTATGCGTTATGCGTTATGCGTTATGCGTTATGCGTTATGCGTTATGCGTTATGCGTTGTGCGTTATACGTTTGCGTTAGGCGTTATGCTTTATGCGTTATGCGTTATGCATTATGCGTTATGCGTTATGCGTTATGCGATATGCGTTATGCGTTATGCGATATGCTATATGCGTTATGCGTTATGCGTTATGCGTTATGCGTTGTGGGTTATACGTTTGCGTTATGCGTTATGCGTTATCCGTTATGCGTTATGCTTTATGCGTTATGCGTTATGCGTTATGCGTTATACGTTTGCGTTATGCGTTATGCGTTGTGCGTTATACGTTTGCGTTATGCGTTATGCGTTATGCGTTGTTCGTTATGCGTTATGCGTTGGGCGTAATACGTTTGCGTTATGCGTTATGCGTTATGCTTTATGCGTTATGCGTTATGTGTTATACGGTATGAGTTATGCGTTATTCGTTATGCGTTCTGCGTTATGCGTTATGCGTTATGCGTTATGCGTTATGCGTTATGCGTTATGCGTTATGCGTTATGCGTTATGCGTTATGCGTTATGCGTTATGCGTTATGCGTTATGCGTGATGCGTTATGCTTTTTGCGTTATGCGTTATGAGTTATACGTTATGCGTTAAGCGTTATGCGTTATGCTTTATACGTTATGCGTGATCCATTATGCGTTATGCGTTATGCGTTATGCGTTATACGTTTGCGTTAGGCGTTATGCTTTATGGGTTATGCGTTATGCATTATGCGTTATGCGTTATGCGTTATGCATATGCGTTATGCGTTATGCGTTAATCGTTATGCGTTATGCGTTATGCGTTATGCGTTATGCGTTATGCGTTATGCGTTATGCGTTATGCGTTATGCGTTATGCGTGATGCGTTATGCTTTTTGCGTTATGCGTTATGAGTTATACGTTATGCGTTAAGCGTTATGCGTTATGCTTTATACGTTATGCGTGATCCATTATGCGTTATGCGTTATGCGTTATGCGTTATGCGTTATGCATTTTGCGTTATGCGCCATGCGTTATGCGTTATGAGTTATGCGTTATGCGTTATGCGTTATGCGTTATGCGTTATACGTTATGCGTTATGCGTTATGCGTTATGCGTTATGCGTTATGCGTTATGCGTTATGCGTTATGCGTTATGCGTTATACGTTTGCGTTATGCGTTATGCGTTGTGCGTTATGCGATATGCTATATGCGTTATGCGTTATGCGTTATGCGTTATGCGTTGTGGGTTATACGTTTGCGTTATGCGTTATGCGTTATGCATTTTGCGTTATGCGCCAAGCGTTATGCGTTATGCGTTATGCGTTATGCGTTATGCGATATGCGTTATGCGTTATGCGATATGCTATATGCGTTATGCGTTATGCGTTATGCGTTATGCGTTGTGGGTTATACGTTTGCGTTATGCGTTATGCGTTATCCGTTATGCGTTATGCTTTATGCGTTATGCGTTATGCGTTATGCGTTATACGTTTGCGTTATGCGTTATGCGTTGTGCGTTATACGTTTGCGTTATGCGTTATGCGTTATGCGTTGTTCGTTATGCGTTATGCGTTGGGCGTAATACGTTTGCGTTATGCGTTATGCTTTATGCGTTATGCGTTATGTGTTATACGGTATGAGTTATGCGTTATTCGTTATGCGTTATGCGTTGGGCGTAATACGTTTGCGTTATGCGTTATGCGTTATGCGTTATGCGTTATGCGTTATGCGTTATGCGTTATGCGTTATGCGTTATGCCTTATGCGTTCTGTGTTGTGCGTTGTGCGTTGTGCGATATGCGTTATGCGTTATGGGTTATGGGTTATGCGTTATGCTATATGCGTTATGCATTTTGCGTTATGCGTTATGCGTTATGCGTTATGCGTTATGCGTTATGCGTTATGCGTTATGCATTATGCGTTATGCGTTATGCGTTGTGCGTTTGCGTTATGCGTTAGGCGTTATGCGTTATGCGTTATGCGTTATGAGTTATGAGTTATACGGTATGAGTTATGCGTTATGCGTTATGCGTTATGCGTTATGCGTTATGCGTTATGCGTTATTCGTTATGCGTTATGCGTTATGCGTTATGCGTTATGCGTTATGCGTTATGCGTTATGCGTTATGCGTTATGAGTTATACGTTATGCGTTATGCGTTATGCGTTATGCGTTATGCGTTATGCGTAATGCGTTATGCGTTATGCGTTAAGCGTTATGCGTTATGCGTTATGCGTTGTTCGTTATGCGTTATGCGTTATGCGTTATGCGTTATGCGTTATGCGTTATGCGTTATGCGTTATGCGTTATGCGTTATGCGTTATGCGTTATGCGTTATGCGTTATGCGTTGTGCGTTATACGTTTGCGTTAGGCGTTATGCTTTATGGGTTATGCGTTATGCATTATGCGTTATGCGTTATGCGTTATGCATATGCGTTATGCGTTATGCGTTATTCGTTATGCGTTATGCGTTATGCGTTATGCGTTATGCGTTATGCGTTATGCGTTATGCGTTATGCGTTATGCGTTATGCGTTATGCGTTATGCGTTATGCGTGATGCGTTATGCTTTTTGCGTTATGCGTTATGAGTTATACGTTATGCGTTAAGCGTTATGCGTTATGCTTTATACGTTATGCGTGATCCATTATGCGTTATGCGTTATGCGTTATGCGTTATGCATTTTGCGTTATGCGCCATGCGTTATGCGTTATGAGTTATGCGTTATGCGTTATGCGTTATGCGTTATGCGTTATACGTTATGCGTTATGCGTTATGCGTTATGCGTTATGCGTTATGCGTTATGCGTTATGCGTTGTGCGTTATACGTTTGCGTTAGGCGTTATGCTTTATGGGTTATGCGTTATGCATTATGCGTTATGCGTTATGCGTTATGCATTTTGCGTTATGCGCCAAGCGTTATGCGTTATGCGTTATGCGTTATGCGTTATGCGATATGCGTTATGCGTTATGCGATATGCTATATGCGTTATGCGTTATGCGTTATGCGTTATGCGTTGTGGGTTATACGTTTGCGTTATGCGTTATGCGTTATCCGTTATGCGTTATGCTTTATGCGTTATGCGTTATGCGTTATGCGTTATACGTTTGCGTTATGCGTTATGCGTTGTGCGTTATACGTTTGCGTTATGCGTTATGCGTTATGCGTTGTTCGTTATGCGTTATGCGTTGGGCGTAATACGTTTGCGTTATGCGTTATGCGTTATGCTTTATGCGTTATGCGTTATGTGTTATACGGTATGAGTTATGCGTTATTCGTTATGCGTTATGCGCCATGCGTTATGCGTTATGCGTTATGCGTTATGCGTTATGCGTTAACGTTATGCGTTATGCCTTTTGCGTTATGCGTTATGCGTTTTGCGTTATACGTTATGCTTTATGCGTTATGCGTTATGCGTAATGCGTTATGCGTTATGCGTTATGCGTTATGCGTTGTTCGTTATGCGTTATGCGTTCTGCGTTATGCGTTATGCGTTATGCGTTATGCGTTATGCGTTATGCGTTTTGCGTTATACGTTATGCTTTATGCGTTATGCGTTATGAGTTATACGTTATGCGTTATGCGTTATGCGTTATGCGTTAACGTTATGAGTTATGCCTTTTGCGTTATGCGTTATGCGTTATGCGTTATGCGTTATGCGTTATTCGTTATGCTTTATGCGTTATGCGTTATGCGTTATGCGTTATGCGTTATGCGTTATGCGTTATGCGTTATGCGTTATGAGTTATACGTTATGCGTTATGCGTTATGCGTTATGCGTTATGCGTTATGCGTAATGCGTTATGCGTTATGCGTTAAGCGTTATGCGTTATGCGTTATGCGTTGTTCGTTATGCGTTATGCGTTATGCGTTATGCGTAATGCGTTATGCGTTTTGCGTTAAGCGTTATGCGTTATGCGTTATGCGTTGTTCGTTATGCGTTATGCGTTATGCGTTAGGCGTTATGCTTTATGGGTTATGCGTTATGCATTATGCGTTATGCGTTATGCGTTATGCGATATGCGTTATGCGTTATGCGATATGCTATATGCGTTATGCGTTATGCGTTATGCGTTATGCGTTGTGGGATATACGTTTGCGTTATGCGTTATGCGTTATCCGTTATGCGTTATGCTTTATGCGTTATGCGTTATGCGTTATGCGTTATACGTTTGCGTTATGCGTTATGCGTTGTGCGTTATACGTTTGCGTTATGCGTTATGCGTTATGCGTTGTTCGTTATGCGTTATGCGTTGGGCGTAATACGTTTGCGTTATGCGTTATGCGTTATGCTTTATGCGTTATGCGTTATGTGTTATTCGGTATGAGTTATGCGTTATTCGTTATGCGTTCTGCGTTATGCGTTATGCGTTATGCGTTATGCGTTATGCGTTATGCGTTATGCGTTATGCGTTATGCGTTAACGTTATGCGTTATGCCTTTTGCGTTATGCGTTATGCGTTTTGCGTTAAACGTTATGCTTTATGCGTTATGCGTTATGAGTTATACGTTATGCGTTATGCGTTATGCGTTATGCGTTATGCGTTATGCGTTATATGTTATGCGTTATGCGTTATGCGTTATGCGTTATGCATTATGCGTTATGCGTTATGCGTTATGCGTTATGCGTTATGCGTTATGCGTAATGCGTTATGCGTTATGCGTTATGCGTTATGCGTTGTTCGTTATGCGTTATGCGTTATGCGTTATGCGTTATGCGTTATGCGTTATGCGTTTTGCGTTATGCGTTATGCGTTATGCGTTATGCGTTTTGCGTTATACGTTATGCTTTATGCGTTATGCGTTATGAGTTATACGTTATGCGTTATGCGTTATGCGTTATGCGTTAACGTTATGCGTTATGCCTTTTGCGTTATGCGTTATGCGTTTTGGGTTATACGTTATGCTTTATGCGTTATGCGTTATGAGTTATACGTTATGCGTTATGCGTTATGCGTTATGCGTTATATGTTATGCGTTATGCGTTATGCGTTATGCGTTGTTCGTTATGCGTTATGCGTTGGGCGTAATACGTTTGCGTTATGCGTTATGCGTTATGCGTTATGCGTTATGCGTTATGCGTTATGCATTTTGCGTTATGCGCCAAGCGTTATGCGTTATGCGTTATGCGTTATGCGTTATGCGTTATGCGATATGCTATATGCGTTATGCGTTATGCGTTAAGCGTTATGCGTTGTGGGTTATACGTTTGCGTTATGCGTTATGCGTTATCCGTTATGCGTTATGCTTTATGCGTTATGCGTTATGCGTTATGCGTTATACGTTTGCGTTATGCGTTATGCGTTGTGCGTTATACGTTTGCGTTATGCGTTATGCGTTATGCGTTGTTCGTTATGCGTTATGCGTTGGGCGTAATACGTTTGCGTTATGCGTTATGCGTTATGCTTTATGCGTTATGCGTTATGTGTTATACGGTATGAGTTATGCGTTATTCGTTATGCGTTATGTGTTATGCGTTATGCGTTATGCGTTATGCGTTATGCGTTATGCGTTAACGTTATGCGTTATGCCTTTTGCGTTATGCGTTATGCGTTTTGCGTTATACGTTATGCGTAATGCGTTATGCGTTATGCGTTAAGCGTTATGCGTTATGCGTTATGCGTTGTTCGTTATGCGTTATGCGTTATGCGTTATGCGTAATGCGTTATGCGTTATGCGTTAAGCGTTATGCGTTATGCGTTATGCGTTGTTCGTTATGCGTTATGCGTTATGCGTTATGCGTTATGCGTTATGCGTTATGCGTTATGCGTTATGCGTTATGCGTTATGCGTTATGCGTTATGCGTTATGCGTTATGCGTTATGCGTTATGCGTTGTGCGTTATACGTTTGCGTTAGGCGTTATGCTTTATGGGTTATGCGTTATGCATTATGCGTTATGCGTTATGCGTTATGCGATATGCGTTATGCGTTATGCGATATGCTATATGCGTTATGCGTTATGCGTTATGCGTTATGCGTTGTGGGTTATACGTTTGCGTTATGCGTTATGCGTTATCCGTTATGCGTTATGCTTTATGCGTTATGCGTTATGCGTTATGCGTTATACGTTTGCGTTATGCGTTATGCGTTGTGCGTTATACGTTTGCGTTATGCGTTATGCGTTATGCGTTGTTCGTTATGCGTTATGCGTTGGGCGTAATACGTTTGCGTTATGCGTTATGCGTTATGCTTTATGCGTTATGCGTTATGTGTTATACGGTATGAGTTATGCGTTATTCGTTATGCGTTCTGCGTTATGCGTTATGCGTTATGCGTTATGCGTTATGCGTTATGCGTTATGCGTTATGCGTTATGCGTTATGCGTTATGCGTTATGCGTTATGCGTTAACGTTATGCGTTATGCCTTTTGCGTTATGCGTTATGAGTTATACGTTATGCGTTATGCGTTATGCGTTATGCGTTATGCGTTATGCGTTATATGTTATGCGTTATGCGTTATGCGTTATGCGTTATGCATTATGCGTTATGCGTTATGCGTTATGCGTTATGCGTTATGCGTTATGCGTAATGCGTTATGCGTTATGCGTTATGCGTTATGCGTTGTTCGTTATGCGTTATGCGTTATGCGTTATGCGTTATGCGTTATGCGTTATGGGTTTTGCGTTATGCGTTATGCGTTATGCGTTATGAGTTGGGCGTAATACGTTTGCGTTATGCGTTATGCGTTATGCTTTATGCGTTATGCGTTATGTGTTATACGGTATGAGTTATGCGTTATTCGTTATGCGTTATGCGTTATGCGTTATGCGTTATGCGTTATGCGTTATGCGTTATGCGTTAACGTTATGCGTTATGCCTTTTGCGTTATGCGTTATGCGTTTTGCGTTATACGTTATGCGTTATGCGTTATGCGTTATGCGTTATGCGTTATGCGTTATGCGTTGTTCGTTATGCGTTATGCGTTATGCGTTATGCGTTATGCGTGATGCGTTATGCTTTTTGCGTTATGCGTTATGAGTTATACGTTATGCGTTAAGCGTTATGCGTTATGCTTAATACGTTATGCGTGATCCATTATGCGTTATGCGTTATGCGTTATGCGTTATGCATTTTGCGTTATGCGCCATGCGTTATGCGTTATGAGTTATGCGTTATGCGTTATGCGTTATGCGTTATGCGTTATACCTTATGCGTTATGCGTTATGCGTTATGCGTTATGCGTTATGCGTTATGCGTTATGCGTTATGCGTAATGCGTTATGCGTTATGCGTTATGCGTTATGCGTTGTTCGTTATGCGTTATGCGTTATGCGTTATGCGTTATGCGTTATGCGTTTTGCGTTATGCGTTATGCGTTATGCGTTATGAGTTGGGCGTAATACGTTTGCGTTATGCGTTATGCGTTATGCTTTATGCGTTATGCGTTATGTGTTATACGGTATGAGTTATGCGTTATTCGTTATGCGTTATGCGTTATGCGTTATGCGTTATGCGTTATGCGTTATGCGTTATGCGTTAACGTTATGCGTTATGCCTTTTGCGTTATGCGTTATGCGTTTTGCGTTATACGTTATGCTTTATGCGTTATGCGTTATGCGTTATGCGTTATGCGTTATGCGTTATGCGTTGTTCGTTATGCGTTATGCGTTATGCGTTATGCGTTATGCGTGATGCGTTATGCTTTTTGCGTTATGCGTTATGAGTTATACGTTATGCGTTAAGCGTTATGCGTTATGCTTAATACGTTATGCGTGATCCATTATGCGTTATGCGTTATGCGTTATGCGTTATGCATTTTGCGTTATGCGCCATGCGTTATGCGTTATGAGTTATGCGTTATGCGTTATGCGTTATGCGTTATGCGTTATACCTTATGCGTTATGCGTTATGCGTTATGCGTTATGCGTTATGCGTTATGCGTTATGCGTTATGCGTTATGCGTTATGCGTTATGCGTTGTGCGTTATACGTTTGCGTTAGGCGTTATGCGTTATGCGTTATGCGTCGTGCGTTATACGTTTGCGTTAGGCGTTATGCTTCATGGGTTATGCGTTATGCATTATGCGTTATGCGTTATGCGTTATGCATTTTGCGTTATGCGCCAAGCGTTATGCGTTATGCGTTATGCGTTAATCGTTATGCGTTATGCGTTATGCGTTATGCGTTATGCGTTGTGGGTTATACGTTTGCGTTATGCGTTATGCGTTATCCGTTATGCGTTATGCTTTATGCGTTATGCGTTATGCGTTATGCGTTATACGTTTGCGTTATGCGTTATGCGTTGTGCGTTATACGTTTGCGTTATGCGTTATGCGTTATGCGTTGTTCGTTATGCGTTATGCGTTGGGCGTAATACGTTTGCGTTATGCGTTATGCTTTATGCGTTATGCGTTATGTGTTATACGGTATGAGTTATGCGTTATTCGTTATGCGTTATGCGTTATGCGTTATGCGTTATGCGTTATGCGTTATGCGTTAAGCGTTATGCGTTATGCGTTATGCGTTAACGTTATGCGTTATGCCTTTTGCGTTATGCGTTATGCGTTTTGCGTTATACGTTATGCTTTATGCGTTATGCGTTATGAGTTATACGTTATGCGTTATGCGTTATGGGTTATGGGTTATGCGTTACGCGTTATGCGTTATGCGTTATATGTTATGCGTTATGCGTTATGCGTTATGCGTTATGCATTATGCGTTATGCGTTATGCGTTATGCGTTATGCGTTATGCGTAATGCGTTATGCGTTATGCGTTATGCGTTATGCGTTGTTCGTTATGCGTTATGCGTTATGCGTTATGCGATATGCTATATGCGTTATGCGTTATGCGTTATGCGTTATACGTTTGCGTTATGCGTTATGCGTTGTGCGTTATACGTTTGCGTTATGCGTTATGCGTTATGCGTTATGCGTTATGCGTTATGCGTTATACGTTTGCGTTATGCGTTATGCGTTGTGCGTTATACGTTTGCGTTATGCGTTATGCGTTATGCGTTGTTCGTTATGCGTTATGCGTTATGCGTTATGCGTAATGCGTTATGCGTTTTGCGTTAAGCGTTATGCGTTATGCGTTATGCGTTGTTCGTTATGCGTTATGCGTTATGCGTTAGGCGTTATGCTTTATGGGTTATGCGTTATGCATTATGCGTTATGCGTTATGCGTTATGCGATATGCGTTATGCGTTATGCGATATGCTATATGCGTTATGCGTTATGCGTTATGCGTTATGCGTTGTGGGTTATACGTTTGCGTTATGCGTTATGCGTTATCCGTTATGCGTTATGCGTTATGCGTTATGCGTTATGCGTTATGCGTTATACGTTTGCGTTATGCGTTATGCGTTGTGCGTTATACGTTTGCGTTATGCGTTATGCGTTATGCGTTGTTCGTTATGCGTTATGCGTTGGGCGTAATACGTTTGCGTTATGCGTTATGCGTTATGCTTTATGCGTTATGCGTTATGTGTTATACGGTATGAGTTATGCGTTATTCGTTATGCGTTCTGCGTTATGCGTTATGCGTTATGCGTTATGCGTTATGCGTTATGCGTTATGCGTTATGCGTTATGCGTTAACGTTATGCGTTATGCCTTTTGCGTTATGCGTTATGCGTTTTGCGTTACACGTTATGCTTTATGCGTTATGCGTTATGAGTTATACGTTATGCGTTATGCGTTATGCGTTATGCGTTATGCGTTATGCGTTATATGTTATGCGTTATGCGTTATGCGTTATGCGTTATGCATTATGCGTTATGCGTTATGCGTTATGCGTTATGCGTTATGCGTTATGCGTAATGCGTTATGCGTTATGCGTTATGCGTTATGCGTTATGCGTTGTTCGTTATGCGTTATGCGTTATGCGTTATGCGTTATGCGTTATGCGTTTTGCGTTATGCGTTATGCGTTATGCGTTATGCGTTATGCGTTGTGCGTTATACGTTTGCGTTAGGCGTTATGCGTTATGCGTTATGCGTCGTGCGTTATACGTTTGCGTTAGGCGTTATGCTTCATGGGTTATGCGTTATGCATTATGCGTTATGCGTTATGCGTTATGCATTTTGCGTTATGCGCCAAGCGTTATGCGTTATGCGTTATGCGTTAATCGTTATGCGTTATGCGTTATGCGTTATGCGTTATGCGTTGTGGGTTATACGTTTGCGTTATGCGTTATGCGTTATCCGTTATGCGTTATGCTTTATGCGTTATGCGTTATGCGTTATGCGTTATACGTTTGCGTTATGCGTTATGCGTTGTGCGTTATACGTTTGCGTTATGCGTTATGCGTTATGCGTTGTTCGTTATGCGTTATGCGTTGGGCGTAATACGTTTGCGTTATGCGTTATGCTTTATGCGTTATGCGTTATGTGTTATACGGTATGAGTTATGCGTTATTCGTTATGCGTTATGCGTTATGCGTTATGCGTTATGCGTTATGCGTTATGCGCTAAGCGTTATGCGTTATGCGTTATGCGTTAACGTTATGCGTTATGCCTTTTGCGTTATGCGTTATGCGTTTTGCGTTATACGTTATGCTTTATGCGTTATGCGTTATGAGTTATACGTTATGCGTTATGCGTTATGCGTTATGGGTTATGCGTTACGCGTTATGCGTTATGCGTTATATGTTATGCGTTATGCGTTATGCGTTATGCGTTATGCATTATGCGTTATGCGTTATGCGTTATGCGTTATGCGTTATGCGTAATGCGTTATGCGTTATGCGTTATGCGTTATGCGTTGTTCGTTATGCGTTATGCGTTATGCGTTATGCGATATGCTATATGCGTTATGCGTTATGCGTTATGCGTTATACGTTTGCGTTATGCGTTATGCGTTGTGCGTTATACGTTTGCGTTATGCGTTATGCGTTATGCGTTATGCGTTATGCGTTATGCGTTATACGTTTGCGTTATGCGTTATGCGTTGTGCGTTATACGTTTGCGTTATGCGTTATGCGTTATGCGTTGTTCGTTATGCGTTATGCGTTATGCGTTATGCGTAATGCGTTATGCGTTTTGCGTTAAGCGTTATGCGTTATGCGTTATGCGTTGTTCGTTATGCGTTATGCGTTATGCGTTAGGCGTTATGCTTTATGGGTTATGCGTTATGCATTATGCGTTATGCGTTATGCGTTATGCGATATGCGTTATGCGTTATGCGATATGCTATATGCGTTATGCGTTATGCGTTATGCGTTATGCGTTGTGGGTTATACGTTTGCGTTATGCGTTATGCGTTATCCGTTATGCGTTATGCTTTATGCGTTATGCGTTATGCGTTATGCGTTATACGTTTGCGTTATGCGTTATGCGTTGTGCGTTATACGTTTGCGTTATGCGTTATGCGTTATGCGTTGTTCGTTATGCGTTATGCGTTGGGCGTAATACGTTTGCGTTATGCGTTATGCGTTATGCTTTATGCGTTATGCGTTATGTGTTATACGGTATGAGTTATGCGTTATTCGTTATGCGTTCTGCGTTATGCGTTATGCGTTATGCGTTATGCGTTATGCGTTATGCGTTATGCGTTATGCGTTATGCGTTAACGTTATGCGTTATGCCTTTTGCGTTATGCGTTATGCGTTTTGCGTTACACGTTATGCTTTATGCGTTATGCGTTATGAGTTATACGTTATGCGTTATGCGTTATGCGTTATGCGTTATGCGTTATGCGTTATATGTTATGCGTTATGCGTTATGCGTTATGCGTTATGCATTATGCGTTATGCGTTATGCGTTATGCGTTATGCGTTATGCGTTATGCGTAATGCGTTATGCGTTATGCGTTATGCGTTATGCGTTATGCGTTATGCGTTGTTCGTTATGCGTTATGCGTTATGCGTTATGCGTTATGCGTTATGCGTTTTGCGTTATGCGTTATGCGTTATGCGTTATGCGTTTTGCGTTATACGTTATGCTTTATGCGTTATGCGTTATGAGTTATACGTTATGCGTTATGCGTTATGCGTTATGCGTTAACGTTATGCGTTATGCCTTTTGCGTTATGCGTTATGCGTTTTGGGTTATACGTTATGCTTTATGCGTTATGCGTTATGAGTTATACGTTATGCGTTATGCGTTATGCGTTATGCGTTATATGTTATGCGTTATGCGTTATGCGTTATGCGTTATGCGTTGTTCGTTATGCGTTATGCGTTGGGCGTAATACGTTTGCGTTATGCGTTATGCGTTATGCGTTATGCGTTATGCGTTATGCGTTATGCGTTATGCGTTATGCATTTTGCGTTATGCGCCAAGCGTTATGCGTTATGCGTTATGCGTTATGCGTTATGCGTTATGCGATATGCTATATGCGTTATGCGTTATGCGTTAAGCGTTATGCGTTGTGGGTTATACGTTTGCGTTATGCGTTATGCGTTATCCGTTATGCGTTATGCTTTATGCGTTATGCGTTATGCGTTATGCGTTATACGTTTGCGTTATGCGTTATGCGTTGTGCGTTATACGTTTGCGTTATGCGTTATGCGTTATGCGTTGTTCGTTATGCGTTATGCGTTGGGCGTAATATGTTTGCGTTATGCGTTATGCGTTATGCTTTATGCGTTATGCGTTATGTGTTATACGGTATGAGTTATGCGTTATTCGTTATGCGTTATGTGTTATGCGTTATGCGTTATGCGTTATGCGTTATGCGTTATGCGTTAACGTTATGCGTTATGCCTTTTGCGTTATGCGTTATGCGTTTTGCGTTATACGTTATGCGTAATGCGTTATGCGTTATGCGTTAAGCGTTATGCGTTATGCGTTATGCGTTGTTCGTTATGCGTTATGCGTTATGCGTTATGCGTAATGCGTTATGCGTTATGCGTTAAGCGTTATGCGTTATGCGTTATGCGTTGTTCGTTATGCGTTATGCGTTATGCGTTATGCGTTATGCGTTATGCGTTATGCGTTATGCGTTATGCGTTATGCGTTATGCGTTATGCGTTATGCGTTGTGCGTTATACGTTTGCGTTAGGCGTTATGCTTTATGGGTTATGCGTTATGCATTATGCGTTATGCGTTATGCGTTATGCGATATGCGTTATGCGTTATGCGATATGCTATATGCGTTATGCGTTATGCGTTATGCGTTATGCGTTGTGGGTTATACGTTTGCGTTATGCGTTATGCGTTATCCGTTATGCGTTATGCTTTATGCGTTATGCGTTATGCGTTATGCGTTATACGTTTGCGTTATGCGTTATGCGTTGTGCGTTATACGTTTGCGTTATGCGTTATGCGTTATGCGTTGTTCGTTATGCGTTATGCGTTGGGCGTAATACGTTTGCGTTATGCGTTATGCGTTATGCTTTATGCGTTATGCGTTATGTGTTATACGGTATGAGTTATGCGTTATTCGTTATGCGTTCTGCGTTATGCGTTATGCGTTATGCGTTATGCGTTATGCGTTATGCGTTATGCGTTATGCGTTATGCGTTATGCGTTATGCGTTATGCGTTATGCGTTAACGTTATGCGTTATGCCTTTTGCGTTATGCGTTATGAGTTATACGTTATGCGTTATGCGTTATGCGTTATGCGTTATGCGTTATGCGTTATATGTTATGCGTTATGCGTTATGCGTTATGCGTTATGCATTATGCGTTATGCGTTATGCGTTATGCGTTATGCGTTATGCGTTATGCGTAATGCGTTATGCGTTATGCGTTATGCGT
Organism: Lasioglossum morio; assembly: GCA_916610235.2. Lineage (NCBI taxonomy): Eukaryota > Metazoa > Arthropoda > Insecta > Hymenoptera > Halictidae > Lasioglossum > Lasioglossum morio. The sequence continues at coordinate 1,970,040 of CAKAJA020000239.1, read as the reverse complement.
TATGCGTTGTTCGTTATGCGTTATGCGTTATGCGTTATGCGTTATGCGTTATGCGTTTTGCGTTATGCGTTATGCGTTATGCGTTATGAGTTGGGCGTAATACGTTTGCGTTATGCGTTATGCGTTATGTGTTATACGGTATGAGTTATGCGTTATTCGTTATGCGTTATGCGTTATGCGTTATGCGTTATGCGTTATGCGTTATGCGTTATGCGTTAACGTTATGCGTTATGCCTTTTGCGTTATGCGTTATGCGTTTTGCGTTATACGTTATGCTTTATGCGTTATGCGTTATGCGTTATGCGTTATGCGTTATGCGTTATGCGTTGTTCGTTATGCGTTATGCGTTATGCGTTATGCGTGATGCGTTATGCTTTTTGCGTTATGCGTTATGAGTTATACGTTATGCGTTAAGCGTTATGCGTTATGCTTAATACGTTATGCGTGATCCATTATGCGTTATGCGTTATGCGTTATGCGTTATGCATTTTGCGTTATGCGCCATGCGTTATGCGTTATGAGTTATGCGTTATGCGTTATGCGTTATGCGTTATGCGTTATACCTTATGCGTTATGCGTTATGCGTTATGCGTTATGCGTTATGCGTTATGCGTTATGCGTTATGCGTTATGCGTTATGCGTTGTGCGTTATACGTTTGCGTTAGGCGTTATGCTTTATGGGTTATGCGTTATGCATTATGCGTTATGCGTTATGCGTTATGCATATGCGTTATGCGTTATGCGTTAATCGTTATGCGTTATGCGTTATGCGTTATGCGTTATGCGTTATGCGTTATGCGTTATGCGTTATGCGTTATGCGTGATGCGTTATGCTTTTTGCGTTATGCGTTATGAGTTATACGTTATGCGTTATGCATTTTGAATTATGCGCCATGCGTTATGCGTTATGAGTTATGCGTTATGCGTTATGCGTTATGCGTTATGCGTTATACGTTATGCGTTATGCGTTATGCGTTATGCGTTATGCGTTATGCGTTATGCGTTATGCGTTATGCGTTATGCGTTATGCGTTATGCGTTATGCGTTATGCGTTATGCGTTATGCGTTATGCGTCGTGCGTTATACGTTTGCGTTAGGCGTTATGCTTCATGGGTTATGCGTTATGCATTATGCGTTATGCGTTATGCGTTATGCATTTTGCGTTATGCGCCAAGCGTTATGCGTTATGCGTTATGCGTTAATCGTTATGCGTTATGCGTTATGCGTTATGCGTTATGCGTTGTGGGTTATACGTTTGCGTTATGCGTTATGCGTTATCCGTTATGCGTTATGCTTTATGCGTTATGCGTTATGCGTTATGCGTTATACGTTTGCGTTATGCGTTATGCGTTGTGCGTTATACGTTTGCGTTATGCGTTATGCGTTATGCGTTGTTCGTTATGCGTTATGCGTTGGGCGTAATACGTTTGCGTTATGCGTTATGCTTTATGCGTTATGCGTTATGTGTTATACGGTATGAGTTATGCGTTATTCGTTATGCGTTATGCGTTATGCGTTATGCGTTATGCGTTATGCGTTATGCGTTAAGCGTTATGCGTTATGCGTTATGCGTTAACGTTATGCGTTATGCCTTTTGCGTTATGCGTTATGCGTTTTGCGTTATACGTTATGCTTTATGCGTTATGCGTTATGAGTTATACGTTATGCGTTATGCGTTATGCGTTATGGGTTATGCGTTACGCGTTATGCGTTATGCGTTATATGTTATGCGTTATGCGTTATGCGTTATGCGTTATGCATTATGCGTTATGCGTTATGCGTTATGCGTTATGCGTTATGCGTAATGCGTTATGCGTTATGCGTTATGCGTTATGCGTTGTTCGTTATGCGTTATGCGTTATGCGTTATACGTTATGCGTTATGCGTTATGCGTTATGCGTTATGCGTTATGCGTTATGCGTTATGCGTTATGCGTTATGCGTTATGCGTTCTGTGTTGTGCGTTGTGCGTTGTGCGATATGCGTTATGCGTTATGGGTTATGGGTTGTGCGTTATGCTATATGCGTTATGCATTTTGCGTTATGCGTTATGCGTTATGCGTTATGCGTTATGCGTTATGCATTTTGCGTTATGCGTTATGCGTTGTGCGTTTGCGTTATGCGTTAGGCGTTATGCGTTATGCTTTATGCGTTATGAGTTATGAGTTATAGGGTATGAGTTATGCGTTATGCGTTATGCGTTATGCGTTATGCGTTATGCGTTATGCGTTATGCGTTATGCGTTATGCGTTATGCGTTATGAGTTATACGTTATGCGTTATGCGTTATGCGTTATGCGTTATGCGTAATGCGTTATGCGTTATGCGTTAAGCGTTATGCGTTATGCGTTATGCGTTGTTCGTTATGCGTTATGCGTTATGCGTTATGCGTTATGCGTTATGCGTTATGCGTTATGCGTTATGCGTTATGGGTTATGCGTTATGCGTTATGCGTTATGCGTTATGCGTGATGCGTTATGCTTTTTGCGTTATGCGTTATGAGTTATACGTTATGCGTTATGCATTTTGCGTTATGCGCCATGCGTTATGCGTTATGAGTTATGCGTTATGCGTTATGCGTTATGCGTTATGCGTTATACGTTATGCGTTATGCGTTATGCGTTATGCGTTATGCGTTATGCGTTATGCGTTATGCGTTATGCGTTATGCGTTATGCGTTATGCGTTATGCGTTATGCGTTATGCGTTGTGCGTTATACGTTTGCGTTATGCGTTATGCGTTATGCGTTGTTCGTTATGCGTTATGCGTTGGGCGTAATACGTTTGCGTTATGCGTTATGCTTTATGCGTTATGCGTTATGTGTTATACGGTATGAGTTATGCGTTATTCGTTATGCGTTATGCGTTATGCGTTATGCGTTATGCGTAATGCGTTATGCGTTATGCGTTATGCGTTATGCGTTGTTCGTTATGCGTTATGCGTTATGCGTTATGCGTTATGCGTTATGCGTTATGCGTTATGCGTTATGCGTTATGCGTTATGCGTTATGCGTTATGCGTTATGCGTTATGCGTTATGCGTTATGCGTTATGCGTTCTGTGTTGTGCGTTGTGCGTTGTGCGATATGCGTTATGCGTTATGGGTTATGGGTTGTGCGTTATGCTATATGCGTTATGCATTTTGCGTTATGCGTTATGCGTTATGCGTTATGCGTTATGCGTTATGCGTTATGCATTTTGCGTTATGCGTTATGCGTTGTGCGTTTGCGTTATGCGTTAGGCGTTATGCGTTATGCTTTATGCGTTATGAGTTATGAGTTATAGGGTATGAGTTATGCGTTATGCGTTATGCGTTATGCGTTATGCGTTATGCGTTATGCGTTATGCGTTATGCGTTATGAGTTATACGTTATGCGTTATGCGTTATACGTTATGCGTTATGCGTTATGCGTTATGCGTTATGCGTTAAGCGTTATGCGTTATGCGTTATGCGTTGTTCGTTATGCGTTATGCGTTATGCGTTATATGTTATGCGTTATGCGTTATGCGTTATGCGTTATGCATTATGCGTTATGCGTTATGCGTTATGCGTTATGCGTTATGCGTAATGCGTTATGCGTTATGCGTTATGCGTTATGCGTTGTTCGTTATGCGTTATGCGTTATGCGTTATGCGTTATGCGTTATGCGTTATGCGTTATGCGTTATGCGTTATGCGTTATGCGTTATGCGTTATGCGTTATGCGTTATGCGTTATGCGTTCTGTGTTGTGCGTTGTGCGTTGTGCGATATGCGTTATGCGTTATGGGTTATGGGTTGTGCGTTATGCTATATGCGTTATGCATTTTGCGTTATGCGTTATGCGTTATGCGTTATGCGTTATGCGTTATGCATTTTGCGTTATGCGTTATGCGTTGTGCGTTTGCGTTATGCGTTAGGCGTTATGCGTTATGCTTTATGCGTTATGAGTTATGAGTTATAGGGTATGAGTTATGCGTTATGCGTTATGCGTTATGCGTTATGCGTTATGCGTTATGCGTTATGCGTTATGCGTTATGAGTTATACGTTATGCGTTATGCGTTATGCGTTATGCGTTATGCGTAATGCGTTATGCGTTATGCGTTAAGCGTTATGCGTTATGCGTTATGCGTTGTTCGTTATGCGTTATGCGTTATGCGTTATGCGTTATGCGTTATGCGTTATGCGTTATGCGTTATGCGTTATGGGTTATGCGTTATGCGTTATGCGTTATGCGTGATGCGTTATGCTTTTTGCGTTATGCGTTATGAGTTATACGTTATGCGTTATGCATTTTGCGTTATGCGCCATGCGTTATGCGTTATGAGTTATGCGTTATGCGTTATGCGTTATGCGTTATGTGTTATACGTTATGCGTTATGCGTTATGCGTTATGCGTTATGCGTTATGCGTTATGCGTTATGCGTTATGCGTTATGCGTTATGCGTTATGCGTTATGCGTTGTGCGTTATACGTTTGCGTTAGGCGTTATGCTTTATGGGTTATGCGTTATGCATTATGCGTTATGCGTTATGCGTTATGCATTTTGCGTTATGCGCCAAGCGTTATGCGTTATGCGTTATGCGTTATGCGATATGCTATATGCGTTATGCGTTATGCGTTATGCGTTATGCGTTGTGGGTTATACGTTTGCGTTATGCGTTATGCGTTATCCGTTATGCGTTATGCTTTATGCGTTATGCGTTATGCGTTATGCGTTATACGTTTGCGTTATGCGTTATGCGTTGTGCGTTATACGTTTGCGTTATGCGTTATGCGTTATGCGTTGTTCGTTATGCGTTATGCGTTGGGCGTAATACGTTTGCGTTATGCGTTATGCTTTATGCGTTATGCGTTATGTGTTATACGGTATGAGTTATGCGTTATTCGTTATGCGTTATGCGTTATGCGTTATGCGTTATGCGTTATGCGTTATGCGTTATGCGTTATGCGTTATGCGTTATGCGTTATGCGTTATGCGTTAACGTTATGCGTTATGCCTTTTGCGTTATGCGTTATGCGTTTTGCGTTATACGTTATGCTTTATGCGTTATGCGTTATGAGTTATACGTTATGCGTTATGCGTTATGCGTTATGCGTTATGCGTTATGCGTTATGCGTTATGCGTTATGCGTTATGCGTTATATGTTATGCGTTATGCGTTATGCGTTATGCGTTATGCATTATGCGTTATGCGTTATGCGTTATGCGTTATGCGTTATGCGTAATGCGTTATGCGTTATGCGTTATGCGTTATGCGTTGTTCGTTATGCGTTATGCGTTATGCGTTATGCGTTATGCGTTATGCGTTATGCGTTATGCGTTATGCGTTATGCGTTATGCGTTCTGTGTTGTGCGTTGTGCGTTATGCGATATGCGTTATGCGTTATGGGTTATGGGTTGTGCGTTATGCTATATGCGTTATGCATTTTGCGTTATGCGTTATGCGTTATGCGTTATGCGTTATGCATTTTGCGTTATGCGTTATGCGTTGTGCGTTTGCGTTATGCGTTAGGCGTTATGCGTTATGCTTTATGCGTTATGAGTTATGAGTTATAGGGTATGAGTTATGCGTTATGCGTTATGCGTTATGCGTTATGCGTTATGCGTTATGCGTTATGCGTTATGCGTTATGCGTTATGCGTTATGCGTTATGAGTTATACGTTATGCGTTATGCGTTATGCGTTATGCGTTATGCGTTATGCGTAATGCGTTATGCGTTATGCGTTAAGCGTTATGCGTTATGCGTTATGCGTTGTTCGTTATGCGTTATGCGTTATGCGTTATGCGTTATGCGTTATGCGTTATGCGTTATGCGTTATGCGTTATGCGTTATGCGTTATGCGTTATGCGTTATGCGTTATGCGTTATGCGTTATGCGTTATGCGTTATGAGTTATACGTTATGCGTTAAGCGTTATGCGTTATGCTTTATGCGTTATGCGTTATACGTTATGCGTTATGCGTTATGCGTTATGCGTTATGCGTTATGCGTTATGCGTTATGCGTTATGCGTTATGCGTTATGCGTTACGCGTTACGCGTTACGCGTTACGCGTTATGCGTTACGCGTTATGCGTTATGCGTTATGCGTTATGCGTTATGCGTTATGCGTTATGCGTTATGCGTTGTTCGTTATTCGTTATGCGTTGGGCGTAATACGTTTGCGTTATGCGTTATGCGTTATGCGTTATGCGTTATGCGTTATGCGTTATGCGTTATGCGTTCTGTGTTGTGCGTTGTGCGTTGTGCGATATGCGTTATGCGTTATGGGTTATGGGTTATGCGTTATGCTATATGCGTTATGCATTTTGCGTTATGCGTTATGCGTTATGCGTTATGCGTTATGCATTATGCGTTATGCGTTATGCGTTGTGCGTTTGCGTTATGCGTTAGGCGTTATGCGTTATGCTTTATGCGTTATGAGTTATGAGTTATACGGTATGAGTTATGCGTTATGCGTTATGCGTTATGCGTTATGCGTTATGCGTTATGCGTTGTAGGTTATACGTTATGCGTTATGCGTTATGCGTTATGCGTTATGCGTTATGCGTTATGCGTTATGCGTTATGCGTTATGCGTTATGCGTTATGCGTTATGCGTTATGCGTTATGCGTTATGCGTTATGCGTTATGCGTTATGCGTTATGCGTTATGCGTTATGCTTTATGCGTTATGCGTGTTCCGTTATGCGTTATGCGTTATGCGTTATGCATTTTGCGTTATGCGCCATGCGTTATGCGTTATGCGTTATGCGTTATGCGTTATGCGTTATGCGTTATGCGTTATGCGTTATGCGTTATGCGTTATGCGTTATGCATATGCGTTATGCGTTATGCGTTAATCGTTATGCGTTATGCGTTATGCGTTATGCGTTATGCGTTATGCGTTATGCGTTATGCGTTATGCGTTATGCGTTATGCGTTATGCGTTATGCGTGATGCGTTATGCTTTTTGCGTTATGCGTTATGAGTTATACGTTATGCGTTAAGCGTTATGCGTTATGCTTTATACGTTATGCGTGATCCATTATGCGTTATGCGTTATGCGTTATGCGTTATGCATTTTTCGTTATGCGCCATGCGTTATGCGTTATGAGTTATGCGTTATGCGTTATGCGATATGCGTTATGCGTTATACGTTATGCGTTATGCGTTATGCGTTATGCGTTATGCGTTATGCGTTATGCGTTATGCGTTGTGCGTTATACGTTTGCGTTAGGCGTTATGCTTTATGGGTTATGCGTTATGCATTATGCGTTATGCGTTATGCGTTATGCATTTTGCGTTATGCGCCAAGCGTTATGCGTTATGCGTTATGCGTTATGCGTTATGCGATATGCGTTATGCGTTATGCGATATGCTATATGCGTTATGCGTTATGCGTTATGCGTTATGCGTTGTGGGTTATACGTTTGCGTTATGCGTTATGCGTTATCCGTTATGCGTTATGCTTTATGCGTTATGCGTTATGCGTTATGCGTTATACGTTTGCGTTATGCGTTATGCGTTGTGCGTTATACGTTTGCGTTATGCGTTATGCGTTATGCGTTGTTCGTTATGCGTTATGCGTTGGGCGTAATACGTTTGCGTTATGCGTTATGCGTTATGCTTTATGCGTTATGCGTTATGTGTTATACGGTATGAGTTATGCGTTATTCGTTATGCGTTCTGCGTTATGCGTTATGCGTTATGCGTTATGCGTTATGCGTTATGCGTTATGCGTTATGCGTTATGCGTTATGCGTTAACGTTATGCGTTATGCCTTTTGCGTTATGCGTTATGCGTTTTGCGTTATACGTTATGCTTTATGCGTTATGCGTTATGAGTTATACGTTATGCGTTATGCGTTATGCGTTATGCGTTATGCGTTATGCGTTATGCGTTATGCGTTATGCGTTATGCGTTATGCGTTATGCGTTATGCGTTGTGCGTTATACGTTTGCGTTATGCGTTATGCGTTATGCGTTGTTCGTTATGCGTTATGCGTTGGGCGTAATACGTTAGCGTTATGCGTTATGCGTTATGCTTTATGCGTTATGCGTTATGTGTTATACGGTATGAGTTATGCGTTATTCGTTATGCGTTCTGCGTTATGCGTTATGCGTTATTCGTTATGCGTTATGCGTTATGCGTTATGCGTTATGCGTTATGCGTTATGCGTTATGAGTTATACGTTATGCGTTATGCATTATGCGTTATGCGTTATGCGTTATGCGTTATGCGTTATGCGTTATGCGTTATGCGTTATGCGTTATGCGTTATGCGTTATGCGTTATGCGTTATGCGTGATGCGTTATGCTTTTTGCGTTATGCGTTATGAGTTATACGTTATGCGTTAAGCGTTATGCGTTATGCTTTATACGTTATGCGTGATCCATTATGCGTTATGCGTTATGCGTTATGCATTTTGCGTTATGCGCCATGCGTTATGCGTTATGAGTTATGCGTTATGCGTTATGCGTTATGCGTTATGCGTTATACGTTATGCGTTATGCGTTATGCGTTATGCGTTATGCGTTATGCGTTATGCGTTATGCGTTATGCGTTGTGCGTTATACGTTTGCGTTAGGCGTTATGCTTTATGGGTTATGCGTTATGCATTATGCGTTATGCGTTATGCGTTATGCATTTTGCGTTATGCGCCAAGCGTTATGCGTTATGCGTTATGCGTTATGCGTTATGCGATATGCGTTATGCGTTATGCGATATGCTATATGCGTTATGCGTTATGCGTTATGCGTTATGCGTTGTGGGTTATACGTTTGCGTTATGCGTTATGCGTTATCCGTTATGCGTTATGCTTTATGCGTTATGCGTTATGCGTTATGCGTTATACGTTTGCGTTATGCTTTATGCGTTATGAGTTATGAGTTATACGGTATGAGTTATGCGTTATGCGTTATGCGTTATGCGTTATGCGTTATGCGTTATGCGTTATGCGTTATGCGTTATGCGTTATTCGTTATGCGTTATGCGTTATGCGTTATGCGTTATGCGTTATGCGTTATGAGTTATACGTTATGCGTTATGCGTTATGCGTTATGCGTTATGCGTTATGCGTAATGCGTTATGCGTTATGCGTTATGCGTTATGCGTTATGCGTTATACGTTGTTCGTTATGCGTTATGCGTTATGCGTTATGCGTTATGCGTTATGCGTTATGCGTTATGCGTTATGCGTTATGCGTTATGCGTTATGCGTTATGCGTTATGCGTTATGCGTTATGCGTTATGCGTTATGCGTTGTGCGTTATACGTTTGCGTTAGGCGTTATGCTTTATGGGTTATGCGTTATGCATTATGCGTTATGCGTTATGCGTTATGCATATGCGTTATGCGTTATGCGTTAATCGTTATGCGTTATGCGTTATGCGTTATGCGTTATGCGTTATGCGTTATGCGTTATGCGTTATGCGTTATGCGTTATGCGTGATGCGTTATGCTTTTTGCGTTATGCGTTATGAGTTATACGTTATGCGTTAAGCGTTATGCGTTATGCTTTATACGTTATGCGTGATCCATTATGCGTTATGCGTTATGCGTTATGCGTTATGCATTTTGCGTTATGCGCCATGCGTTATGCGTTATGAGTTATGCGTTATGCGTTATGCGTTATGCGTTATGCGTTATACGTTATGCGTTATGCGTTATGCGTTATGCGTTATGCGTTATGCGTTATGCGTTATGCGTTATGCGTTGTGCGTTATACGTTTGCGTTAGGCGTTATGCTTTATGGGTTATGCGTTATGCATTATGCGTTATGCGTTATGCGTTATGCATTTTGCGTTATGCGCCAAGCGTTATGCGTTATGCGTTATGCGTTATGCGTTATGCGATATGCGTTATGCGTTATGCGATATGCTATATGCGTTATGCGTTATGCGTTATGCGTTATGCGTTGTGGGTTATACGTTTGCGTTATGCGTTATGCGTTATCCGTTATGCGTTATGCTTTATGCGTTATGCGTTATGCGTTATGCGTTATACGTTTGCGTTATGCGTTATGCGTTATGCGTTGTGCGTTATACGTTTGCGTTATGCGTTATGCGTTATGCGTTGTTCGTTATGCGTTATGCGTTGGGCGTAATACGTTTGCGTTATGCGTTATGCGTTATGCGTTATGCGTTATGCGTTATGCGTTATGAGTTATACGTTATGCGTTATGCGTTATGCGTTATGCGTTATGCGTTATGCGTTATGCGTAATGCGTTATGCGTTATGCGTTAAGCGTTATGCGTTATGCGTTAAGCGTTATGCGTTATGCGTTATGCGTTGTTCGTTATGCGTTATGCGTTATGCGTTATGCGTTATGCGTTATGCGTTATGCGTTATGCGTTATGCGTTATGCGTTATGCGTTGTGCGTTATACGTTTGCGTTAGGCGTTATGCTTTATGGGTTATGCGTTATGCATTATGCGTTATGCGTTATGCGTTATGCGATATGCGTTATGCGTTATGCGATATGCTATATGCGTTATGCGTTATGCGTTATGCGTTATGCGTTGTGGGTTATACGTTTGCGTTATGCGTTATGCGTTATCCGTTATGCGTTATGCTTTATGCGTTATGCGTTGTGCGTTATGCGTTATACGTTTGCGTTATGCGTTATGCGTTGTGCGTTATACGTTTGCGTTATGCGTTATGCGTTATGCGATATGCGTTAACGTTATGCGTTATGCCTTTTGCGTTATGCGTTTTGCGTTACACGTTATGCTTTATGCGTTATGCGTTATGAGTTATACGTTATGCGTTATGCGTTATGCGTTATGCGTTATGCGTTATGCGTTATGCGTTATACGTTATGCGTTATGCGTTATGCGTTATGCGTTATGCATTATGCGTTATGCGTTATGCGTTATGCGTTATGCGTTATGCGTTATGCGTAATGCGTTATGCGTTATGCGTTATGCGTTATGCGTTGTTCGTTATGCGTTATGCGTTATGCGTTATGCGTTATGCGTTTTGCGTTATGCGTTGGGCGTAATACGTTTGCGTTATGCGTTATGCGTTATGCTTTATGCGTTATGCGTTATGTGTTATACGGTATGAGTTATGCGTTATTCGTTATGCGTTCTGCGTTATGCGTTATGCGTTATGCGTTATGCGTTATGCGTTATGCGTTATGCGTTATGCGTTATGCGATATGCGTTAACGTTATGCGTTATGCCTTTTGCGTTATGCGTTTTGCGTTACACGTTATGCTTTATGCGTTATGCGTTATGAGTTATACGTTATGCGTTATGCGTTATGCGTTATGCGTTATGCGTTATGCGTTATATGTTATGCGTTATGCGTTATGCGTTATGCGTTATGCATTATGCGTTATGCGTTATGCGTTATGCGTTATGCGTTATGCGTTATGCGTAATGCGTTATGCGTTATGCGTTATGCGTTATGCGTTGTTCGTTATGCGTTATGCGTTATGCGTTATGCGTTATGCGTTTTGCGTTATGCGTTATGCGTTATGCGTTATGCGTTTTGCGTTATACGTTATGCTTTATGCGTTATGCGTTATGAGTTATACGTTATGCGTTATGCGTTATGCGTTATGCGTTAACGTTATGCGTTATGCCTTTTGCGTTATGCGTTATGCGTTTTGCGTTATACGTTATGCTTTATGCGTTATGCGTTATGAGTTATACGTTATGCGTTATGCGTTATGCGTTATGCGTTATATGTTATGCGTTATGCGTTATGCGTTATGCGTTGTTCGTTATGCGTTATGCGTTGGGCGTAATACGTTTGCGTTATGCGTTATGCGTTATGCGTTATGCGTTATGCGTTATGCGTTATGCCTTATGCGTTCTGTGTTGTGCGTTGTGCGTTGTGCGATATGCGTTATGCGTTATGGGTTATGGGTTATGCGTTATGCTATATGCGTTATGCATTTTGCGTTATGCGTTATGCGTTATGCGTTATGCGTTATGCGTTATGCGTTATGCGTTATGCGTTATGCGTTATGAGTTATACGTTATGCGTTATGCGTTATGCGTTATGCGTTATGCGTTATGCGTAATGCGTTATGCGTTATGCGTTAAGCGTTATGCGTTATGCGTTATGCGTTGTTCGTTATGCGTTATGCGTTATGCGTTATGCGTTATGCGTTATGCGTTATGCGTTATGCGTTATGCGTTATGCGTTATGCGTTATGCGTTATGCGTTATGCGTTATGCGTTATGCGTTGTGCGTTATACGTTTGCGTTAGGCGTTATGCTTTATGGGTTATGCGTTATGCATTATGCGTTATGCGTTATGCGATATGCGTTATGCGTTATGCGATATGCTATATGCGTTATGCGTTATGCGTTATGCGTTATGCGTTGTGGGTTATACGTTTGCGTTATGCGTTATGCGTTATCCGTTATGCGTTATGCTTTATGCGTTATGCGTTATGCGTTATGCGTTATACGTTTGCGTTATGCGTTATGCGTTGTGCGTTATACGTTTGCGTTATGCGTTATGCGTTATGCGATATGCGTTAACGTTATGCGTTATGCCTTTTGCGTTATGCGTTTTGCGTTACACGTTATGCTTTATGCGTTATGCGTTATGAGTTATACGTTATGCGTTATGCGTTATGCGTTATGCGTTATGCGTTATGCGTTATGCGTTATATGTTATGCGTTATGCGTTATGCGTTATGCGTTATGCATTATGCGTTATGCGTTATGCGTTATGCGTTATGCGTTATGCGTTATGCGTTATGCGTTATGCGTTATGCGTTATGCGTTATGCGTTGTTCGTTATGCGTTATGCGTTATGCGTTATGCGTTATGCGTTTTGCGTTATGCGTTGGGCGTAATACGTTTGCGTTATGCGTTATGCGTTATGCTTTATGCGTTATGCGTTATGTGTTATACGGTATGAGTTATGCGTTATTCGTTATGCGTTCTGCGTTATGCGTTATGCGTTATGCGTTATGCGTTATGCGTTATGCGTTATGCGTTATGCGTTATGCGATATGCGTTAACGTTATGCGTTATGCCTTTTGCGTTATGCGTTTTGCGTTACACGTTATGCTTTATGCGTTATGCGTTATGAGTTATACGTTATGCGTTATGCGTTATGCGTTATGCGTTATGCGTTATGCGTTATATGTTATGCGTTATGCGTTATGCGTTATGCGTTATGCATTATGCGTTATGCGTTATGCGTTATGCGTTATGCGTTATGCGTTATGCGTTATGCGTTATGCGTTATGCGTTATGCGTTATGCGTTGTTCGTTATGCGTTATGCGTTATGCGTTATGCGTTATGCGTTTTGCGTTATGCGTTATGCGTTATGCGTTATGCGTTTTGCGTTATACGTTATGCTTTATGCGTTATGCGTTATGAGTTATACGTTATGCGTTATGCGTTATGCGTTATGCGTTAACGTTATGCGTTATGCCTTTTGCGTTATGCGTTATGCGTTTTGCGTTATACGTTATGCTTTATGCGTTATGCGTTATGAGTTATACGTTATGCGTTATGCGTTATGCGTTATGAGTTATATGTTATGCGTTATGCGTTATGCGTTATGCGTTGTTCGTTATGCGTTATGCGTTGGGCGTAATACGTTTGCGTTATGCGTTATGCGTTATGCGTTATGCGTTATGCGTTATGCGTTATGCCTTATGCGTTCTGTGTTGTGCGTTGTGCGTTGTGCGATATGCGTTATGCGTTATGGGTTATGGGTTATGCGTTATGCTATATGCGTTATGCATTTTGCGTTATGCGTTATGCGTTATGCGTTATGCGTTATGCGTTATGCGTTATGCGTTATGCGTTATGCGTTATGAGTTATACGTTATGCGTTATGCGTTATGCGTTATGCGTTATGCGTTATGCGTAATGCGTTATGCGTTATGCGTTAAGCGTTATGCGTTATGCGTTATGCGTTGTTCGTTATGCGTTATGCGTTATGCGTTATGCGTTATGCGTTATGCGTTATGCGTTATGCGTTATGCGTTATGCGTTATGCGTTATGCGTTATGCGTTATGCGTGATGTGTTATGCTTTTTGCGTTATGTGTTATGAGTTATACGTTATGCGTTAAGCGTTATGCGTTATGCTTTATGCGTTATGCGTTATCCGTTATGCGTTATGCGTTATGCGTTATGCGTTATGCATTTTGCGTTATGCGCCAAGCGTTATGCGTTATGCGTTATGCGTTATGCGTTATGCGTTATGCGTTATGCGTTGTGCGTTTGCGTTATGCGTTAGGCGTTATGCGTTATGCTTTATGCGTTATGAGTTATGAGTTATACGGTATGAGTTATGCGTTATGCGTTATGCGTTATGCGTTATGCGTTATGCGTTATGCGTTATGCGTTATGCGTTATGCGTTATGCGTTATGCGTTATGCGTTATGCGTTATGCGTTATGCGTTATGCGTTATGCGTTATGCGTTATGCGTTATGCGTTATGCGTTATGCTTTATGCGTTATGCGTGATCCGTTATGCGTTATGCGTTATGCGTTATGCATTTTGCGTTATGCGCCATGCGTTATGCGTTATGCGTTATGCGTTATGCGTTATGCTTTATGCGTTATGCGTTATGCGTTATGCGTTATGCGTTATGCGTTATGCGTTATGCGTTATGCGTTATGCGTTATGCGTTATGCGTTATGCGTTATGCGTTATGCGTTATGCGTAATGCGTTATGCGTTATGCGTTATGCGTTATGCGTTATGCGTTGTTCGTTATGCGTTATGCGTTGAGCGTAATACGTTTGCGTTATGCGTTATGCGTTATGCGTTATGCGTTATGCGTTATGCGTTATGCGTTATGCGTTATGCGTTATGCGTTATGCGTTATGCGATATGCTATATGCGTTATGCGTTATGCGATATGCGTTATGCGTTATGCGATATGCTATATGCGTTATGCGTTATGCGTTATGCGTTATGCGTTGTGGGTTATACGTTTGCGTTATGCGTTATGCGTTATCCGTTATGCGTTATGCTTTATGCGTTATGCGTTATGCGTTATGCGTTATACGTTTGCGTTATGCGTTATGCGTTGTGCGTTATACGTTTGCGTTATGCGTTATGCGTTATGCGTTGTTCGTTATGCGTTATGCGTTGGGCGTAATACGTTTGCGTTATGCGTTATGCGTTATGCGTTATGCGTTATGCGTTATGCGTTATGAGTTATACGTTATGCGTTATGCGTTATGCGTTATGCGTTATGCGTTATGCGTTATGCGTAATGCGTTATGCGTTATGCGTTAAGCGTTATGCGTTATGCGTTAAGCGTTATGCGTTATGCGTTATGCGTTGTTCGTTATGCGTTATGCGTTATGCGTTATGCGTTATGCGTTATGCGTTATGCGTTATGCGTTATGCGTTATGCGTTATGCGTTGTGCGTTATACGTTTGCGTTAGGCGTTATGCTTTATGGGTTATGCGTTATGCATTATGCGTTATGCGTTATGCGTTATGCGATATGCGTTATGCGTTATGCGATATGCTATATGCGTTTTGCGTTATGCGTTATGCGTTATGCGTTGTGGGTTATACGTTTGCGTTATGCGTTATGCGTTATCCGTTATGCGTTATGCTTTATGCGTTATGCGTTATGCGTTATGCGTTATACGTTTGCGTTATGCGTTATGCGTTGTGCGTTATACGTTTGCGTTATGCGTTATGCGTTATGCGTTAACGTTATGCGTTATGCCTTTTGCGTTATGCGTTTTGCGTTACACGTTATGCTTTATGCGTTATGCGTTATGAGTTATACGTTATGCGTTATGCGTTATGCGTTATGCGTTATGCGTTATGCGTTATATGTTATGCGTTATGCGTTATGCGTTATGCGTTATGCATTATGCGTTATGCGTTATGCGTTATGCGTTATGCGTTATGCGTTATGCGTAATGCGTTATGCGTTATGCGTTATGCGTTATGCGTTGTTCGTTATGCGTTATGCGTTATGCGTTATGCGTTATGCGTTTTGCGTTATGCGTTGGGCGTAATACGTTTGCGTTATGCGTTATGCGTTATGCTTTATGCGTTATGCGTTATGTGTTATACGGTATGAGTTATGCGTTATTCGTTATGCGTTCTGCGTTATGCGTTATGCGTTATGCGTTATGCGTTATGCGTTATGCGTTATGCGTTATGCGTTATGCGTTATGCGATATGCGTTAACGTTATGCGTTATGCCTTTTGCGTTATGCGTTTTGCGTTACACGTTATGCTTTATGCGTTATGCGTTATGAGTTATACGTTATGCGTTATGCGTTATGCGTTATGCGTTATGCGTTATGCGTTATATGTTATGCGTTATGCGTTATGCGTTATGCGTTATGCATTATGCGTTATGCGTTATGCGTTATGCGTTATGCGTTATGCGTTATGCGTAATGCGTTATGCGTTATGCGTTATGCGTTATGCGTTGTTCGTTATGCGTTATGCGTTATGCGTTATGCGTTATGCGTTTTGCGTTATGCGTTATGCGTTATGCGTTATGCGTTTTGCGTTATACGTTATGCTTTATGCGTTATGCGTTATGAGTTATACGTTATGCGTTATGCGTTATGCGTTATGCGTTAACGTTATGCGTTATGCCTTTTGCGTTATGCGTTATGCGTTTTGCGTTATACGTTATGCTTTATGCGTTATGCGTTATGAGTTATACGTTATGCGTTATGCGTTATGCGTTATGCGTTATATGTTATGCGTTATGCGTTATGCGTTATGCGTTGTTCGTTATGCGTTATGCGTTGGGCGTAATACGTTTGCGTTATGCGTTATGCGTTATGCGTTATGCGTTATGCGTTATGCGTTATGCCTTATGCGTTCTGTGTTGTGCGTTGTGCGTTGTGCGATATGCGTTATGCGTTATGGGTTATGGGTTATGCGTTATGCTATATGCGTTATGCATTTTGCGTTATGCGTTATGCGTTATGCGTTATGCGTTATGCGTTATGCGTTATGCGTTATGCGTTATGAGTTATACGTTATGCGTTATGCGTTATGCGTTATGCGTTATGCGTTATGCGTAATGCGTTATGCGTTATGCGTTAAGCGTTATGCGTTATGCGTTATGCGTTGTTCGTTATGCGTTATGCGTTATGCGTTATGCGTTATGCGTTATGCGTTATGCGTTATGCGTTATGCGTTATGCGTTATGCGTTATGCGTTATGCGTTATGCGTTATGCGTGATGTGTTATGCTTTTTGCGTTATGTGTTATGAGTTATACGTTATGCGTTAAGCGTTATGCGTTATGCTTTATGCGTTATGCGTTATCCGTTATGCGTTATGCGTTATGCGTTATGCGTTATGCATTTTGCGTTATGCGCCAAGCGTTATGCGTTATGCGTTATGCGTTATGCGTTATGCGTTATGCGTTATGCGTTGTGCGTTTGCGTTATGCGTTAGGCGTTATGCGTTATGCTTTATGCGTTATGAGTTATGAGTTATACGGTATGAGTTATGCGTTATGCGTTATGCGTTATGCGTTATGCGTTATGCGTTATGCGTTATGCGTTATGCGTTATGCGTTATGCGTTATGCGTTATGCGTTATGCGTTATGCGTTATGAGTTATACGTTATGCGTTAAGCGTTATGCGTTATGCTTTATGCGTTATGCGTTATACGTTATGCGTTATGCGTTATGCGTTATGCGTTATGCGTTATGCGTTATGCGTTATGCGTTATGCGTTATGCGTTATGCGTTACGCGTTACGCGTTATGCGTTACGCGTTATGCGTTATGCGTTATGCGTTATGCGTTATGCGTTATGCGTTATGCGTTATGCGTTGTTCGTTATTCGTTATGCGTTGGGCGTAATACGTTTGCGTTATGCGTTATGCGTTATGCGTTATGCGTTATGCGTTATGCGTTATGCGTTATGCGTTCTGTGTTGTGCGTTGTGCGTTGTGCGATATGCGTTATGCGTTATGGGTTATGGGTTATGCGTTATGCTATATGCGTTATGCATTTTGCGTTATGCGTTATGCGTTATGCGTTATGCGTTATGCATTATGCGTTATGCGTTATGCGTTGTGCGTTTGCGTTATGCGTTAGGCGTTATGCGTTATGCTTTATGCGTTATGAGTTATGAGTTATACGGTATGAGTTATGCGTTATGCGTTATGCGTTATGCGTTATGCGTTATGCGTTATGCGTTATGCGTTATGCGTTATGCGTTATGCGTTATGCGTTATGCGTTATGCGTTATGCGTTATGCGTTATGCGTTATGCGTTATGCGTTATGCGTTATGCGTTATGCGTTATGCGTTATGCGTTATGCGTTATGCGTTATGCGTTATGCGTTATGCGTTATGCGTTATGCTTTATGCGTTATGCGTGTTCCGTTATGCGTTATGCGTTATGCGTTATGCATTTTGCGTTATGCGCCATGCGTTATGCGTTATGCGTTATGCGTTATGCGTTATGCTTTATGCGTTATGCGTTATGCGTTATGCGTTATGCGTTATGCGTTATGCATATGCGTTATGCGTTATGCGTTAATCGTTATGCGTTATGCGTTATGCGTTATGCGTTATGCGTTATGCGTTATGCGTTATGCGTTATGCGTTATGCGTTATGCGTTATGCGTTATGCGTGATGCGTTATGCTTTTTGCGTTATGCGTTATGAGTTATACGTTATGCGTTAAGCGTTATGCGTTATGCTTTATACGTTATGCGTGATCCATTATGCGTTATGCGTTATGCGTTATGCGTTATGCATTTTTCGTTATGCGCCATGCGTTATGCGTTATGAGTTATGCGTTATGCGTTATGCGATATGCGTTATGCGTTATACGTTATGCGTTATGCGTTATGCGTTATGCGTTATGCGTTATGCGTTATGCGTTATGCGTTGTGCGTTATACGTTTGCGTTAGGCGTTATGCTTTATGGGTTATGCGTTATGCATTATGCGTTATGCGTTATGCGTTATGCATTTTGCGTTATGCGCCAAGCGTTATGCGTTATGCGTTATGCGTTATGCGTTATGCGATATGCGTTATGCGTTATGCGATATGCTATATGCGTTATGCGTTATGCGTTATGCGTTATGCGTTGTGGGTTATACGTTTGCGTTATGCGTTATGCGTTATCCGTTATGCGTTATGCTTTATGCGTTATGCGTTATGCGTTATGCGTTATACGTTTGCGTTATGCGTTATGCGTTGTGCGTTATACGTTTGCGTTATGCGTTATGCGTTATGCGTTGTTCGTTATGCGTTATGCGTTGGGCGTAATACGTTTGCGTTATGCGTTATGCGTTATGCTTTATGCGTTATGCGTTATGTGTTATACGGTATGAGTTATGCGTTATTCGTTATGCGTTCTGCGTTATGCGTTATGCGTTATGCGTTATGCGTTATGCGTTATGCGTTATGCGTTATGCGTTAACGTTATGCGTTATGCCTTTTGCGTTATGCGTTATGCGTTTTGCGTTATACGTTATGCTTTATGCGTTATGCGTTATGAGTTATACGTTATGCGTTATGCGTTATGCGTTATGCGTTATGCGTTATGCGTTATGCGTTATGCGTTATGCGTTATGCGTTATGCGTTATGCGTTATGCGTTATGCGTTGTGCGTTATACGTTTGCGTTATGCGTTATGCGTTATGCGTTGTTCGTTATGCGTTATGCGTTGGGCGTAATACGTTAGCGTTATGCGTTATGCGTTATGTGTTATACGGTATGAGTTATGCGTTATTCGTTATGCGTTCTGCGTTATGCGTTATGCGTTATTCGTTATGCGTTATGCGTTATGCGTTATGCGTTATGCGTTATGCGTTATGCGTTATGAGTTATACGTTATGCGTTATGCATTATGCGTTATGCGTTATGCGTTATGCGTTATGCGTTATGCGTTATGCGTTATGCGTTATGCGTTATGCGTTATGCGTTATGCGTTATGCGTTATGCGTGATGCGTTATGCTTTTTGCGTTATGCGTTATGAGTTATACGTTATGCGTTAAGCGTTATGCGTTATGCTTTATACGTTATGCGTGATCCATTATGCGTTATGCGTTATGCGTTATGCATTTTGCGTTATGCGCCATGCGTTATGCGTTATGAGTTATGCGTTATGCGTTATGCGTTATGCGTTATGCGTTATACGTTATGCGTTATGCGTTATGCGTTATGCGTTATGCGTTATGCGTTATGCGTTATGCGTTATGCGTTGTGCGTTATACGTTTGCGTTAGGCGTTATGCTTTATGGGTTATGCGTTATGCATTATGCGTTATGCGTTATGCGTTATGCATTTTGCGTTATGCGCCAAGCGTTATGCGTTATGCGTTATGCGTTATGCGTTATGCGATATGCGTTATGCGTTATGCGATATGCTATATGCGTTATGCGTTATGCGTTATGCGTTATGCGTTGTGGGTTATACGTTTGCGTTATGCGTTATGCGTTATCCGTTATGCGTTATGCTTTATGCGTTATGCGTTATGCGTTATGCGTTATACGTTTGCGTTATGCTTTATGCGTTATGAGTTATGAGTTATACGGTATGAGTTATGCGTTATGCGTTATGCGTTATGCGTTATGCGTTATGCGTTATGCGTTATGCGTTATGCGTTATGCGTTATTCGTTATGCGTTATGCGTTATGCGTTATGCGTTATGCGTTATGCGTTATGAGTTATACGTTATGCGTTATGCGTTATGCGTTATGCGTTATGCGTTATGCGTAATGCGTTATGCGTTATGCGTTAAGCGTTATGCGTTATGCGTTATACGTTGTTCGTTATGCGTTATGCGTTATGCGTTATGCGTTATGCGTTATGCGTTATGCGTTATGCGTTATGCGTTATGCGTTATGCGTTATGCGTTATGCGTTATGCGTTATGCGTTATGCGTTATGCGTTATGCGTTATGCGTTGTGCGTTATACGTTTGCGTTAGGCGTTATGCTTTATGGGTTATGCGTTATGCATTATGCGTTATGCGTTATGCGTTATGCATATGCGTTATGCGTTATGCGTTAATCGTTATGCGTTATGCGTTATGCGTTATGCGTTATGCGTTATGCGTTATGCGTTATGCGTTATGCGTTATGCGTTATGCGTGATGCGTTATGCTTTTTGCGTTATGCGTTATGAGTTATACGTTATGCGTTAAGCGTTATGCGTTATGCTTTATACGTTATGCGTGATCCATTATGCGTTATGCGTTATGCGTTATGCGTTATGCATTTTGCGTTATGCGCCATGCGTTATGCGTTATGAGTTATGCGTTATGCGTTATGCGTTATGCGTTATGCGTTATACGTTATGCGTTATGCGTTATGCGTTATGCGTTATGCGTTATGCGTTATGCGTTATGCGTTATGCGTTGTGCGTTATACGTTTGCGTTAGGCGTTATGCTTTATGGGTTATGCGTTATGCATTATGCGTTATGCGTTATGCGTTATGCATTTTGCGTTATGCGCCAAGCGTTATGCGTTATGCGTTATGCGTTATGCGTTATGCGATATGCGTTATGCGTTATGCGATATGCTATATGCGTTATGCGTTATGCGTTATGCGTTATGCGTTGTGGGTTATACGTTTGCGTTATGCGTTATGCGTTATGCGTTATGCGTTATGCGTTATGCGTTATGCGTTATGCGTTATGCGTTATACGTTTGCGTTATGCGTTATGCGTTGTGCGTTATACGTTTGCGTTATGCGTTATGCGTTATGCGTTGTTCGTTATGCGTTATGCGTTGGGCGTAATACGTTTGCGTTATGCGTTATGCGTTATGCGTTATGCGTTATGCGTTATGCGTTATGAGTTATACGTTATGCGTTATGCGTTATGCGTTATGCGTTATGCGTTATGCGTTATGCGTAATGCGTTATGCGTTATGCGTTAAGCGTTATGCGTTATGCGTTAAGCGTTATGCGTTATGCGTTATGCGTTGTGCGTTATGCGTTATGCGTTATGCGTTATGCGTTATGCGTTATGCGTTATGCGTTATGCGTTATGCGTTATGCGTTATGCGTTGTGCGTTATACGTTTGCGTTAGGCGTTATGCTTTATGGGTTATGCGTTATGCATTATGCGTTATGCGTTATGCGTTATGCGATATGCGTTATGCGTTATGCGATATGCTATATGCGTTATGCGTTATGCGTTATGCGTTATGCGTTGTGGGTTATACGTTTGCGTTATGCGTTATGCGTTATCCGTTATGCGTTATGCTTTATGCGTTATGCGTTGTGCGTTATGCGTTATACGTTTGCGTTATGCGTTATGCGTTGTGCGTTATACGTTTGCGTTATGCGTTATGCGTTATGCGATATGCGTTAACGTTATGCGTTATGCCTTTTGCGTTATGCGTTTTGCGTTACACGTTATGCTTTATGCGTTATGCGTTATGAGTTATACGTTATGCGTTATGCGTTATGCGTTATGCGTTATGCGTTATGCGTTATGCGTTATGCGTTATGCGTTATGCGTTATGCGTTATGCGTTATGCATTATGCGTTATGCGTTATGCGTTATGCGTTATGCGTTATGCGTTATGCGTAATGCGTTATGCGTTATGCGTTATGCGTTATGCGTTGTTCGTTATGCGTTATGCGTTATGCGTTATGCGTTATGCGTTTTGCGTTATGCGTTGGGCGTAATACGTTTGCGTTATGCGTTATGCGTTATGCTTTATGCGTTATGCGTTATGTGTTATACGGTATGAGTTATGCGTTATTCGTTATGCGTTCTGCGTTATGCGTTATGCGTTATGCGTTATGCGTTATGCGTTATGCGTTATGCGTTATGCGTTATGCGATATGCGTTAACGTTATGCGTTATGCCTTTTGCGTTATGCGTTTTGCGTTACACGTTATGCTTTATGCGTTATGCGTTATGAGTTATACGTTATGCGTTATGCGTTATGCGTTATGCGTTATGCGTTATGCGTTATATGTTATGCGTTATGCGTTATGCGTTATGCGTTATGCATTATGCGTTATGCGTTATGCGTTATGCGTTATGCGTTATGCGTTATGCGTAATGCGTTATGCGTTATGCGTTATGCGTTATGCGTTGTTCGTTATGCGTTATGCGTTATGCGTTATGCGTTATGCGTTTTGCGTTATGCGTTATGCGTTATGCGTTATGCGTTTTGCGTTATACGTTATGCTTTATGCGTTATGCGTTATGAGTTATACGTTATGCGTTATGCGTTATGCGTTATGCGTTAACGTTATGCGTTATGCCTTTTGCGTTATGCGTTATGCGTTTTGCGTTATACGTTATGCTTTATGCGTTATGCGTTATGAGTTATACGTTATGCGTTATGCGTTATGCGTTATGCGTTATATGTTATGCGTTATGCGTTATGCGTTATGCGTTGTTCGTTATGCGTTATGCGTTGGGCGTAATACGTTTGCGTTATGCGTTATGCGTTATGCGTTATGCGTTATGCGTTATGCGTCATGCGTTATGCGTTCTGTGTTGTGCGTTGTGCGTTGTGCGATATGCGTTATGCGTTATGGGTTATGGGTTATGCGTTATGCTATATGCGTTATGCATTTTGCGTTATGCGTTATGCGTTATGCGTTATGCGTTATGCGTTATGCGTTATGCGTTATGCGTTATGCGTTATGAGTTATACGTTATGCGTTATGCGTTATGCGTTATGCGTTATGCGTTATGCGTAATGCGTTATGCGTTATGCGTTAAGCGTTATGCGTTATGCGTTATGCGTTGTTCGTTATGCGTTATGCGTTATGCGTTATGCGTTATGCGTTATGCGTTATGCGTTATGCGTTATGCGTTATGCGTTATGCGTTATGCGTTATGCGTTATGCGTTATGCGTTGTGCGTTATACGTTTGCGTTAGGCGTTATGCTTTATGGGTTATGCGTTATGCATTATGCGTTATGCGTTATGCGTTATGCGATATGCGTTATGCGTTATGCGATATGCTATATGCGTTATGCGTTATGCGTTATGCGTTATGCGTTGTGGGTTATACGTTTGCGTTATGCGTTATGCGTTATCCGTTATGCGTTATGCTTTATGCGTTATGCGTTATGCGTTATGCGTTATACGTTTGCGTTATGCGTTATGCGTTGTGC
The DNA here is from genome assembly GCA_916610235.2 of Lasioglossum morio. Lineage (NCBI taxonomy): Eukaryota > Metazoa > Arthropoda > Insecta > Hymenoptera > Halictidae > Lasioglossum > Lasioglossum morio. The sequence goes on along the minus strand of CAKAJA020000239.1, from coordinate 1,946,037 downwards.
GTTATACGTTTGCGTTATGCGTTATGCGTTATGCGATATGCGTTAACGTTATGCGTTATGCCTTTTGCGTTATGCGTTTTGCGTTACACGTTATGCTTTATGCGTTATGCGTTATGAGTTATACGTTATGCGTTATGCGTTATGCGTTATGCGTTATGCGTTATGCGTTATGCGTTATATGTTATGCGTTATGCGTTATGCGTTATGCGTTATGCATTATGCGTTATGCGTTATGCGTTATGCGTTATGCGTTATGCGTTATGCGTTATGCGTTATGCGTTATGCGTTATGCGTTATGCGTTGTTCGTTATGCGTTATGCGTTATGCGTTATGCGTTATGCGTTTTGCGTTATGCGTTGGGCGTAATACGTTTGCGTTATGCGTTATGCGTTATGCTTTATGCGTTATGCGTTATGTGTTATACGGTATGAGTTATGCGTTATTCGTTATGCGTTCTGCGTTATGCGTTATGCGTTATGCGTTATGCGTTATGCGTTATGCGTTATGCGTTATGCGTTATGCGATATGCGTTAACGTTATGCGTTATGCCTTTTGCGTTATGCGTTTTGCGTTACACGTTATGCTTTATGCGTTATGCGTTATGAGTTATACGTTATGCGTTATGCGTTATGCGTTATGCGTTATGCGTTATGCGTTATATGTTATGCGTTATGCGTTATGCGTTATGCGTTATGCATTATGCGTTATGCGTTATGCGTTATGCGTTATGCGTTATGCGTTATGCGTAATGCGTTATGCGTTATGCGTTATGCGTTTTGCGTTATACGTTATGCTTTATGCGTTATGCGTTATGAGTTATACGTTATGCGTTATGCGTTATGCGTTATGCGTTAACGTTATGCGTTATGCCTTTTGCGTTATGCGTTATGCGTTTTGCGTTATACGTTATGCTTTATGCGTTATGCGTTATGAGTTATACGTTATGCGTTATGCGTTATGCGTTATGCGTTATATGTTATGCGTTATGCGTTATGCGTTATGCGTTGTTCGTTATGCGTTATGCGTTGGGCGTAATACGTTTGCGTTATGCGTTATGCGTTATGCGTTATGCGTTATGCGTTATGCGTTATGCCTTATGCGTTCTGTGTTGTGCGTTGTGCGTTGTGCGATATGCGTTATGCGTTATGGGTTATGGGTTATGCGTTATGCTATATGCGTTATGCATTTTGCGTTATGCGTTATGCGTTATGCGTTATGCGTTATGCGTTATGCGTTATGCGTTATGCGTTATGCGTTATGAGTTATACGTTATGCGTTATGCGTTATGCGTTATGCGTTATGCGTTATGCGTAATGCGTTATGCGTTATGCGTTAAGCGTTATGCGTTATGCGTTATGCGTTGTTCGTTATGCGTTATGCGTTATGCGTTATGCGTTATGCGTTATGCGTTATGCGTTATGCGTTATGCGTTATGCGTTATGCGTTATGCGTTATGCGTTATGCGTGATGTGTTATGCTTTTTGCGTTATGTGTTATGAGTTATACGTTATGCGTTAAGCGTTATGCGTTATGCTTTATGCGTTATGCGTTATGCGTTATGCGTTATGCGTTATGCGTTATGCGTTATGCATTTTGCGTTATGCGCCAAGCGTTATGCGTTATGCGTTATGCGTTATGCGTTATGCGTTATGCGTTATGCGTTGTGCGTTTGCGTTATGCGTTAGGCGTTATGCGTTATGCTTTATGCGTTATGAGTTATGAGTTATACGGTATGAGTTATGCGTTATGCGTTATGCGTTATGCGTTATGCGTTATGCGTTATGCGTTATGCGTTATGCGTTATGCGTTATGCGTTATGCGTTATGCGTTATGCGTTATGCGTTATGCGTTATGCGTTATGCGTTATGCGTTATGCGTTATGCGTTATGCGTTATGCTTTATGCGTTATGCGTGATCCGTTATGCGTTATGCGTTATGCGTTATGCATTTTGCGTTATGCGCCATGCGTTATGCGTTGTGCGTTATGCGTTATGCGTTATGCGTTATGCGTTATGCGTTATGCGTTATGCGTTATGCGTTATGCGTTATGCGTTATGCGTTATGCGTTATGCGTTATGCGTTATGCGTTATGCGTTATGCGTTATGCGTTATGCGTAATGCGTTATGCGTTATGCGTTATGCGTTATGCGTTATGCGTTGTTCGTTATGCGTTATGCGTTGAGCGTAATACGTTTGCGTTATGCGTTATGCGTTATGCGTTATGCGTTATGCGTTATGCGTTATGCGTTATGCGTTATGCGTTATGCGTTATGCGTTATGCGATATGCTATATGCGTTATGCGTTATGCGATATGCGTTATGCGTTATGCGATATGCTATATGCGTTATGCGTTATGCGTTATGCGTTATGCGTTGTGGGTTATACGTTTGCGTTATGCGTTATGCGTTATCCGTTATGCGTTATGCTTTATGCGTTATGCGTTATGCGTTATGCGTTATACGTTTGCGTTATGCGTTATGCGTTGTGCGTTATACGTTTGCGTTATGCGTTATGCGTTATGCGTTGTTCGTTATGCGTTATGCGTTGGGCGTAATACGTTTGCGTTATGCGTTATGCGTTATGCGTTATGCGTTATGCGTTATGCGTTATGAGTTATACGTTATGCGTTATGCGTTATGCGTTATGCGTTATGCGTTATGCGTTATGCGTAATGCGTTATGCGTTATGCGTTAAGCGTTATGCGTTATGCGTTAAGCGTTATGCGTTATGCGTTATGCGTTGTTCGTTATGCGTTATGCGTTATGCGTTATGCGTTATGCGTTATGCGTTATGCGTTATGCGTTATGCGTTATGCGTTATGCGTTGTGCGTTATACGTTTGCGTTAGGCGTTATGCTTTATGGGTTATGCGTTATGCATTATGCGTTATGCGTTATGCGTTATGCGATATGCGTTATGCGTTATGCGATATGCTATATGCGTTATGCGTTATGCGTTATGCGTTATGCGTTGTGGGTTATACGTTTGCGTTATGCGTTATGCGTTATCCGTTATGCGTTATGCTTTATGCGTTATGCGTTATGCGTTATGCGTTATACGTTTGCGTTATGCGTTATGCGTTGTGCGTTATACGTTTGCGTTATGCGTTATGCGTTATGCGATATGCGTTAACGTTATGCGTTATGCCTTTTGCGTTATGCGTTTTGCGTTACACGTTATGCTTTATGCGTTATGCGTTATGAGTTATACGTTATGCGTTATGCGTTATGCGTTATGCGTTATGCGTTATGCGTTATATGTTATGCGTTATGCGTTATGCGTTATGCGTTATGCATTATGCGTTATGCGTTATGCGTTATGCGTTATGCGTTATGCGTTATGCGTTATGCGTAATGCGTTATGCGTTATGCGTTATGCGTTATGCGTTGTTCGTTATGCGTTATGCGTTATGCGTTATGCGTTATGCGTTTTGCGTTATGCGTTGGGCGTAATACGTTTGCGTTATGCGTTATGCGTTATGCTTTATGCGTTATGCGTTATGTGTTATACGGTATGAGTTATGCGTTATTCGTTATGCGTTCTGCGTTATGCGTTATGCGTTATGCGTTATGCGTTATGCGTTATGCGTTATGCGTTATGCGTTATGCGATATGCGTTAACGTTATGCGTTATGCCTTTTGCGTTATGCGTTTTGCGTTACACGTTATGCTTTATGCGTTATGCGTTATGAGTTATACGTTATGCGTTATGCGTTATGCGTTATGCGTTATGCGTTATGCGTTATATGTTATGCGTTATGCGTTATGCGTTATGCGTTATGCATTATGCGTTATGCGTTATGCGTTATGCGTTATGCGTTATGCGTTATGCGTAATGCGTTATGCGTTATGCGTTATGCGTTATGCGTTGTTCGTTATGCGTTATGCGTTATGCGTTATGCGTTATGCGTTTTGCGTTATGCGTTATGCGTTATGCGTTATGCGTTTTGCGTTATACGTTATGCTTTATGCGTTATGCGTTATGAGTTATACGTTATGCGTTATGCGTTATGCGTTATGCGTTAACGTTATGCGTTATGCCTTTTGCGTTATGCGTTATGCGTTTTGCGTTATACGTTATGCTTTATGCGTTATGCGTTATGAGTTATACGTTATGCGTTATGCGTTATGCGTTATGCGTTATATGTTATGCGTTATGCGTTATGCGTTATGCGTTGTTCGTTATGCGTTATGCGTTGGGCGTAATACGTTTGCGTTATGCGTTATGCGTTATGCGTTATGCGTTATGCGTTATGCGTTATGCCTTATGCGTTCTGTGTTGTGCGTTGTGCGTTGTGCGATATGCGTTATGCGTTATGGGTTATGGGTTATGCGTTATGCTATATGCGTTATGCATTTTGCGTTATGCGTTATGCGTTATGCGTTATGCGTTATGCGTTATGCGTTATGCGTTATGCGTTATGAGTTATACGTTATGCGTTATGCGTTATGCGTTATGCGTTATGCGTTATGCGTAATGCGTTATGCGTTATGCGTTAAGCGTTATGCGTTATGCGTTATGCGTTGTTCGTTATGCGTTATGCGTTATGCGTTATGCGTTATGCGTTATGCGTTATGCGTTATGCGTTATGCGTTATGCGTTATGCGTTATGCGTTATGCGTTATGCGTTATGCGTGATGTGTTATGCTTTTTGCGTTATGTGTTATGAGTTATACGTTATGCGTTAAGCGTTATGCGTTATGCTTTATGCGTTATGCGTTATCCGTTATGCGTTATGCGTTATGCGTTATGCGTTATGCGTTATGCATTTTGCGTTATGCGCCAAGCGTTATGCGTTATGCGTTATGCGTTATGCGTTATGCGTTATGCGTTATGCGTTGTGCGTTTGCGTTATGCGTTAGGCGTTATGCGTTATGCTTTATGCGTTATGAGTTATGAGTTATACGGTATGAGTTATGCGTTATGCGTTATGCGTTATGCGTTATGCGTTATGCGTTATGCGTTATGCGTTATGCGTTATGCGTTATGCGTTATGCGTTATGCGTTATGCGTTATGCGTTATGCGTTATGCGTTATGCGTTATGCGTTATGCGTTATGCGTTATGCGTTATGCTTTATGCGTTATGCGTGATCCGTTATGCGTTATGCGTTATGCGTTATGCATTTTGCGTTATGCGCCATGCGTTATGCGTTATGCGTTATGCGTTATGCGTTATGCTTTATGCGTTATGCGTTATGCGTTATGCGTTATGCGTTATGCGTTATGCGTTATGCGTTATGCGTTATGCGTTATGCGTTATGCGTTATGCGTTATGCGTTATGCGTTATGCGTTATGCGTAATGCGTTATGCGTTATGCGTTATGCGTTATGCGTTATGCGTTGTTCGTTATGCGTTATGCGTTGAGCGTAATACGTTTGCGTTATGCGTTATGCGTTATGCGTTATGCGTTATGCGTTATGCGTTATGCGTTATGCGTTATGCGTTATGCGTTATGCGTTCTGTGTTGTGCGTTGTGCGTTGTGCGATATGCGTTATGCGTTATGGGTTATGGGTTATGCGTTATGCTATATGCGTTATGCATTTTGCGTTATGCGTTATGCGTTATGCGTTATGCGTTATGCGTTATGCGTTATGCGTTATGCGTTATGCGTTATGCGTTATGCGTTATGCGTTATGCGTTATGCGTTATGCGTTATGCGTTATGCGTTATGCGTTATGCGTTATGCGTTATGCGTTATGCTTTATGCGTTATGCGTGATCCGTTATGCGTTATGCGTTATGCGTTATGCATTTTGCGTTATGCGCCATGCGTTATGCGTTATGCGTTATGCGTTATGCGTTATGCTTTATGCGTTATGCGTTATGCGTTATGCGTTATGCGTTATGCGTTATGCGTTATGCGTTATGCGTTATGCGTTATGCGTTATGCGTTATGCGTTATGCGTTATGCGTTATGCGTTATGCGTTATGCGTTATGCGTTATGCGTTATACAGTTATGCGTTATGCGTTATGCGTTATGCGTGATGCGTTATGCTTTTTGCGTTATGCGTTATGAGTTATACGTTATGCGTTATGCATTTTGCGTTATGCGCCATGCGTTATGAGTTATGAGTTATGCGTTATGCGTTATGCGTTATGCGTTATGCGTTATACGTTATGCGTTATGCGTTATGCGTTATGCGTTATGCGTTATGCGTTATGCGTTATGCGTTATGCGTTATGCGTTATGCGTTATGCGTTATGCGTTATGCGTTATGCGTTATGCGTTGTGCGTTATACGTTTGCGTTAGGCGTTATGCTTTATGGGTTATGCGTTATGCATTATGCGTTATGCGTTATGCGTTATGCATTTTGCGTTATGCGCCAAGCGTTATGCGTTATGCGTTATGCGTTATGCGATATGCTATATGCGTTATGAGTTATGCGTTATTCGTTATGCGTTATGCGTTATGCGTTATGCGTTATGCGTTATGCGTTATGCGTTATGCGTTAGGCGTTATGCGTTATGCGTTATGCGTTAACGTTATGCGTTATGCCTTTTGCGTTATGCGTTATGCGTTTTGCGTTATACGTTATGCTTTATGCGTTATGCGTTATGAGTTATACGTTATGCGTTATGCGTTATGCGTTATGCGTTATGCGTTATGCGTTATGCGTTATGCGTTATATGTTATGCGTTATGCGTTATGCGTTATGCGTTATGCATTATGCGTTATGCGTTATGCGTTATGCGTTATGCGTAATGCGTTATGCGTTATGCGTTATGCGTTATGCGTTGTTCGTTATGCGTTATGCGTTATGCGTTATGCGTTATGCGTTATGCGTTATGCGTTATGCGTTATGCGTTATGCGTTATGCGTTATGCGTTATGCGTTCTGTGTTGTGCGTTGTGCGTTGTGCGATATGCGTTATGCGTTATGGGTTATGGGTTGTGCGTTATGCTATATGCGTTATGCATTTTGCGTTATGCGTTATGCGTTATGCGTTATGCGTTATGCGTTATGCATTTTGCGTTATGCGTTATGCGTTGTGCGTTTGCGTTATGCGTTAGGCGTTATGCGTTATGCTTTATGCGTTATGAGTTATGAGTTATAGGGTATGAGTTATGCGTTATGCGTTATGCGTTATGCGTTATGCATTATGCGTTATGCGTTATGCGTTATGCGTTATGCGTAATGCGTTATGCGTTATGCGTTATGCGTTATGCGTTGTTCGTTATGCGTTATGCGTTATGCGTTATGCGTTATGCGTTATGCGTTATGCGTTATGCGTTATGCGTTATGCGTTATGCGTTATGCGTTATGCGTTCTGTGTTGTGCGTTGTGCGTTGTGCGATATGCGTTATGCGTTATGGGTTATGGGTTGTGCGTTATGCTATATGCGTTATGCATTTTGCGTTATGCGTTATGCGTTATGCGTTATGCGTTATGCGTTATGCATTTTGCGTTATGCGTTATGCGTTGTGCGTTTGCGTTATGCGTTAGGCGTTATGCGTTATGCGTTATGCGTTATGCGTTATGCGTTATGCGTTATGAGTTATACGTTATGCGTTATGCGTTATGCGTTATGCGTTATGCGTTATGCGTAATGTGTTATGCGTTATGCGTTAAGCGTTATGCGTTATGCGTTATGCGTTGTTCGTTATGCGTTATGCGTTATGCGTTATGCGTTATGCGTTATGCGTTATGCGTTATGCGTTATGCGTTATGCGTTATGCGTTATGAGTTATACGTTATGCGTTAAGCGTTATGCGTTATGCTTTATGCGTTATGCGTTATACGTTATGCGTTATGCGTTATGCGTTATGCGTTATGCGTTATGCGTTATGCGTTATGCGTTATGCGTTATGCGTTATGCGTTATGCGTTATGCGTTACGCGTTACGCGTTACGCGTTACGCGTTATGCGTTATGCGTTATGCGTTATGCGTTATGCGTTATGCGTTATGCGTTATGCGTTGTTCGTTATTCGTTATGCGTTGGGCGTAATACGTTTGCGTTATGCGTTATGCGTTATGCGTTATGCGTTATGCGTTATGCGTTATGCGTTATGCGTTATGCGTTATGCGTTATGCGTTATGCGTTATGCGTTATGCGTTATGCGTTATGCGTTATGCGTTACGCGTTACGCGTTACGCGTTACGCGTTATGCGTTATGCGTTATGCGTTATGCGTTATGCGTTATGCGTTATGCGTTATGCGTTGTTCGTTATTCGTTATGCGTTGGGCGTAATACGTTTGCGTTATGCGTTATGCGTTATGCGTTGTGCGTTTGCGTTATGCGTTAGGCGTTATGCGTTATGCTTTATGCGTTATGAGTTATGAGTTATAGGGTATGAGTTATGCGTTATGCGTTATGCGTTATGCGTTATGCGTTATGCGTTATGCGTTATGCGTTATGCGTTATGCGTTATGCGTTATGCGTTATGAGTTATACGTTATGCGTTATGCGTTATGCGTTATGCGTTATGCGTTATGCGTTATGCGTAATGTGTTATGCGTTATGCGTTAAGCGTTATGCGTTATGCGTTATGCGTTGTTCGTTATGCGTTATGCGTTATGCGTTATGCGTTATGCGTTATGCGTTATGCGTTATGCGTTATGCGTTATGCGTTATGCGTTATGAGTTATACGTTATGCGTTAAGCGTTATGCGTTATGCTTTATGCGTTATGCGTTATACGTTATGCGTTATGCGTTATGCGTTATGCGTTATGCGTTATGCGTTATGCGTTATGCGTTATGCGTTATGCGTTATGCGTTATGCGTTATGCGTTACGCGTTACGCGTTACGCGTTACGCGTTATGCGTTATGCGTTATGCGTTATGCGTTATGCGTTATGCGTTATGCGTTATGCGTTATGCGTTGTTCGTTATTCGTTATGCGTTGGGCGTAATACGTTTGCGTTATGCGTTATGCGTTATGCGTTATGCGTTATGCGTTATGCGTTATGCGTTATGCGTTATGCGTTATGCGTTATGCGTTATGCGTTATGCGTTATGCGTTATGCGTTATGCGTTATGCGTTACGCGTTACGCGTTACGCGTTACGCGTTATGCGTTATGCGTTATGCGTTATGCGTTATGCGTTATGCGTTATGCGTTATGCGTTGTTCGTTATTCGTTATGCGTTGGGCGTAATACGTTTGCGTTATGCGTTATGCGTTATGCGTTATGCGTTATGCGTTATGCGTTATGCGTTATGCGTTATGCGTTCTGTGTTGTGCGTTGTGCGTTGTGCGATATGCGTTATGCGTTATGGGTTATGGGTTATGCGTTATGCTATATGCGTTATGCATTTTGCGTTATGCGTTATGCGTTATGCGTTATGCATTATGCGTTATGCGTTATGCGTTGTGCGTTTGCGTTATGCGTTAGGCGTTATGCGTTATGCTTTATGCGTTATGAGTTATGAGTTATACGGTATGAGTTATGCGTTATGCGTTATGCGTTATGCGTTATGCGTTATGCGTTATGCGTTATGCGTTATGCGTTATGCGTTATGCGTTATGCGTTATGCGTTATGCGTTATGCGTTATGCGTTATGCGTTATGCGTTATGCGTTATGCGTTATGCGTTATGCGTTATGCGTTATGCGTTATGCGTTATGCGTTATGCGTTATGCGTTATGCGTTATGCGTTATGCGTTATGCGTTATGCTTTATGCGTTATGCGTGATCCGTTATGCGTTATGCGTTATGCGTTATGCATTTTGCGTTATGCGCCATGCGTTATGCGTTATGCGTTATGCGTTATGCGTTTTGCTTTATGCGTTATGCGTTATGCGTTATGCGTTATGCGTTATGCGTTATGCGTTATGCGTTATGCGTTATGCGTTATGCGTTATGCGTTATGCGTTATGCGTTATGCGTTATGCGTTATGCGTTATGCGTTATGCGTTATGCGTTATGCGTAATGCGTTATGCGTTATGCGTTATGCGTTATGCGTTATGCGTTATGCGTTGTTCGTTATGCGTTATGCGTTGAGCGTAATACGTTTGCGTTATGCGTTATGCGTTATGCGTTATGCGTTATGCGTTATGCGTTATGCGTTATGCGTTATGCGTTATGCATTATGCGTTATGCGTTATGCGTTATGCTTTATGCGTTATGAGTTATGATTTATACGGTATGAGTTATGCGTTATACGGTATGAGTTATGCGTTATGCGTTATGCGTTATGCGTTATGCGTTATGCGTTATGCGTTATGCGTTATGCGTTATGCGTTATGCGTTATACGTTTGCGTTAAGCGTTATACGTTGTGCGTTATACGTTTGCGTTATGCGTTATGCGTTATGCGTTGTTCGTTATGCGTTATGCGTTGGGCGTAATACGTTTGCGTTATGCGTTATGCGTTATGCTTTATGCGTTATGCGTTATGCGTTATACGGTATGAGTTATGCGTTATGCGTTATGCGTTATGCGTTATGCGTTATGCGTTATGCGTTATGCGTTATGCATATGCGTTATGCGTTATACGGTATGAGTTATGCGTTATGCGTTATGCGTTGTTCGTTATGCGTTATGCGTTGGGCGTAATACGTTTGCGTTATGCGTTATGCGTTATGCGTTATGCTTTATGCGTTATGCGTTATGCGTTATACGGTATGAGTTATGCGTTATGCGTTATGCGTTATGCGTTATGCGTTATGCGTTATGCGTTATGCGTTATGCGTTATGCGTTATGCGTTATGCGTTATGCATATGCGTTATGCGTTATACGGTATGAGTTATGCGTTATGCGTTATGCGTTATGCGTTATGCGTTATGCGTTATGCGTTATGCGTTATGCATTTTGCGTTATGCGCCATGCGTTATGCGTTATGAGTTATGCGTTATGCGTTATGCGTTATGCGTTATGCGTTATGCGTTATACGTTATGCGTTATGCGTTAGGCGTTATGCGTTATGCGTTATGCGTTATGCGTTATGCGTTATGCGTTATGCGTTATGCGTTATGCGTTATGCGTTATGCGTTATGCGTTATGCGTTATGCGTTATGCGTTATGCGTTATGCGTGATGCGTTATGCTTTTTGCGTTATGCGTTATGCGTTATGAGTTATACGTTATGCGTTAAGCGTTATGCGTTATGCTTTATGCGTTATGCGTTATGCGTTATGCGTTATGCGATATGCTATATGCGTTATGCGTTATGCGTTATGCGTTATGCTTTATGCGTTATGCGTTATGCGTTATGCGTTATACGTTTGCGTTATGCGTTATGCGTTGTGCGTTATACGTTTGCGTTATGCGTTATGCGTTGTTCGTTATGCGTTATGCGTTGGGCGTAATACGTTTGCGTTATGCGTTATGCGTTATGCTTTATGCGTTATGCGTTATGCGTTATACGGTATGAGTTATGCGTTATGCGTTATGCGTTGTGCGTTATACGTTTGCGTTAGGCGTTATGCTTTATGGGTTATGCGTTATGCATTATGCGTTATGCGTTATGCGTTATGCATATGCGTTATGCGTTATGCGTTATGCGTTATGCGTTATGCGTTATGCGTTATGCGTTATGCGTTATGCGTTATGCGTGATGCGTTATGCTTTTTGCGTTATGCGTTATGAGTTATACGTTATGCGTTATGCATTTTGCGTTATGCGCCATGCGTTATGCGTTATGAGTTATGCGTTATGCGTTATGCGTTATGCGTTATGCGTTATGCGTTATACGTTATGCGTTATGCGTTATGCGTTATGCGTTATGCGTTATGCGTTATGCGTTGTGCGTTATACGTTTGCGTTAGGCGTTATGCTTTATGGGTTATGCGTTATGCATTATGCGTTATGCGTTATGCGTTATGCATTTTGCGTTATGCGCCAAGCGTTATGCGTTATGCGTTATGCGTTATGCGATATGCTATATGCGTTATGCGTTATGCGTTATGCGTTGTGGGTTATACGTTTGCGTTATGCGTTATGCGTTATCCGTTATGCGTTATGCTTTATGCGTTATGCGTTATGCGTTATGCGTTATACGTTTGCGTTATGCGTTATGCGTTGTGCGTTATACGTTTGCGTTATGCGTTATGCGTTATGCGTTGTTCGTTATGCGTTATGCGTTGGGCGTAATACGTTTGCGTTATGCGTTATGCGTTATGCTTTATGCGTTATGCGTTATGTGTTATACGGTATGAGTTATGCGTTATTCGTTATGCGTTATGCGTTATGCGTTATGCGTTATGCGTTATGCGTTATGCGTTATGCGTTATGCGTTATGCGTTAACGTTATGCGTTATGCCTTTTGCGTTATGCGTTATGCGTTTTGCGTTATACGTTATGCTTTATGCGTTATGCGTTATGAGTTATACGTTATGCGTTATGCGTTATGCGTTATGCGTTATGCGTTATATGTTATGCGTTATGCGTTATGCGTTATGCGTTATGCGTTATGCGTTATGCGTTATGCGTTATGCGTTATGCGTTATGCGTTATGCGTTATGCGTTATGCGTTATGCGTTATGCGTTATGCGTTATGCGTTCTGTGTTGTGCGTTGTGCGTTGTGCGATATGCGTTATGCGTTATGGGTTATGGGTTGTGCGTTATGCTATATGCGTTATGCATTTTGCGTTATGCGTTATGCGTTATGCGTTATGCGTTATGCGTTATGCATTATGCGTTATGCGTTATGCGTTGTGCGTTTGCGTTAAGCGTTAGGCGTTATGCGTTATGCTTTATGCGTTATGAGTTATGAGTTATAGGGTATGAGTTATGCGTTATGCGTTATGCGTTATGCGTTATGCGTTATGCGTTATGCGTTATGCGTTATGCGTTATGCGTTATGAGTTATACGTTATGCGTTATGCGTTATGCGTTATGCGTTATGCGTTATGCGTTATGCGTTATGCGTTATGCGTAATGCGTTATGCGTTATGCGTTAAGCGTTATGCGTTATGCGTTATGCGTTGTTCGTTATGCGTTATGCGTTATGCGTTATGCGTTATGCGTTATGCGTTATGCGTTATGCGTTATGCGTTATGCGTTATGCGTTATGCGTTATGAGTTATACGTTATGCGTTAAGCGTTATGCGTTATGCTTTATGCGTTATGCGTTATACGTTATGCGTTATGCGTTATGCGTTATGCGTTATGCGTTATGCGTTATGCGTTATGAGTTATGCGTTATGCGTTATGCGTTACGCGTTACGCGTTACGCGTTACGCGTTATGCGTTATGCGTTATGCGTTATGCGTTATGCGTTATGCGTTATGCGTTATGCGTTATGCGTTGTTCGTTATTCGTTATGCGTTGGGCGTAATACGTTTGCGTTATGCGTTATGCGTTATGCGTTATGCGTTATGCGTTATGCGTTATGCGTTATGCGTTATGCGTTCTGTGTTGTGCGTTGTGCGTTGTGCGATATGCGTTATGCGTTATGGGTTATGGGTTATGCGTTATGCTATATGCGTTATGCATTTTGCGTTATGCGTTATGCGTTATGCGTTATGCGTTATGCGTTATGCGTTATGCGTTATGCGTTATGCGTTATGCGTTATGCATTATGCGTTATGCGTTATGCGTTATGCATATGCGTTATGCGTTATGCGTTAATCGTTATGCGTTATGCGTTATGCGTTATGCGTTATGCGTTATGCGTTATGCGTTATGCGTTATGCGTTATGCGTTATGCGTTATGCGTTATGCGTTATGCGTTATGCGTGATGCGTTATGCTTTTTGCGTTATGCGTTATGAGTTATACGTTATGCGTTATGCATTTTGCGTTATGCGCCATGCGTTATGCGTTATGAGTTATGCGTTATGCGTTATGCGTTATGCGTTATGCGTTATACGTTATGCGTTATGCGTTATGCGTTATGCGTTATGCGTTAACGTTATGCGTTATGCCTTTTGCGTTATGCGTTATGCGTTTTGCGTTATACGTTATGCTTTATGCGTTATGCGTTATGAGTTATACGTTATGCGTTATGCGTTATGCGTTATGCGTTATGCGTTATGCGTTATATGTTATGCGTTATGCGTTATGCGTTATGCGTTATGCATTATGCGTTATGCGTTATGCGTTATGCGTTATGCGTTATGCGTGATGCGTTATGCTTTTTGCGTTATGCGTTATGAGTTATACGTTATGCGTTATGCATTTTGCGTTATGCGCCATGCGTTATGCGTTATGAGTTATGCGTTATGCGTTATGCGTTATGCGTTATGCGTTATACGTTATGCGTTATGCGTTATGCGTTATGCGTTATGCGTTAACGTTATGCGTTATGCCTTTTGCGTTATGCGTTATGCGTTTTGCGTTATACGTTATGCTTTATGCGTTATGCGTTATGAGTTATACGTTATGCGTTATGCGTTATGCGTTATGCGTTATGCGTTATGCGTTATGCGTTATATGTTATGCGTTATGCGTTATGCGTTATGCGTTATGCATTATGCGTTATGCGTTATGCGTTATGCGTTATGCGTAATGCGTTATGCGTTATGCGTTATGCGTTATGCGTTGTTCGTTATGCGTTATGCGTTATGCGTTATGCGTTATGCGTTAAGCGTTATGCGTTATGCGTTATGCGTTGTTCGTTATGCGTTATGCGTTATGCGTTATGCGTTATGCGTTATGCGTTATGCGTTATGCGTTATGCGTTATGCGTTATGCGTTATGCGTTATGCGTTATGCGTTATGCGTTATGAGTTATACGTTATGCGTTAAGCGTTATGCGTTATGCTTTATGCGTTATGCGTTATGCGTTATGCGTTATGCGTTATGCGTTATGCGTAAAGCGTTATGCGTTATGCGTTATGAGTTATGCGTTATGCGTTATGCGTTACGCGTTACGCGTTACGCGTTACGCGTTATGCGTTATGCGTTATGCGTTATGCGTTATGCGTTATGCGTTATGCGTTATGCGTTATGCGTTATGCGTTGTTCGTTATTCGTTATGCGTTGGGCGTAATACGTTTGCGTTATGCGTTATGCGTTATGCGTTATGCGTTATGCGTTATGCGTTATGCGTTATGCGTTATGCGTTATGCGTTATGCGTTATGGGTTATGCGTTATGCTATATGCGTTATGCATTTTGCGTTATGCGTTATGCGTTATGCGTTATGCGTTATGCATTATGCGTTATGGGTTATGCGTTGTGCGTTTGCGTTATGCGTTAGGCGTTATGCGTTATGCTTTATGCGTTATGAGTTATGAGTTATACGGTATGAGTTATGCGTTATGCGTTATGCGTTATGCGTTATGCGTTATGCGTTATGCGTTATGCGTTATGCGTTATGCGTTATGCCTTTTGCGTTATGCGTTATGCGTTTTGCGTTATACGTTATGCTTTATGCGTTATGCGTTATGAGTTATACGTTATGCGTTATGCGTTATGCGTTATGCGTTATGCGTTATGCGTTATGCGTTATATGTTATGCGTTATGCGTTATGCGTTATGCGTTATGCATTATGCGTTATGCGTTATGCGTTATGCGTTATGCGTAATGCGTTATGCGTTATGCGTTATGCGTTATGCGTTGTTCGTTATGCGTTATGCGTTGTGCGTTGTGCGATATGCGTTATGCGTTATGGGTTATGGGTTATGCGTTATGCTATATGCGTTATGCATTTTGCGTTATGCGTTATGCGTTATGCGTTATGCGTTATGCGTTATGCGTTATGCGTTATGCGTTATGCGTTATGCATTATGCGTTATGCGTTATGCGTTATGCTTTATGCGTTATGAGTTATGATTTATACGGTATGAGTTATGCGTTATACGGTATGAGTTATACGTTATGCGTTATGCGTTATGCGTTATGCGTTATGCGTTATGCGTTATGCGTTATGCATTTTGCGTTATGCGCCATGCGTTATGCGTTATGAGTTATGCGTTATGCGTTATGCGTTATGCGTTATGCGTTATGCGTTATACGTTATGCGTTATGCGTTATGCGTTATGCGTTATGCGTTATGCGTTATGCGTTATGCGTTATGCGTTATGCGTTATGCGTTATGCGTTATGCGTTATGCGTTATGCGTTATGCGTTATGCGTGATGCGTTATGCTTTTTGCGTTATGCGTTATGCGTTATGAGTTATACGTTATGCGTTAAGCGTTATGCGTTATGCTTTATGCGTTATGCGTTATGCGATATGCTATATGCGTTATGCGTTATGCGTTATGCGTTATGCTTTATGCGTTATGCGTTATGCGTTATACGTTTGCGTTATGCGTTATGCGTTGTGCGTTATACGTTTGCGTTATGCGTTACGCGTTATGCGTTGTTCGTTATGCGTTATGCGTTGGGCGTAATACGTTTGCGTTATGCGTTATGCGTTATGCTTTATGCGTTATGCGTTATGCGTTATACGGTATGAGTTATGCGTTATGCGTTATGCGTTATGCGTTATGCGTTATGCGTTATGCGTTATGCGTTATGCGTTATGCGTTATGCGTTATGCGTTATGCGTTATGCGTTATGCGTTATGCGTTAACGTTATGCGTTATGCCTTTTGCGTTATGCGTTATGCGTTTTGCGTTATACGTTATGCTTTATGCGTTATGCGTTATGAGTTATACGTTATGCGTTATGCGTTATACGTTATGCGTTATATGTTATGCGTTATGCGTTATGCGTTATGCGTTATGCGTTATGCGTTATGCGTTATGCGTTATGCGTTATGCGTTATGCGTTATGCGTTATGCGTTATGCGTTATGCGTTATGCGTTATGCGTTATGTGTTATGCGTTATGCGTTATGCGTTATGCGCTATGCGTTATGCGTTATGCGTTATGCGTTATGCGTTATACGTTATGCGTTATGCGTTATGAGTTATACGTTATGCGTTAAGCGTTATGCGTTATGCTTTATGCGTTATGCGTTATACGTTATGCGTTATGCGTTATGCGTTATGCGTCATGCGTTATGCGTTATGCGTTATGCGTTATGCGTTATGCGTTATGCGTTATGCGTTATGCGTTATGCGTTATGCGTTATGCGTTATGCGTTATGCGTTATGCGTTATGCGTTATGCGTTATGCGTTATGCGTTATGCGTTAAGCGTTATGCGTTATGCTTTATGCGTTATGCGTGATCCGTTATGCGTTATGCGTTTTGCGTTATACGTTATGCTTTATGCGTTATGCGTTATGAGTTATACGTTATGCGTTATGCGTTATACGTTATGCGTTATATGTTATGCGTTATGCGTTATGCGTTATGCGTTATGCGTTATGCGTTATGCGTTATGCGTTATGCGTTATGCGTTATGCGTTATGCGTTATGCGTTATGCGTTATGCGTTATGCGTTATGCGTTATGCGTTATGCGTTATGCGTTATGCGTTATGCGCTATGCGTTATGAGTTATACGTTATGCGTTAAGCGTTATGCGTTATGCTTTATGCGTTATGCGTTATACGTTATGCGTTATGCGTTATGCGTTATGCGTTATGCGTTATGCGTTATGCGTTATGCGTTATGCGTTATGCGTTATGCGTTATGCGTGATGCGTTATGCTCTATGCGTTATGCGTTATGAGTTATACGTTATGCGTTATGCGTTATGCGTTATGCGTTATGCGTTATGCGTTATGCGTAATGCGTTATGCGTTATGCGTTATGCGTTATGCGTTATGCGTTATGCGTTGTTCGTTATGCGTTATGCGTTATGCGTTATGCGTTATGCGTTATGCGTTATGCGTTATGCGTGATGCGTTATGCTTTCTGCGTTATGCGTTATGAGTTATACGTTATGCGTTAAGCGTTATGCGTTATGCTTTATGCGTTATGCGTGATCCATTATGCGTTATGCGTTATGCGTTATGCGTTATGCATTTTGCGTTATGCGCCATGCGTTATGCGTTATGCGTTATGCGTTATGCGTTATGCGTTATGCGTTATGCGTTATGCGTTATACGTTATGCGTTATGCGTTATGCGTTATGCGTTGTGCGTTATGCGTTATGCGTTATGCGTTATGCGTTATGCGTTACGCGTTATGCGTTACGCGTTACGCGTTATGCGTTATGCGTTATGCGTTATGCGTTATGCGTTATGCGTTATGCGTTATGCGTTATGCGTTATGCGTTATGCGTTATGCGTTATGCGTTATGCGTTATGCGTTATGCGTTATGCGTTATGCGTTATGCGTTATGCGTTATGCGTTATGCGTTATGCGTTATGCGTTATGCGTTATGCGTTATGCGTTATGCGTTATGCGTTATGCGTTATGCGTTATGCGTTATGCGTTATGCGTTATGCGTTATGCGTTATGCGTTATGCGTTATGCGTTATGCGTTATGCGTTGTGCGTTGTGCGTTATGCGTTATGCGTTATGCGTTATGCGTTATGCGTTATACGTTATGCGTTATGCGTTATGCGTTATGCGTTATGCGTTATGCGTTATGCGTTATGCGTTATGCGTTATGCGTTATGCGTTATGCGTTATGCGTTATGCGTTATGCGTTATGCGTTATGCGTTATGCGTTATGCGTTATGCGTTATGAGTTATACGTTATGCATTAAGCGTTATGCGTTATGCTTTATGCGTTATGCGTTACACGTTATGCGTTATGCGTTATGCGTTATGCGTTATGCGTTATGCGTTATGCGTTATGCGTTATGCGTTATGCGTTATGCGTGATGCGTTATGCTTTATGTGTTATGCGTTTTGAGTTATAAGTTATGCGTTATGCGTTATGCGTTATGCATTATGCGTTATGCGTAATGCGTTATGCGTTATGCGTTATGCGTTATGCGTTATGCGTTATGCGTTATGCGTTATGCGTTATGCGTTATGCGTTATGCGTTATGCGTTATGCGTTATGCGTTATGCGTTATGCGTTATGAGTTATACGTTATGCATTAAGCGTTATGCGTTATGCTTTATGCGTTATGCGTTACACGTTATCCGTTATGCGTTATGCGTTATGCGTTATGCGTTATGCGTTATGCGTTATGCGTTATGCGTTATGCGTTATGCGTTATGCGTGATGCGTTATGCATTATGTGTTATGCGTTTTGAGTTATAAGTTATGCGTTATGCGTTATGCGTTATGCATTATGCGTTATGCGTAATGCGTTATGCGTTATGCGTTATGCGTTATGCGTTATGCGTTATGCGTTATGCGTTGTTCGTTATGCGTTATGCGTTATGCGTTATGCGTTATGGGTTATGCGTGATGCGTTATGCTTTTTGCGTTATGCGTTATGAGTTATACGTTATGCGTTAAGCGTTATGAATTATGCTTTATACGTTATGCGTGATCCATTATGCGTTATGCGTATTGCGTTATGCGTTATGCATTTTGCGTTATGCGCCATGCGTTATGCGTTATGAGTTATGCGTTATGCGTTATGCGTTATGCGTTATGCGTTATGCGTTATGCGTTATGCGTTATGCGTTATGCGTTATGCGTTATGCGTTATGCGTTATGCGTTATGCGTTATGCGTTGTGCGTTATACGTTTGCGTTAGGCGTTATGCTTTATGGGTTATGCGTTATGCATTATGCGTTATGCGTTATGCGTTATGCATATGCGTTATGCGTTATGCGTTAATCGTTATGCGTTATGCGTTATGCGTTATGCGTTATGCGTTATGCGTTATGCTTTATGCGTTATGCGTGATCCATTATGCGTTATGCGTTATGCGTTATGCGTTATGCATTTTGCGTTATGCGTTATGCGTTATGCGTTATACGTTATGCGTTATGCGTTATGCGTTATGCGTTATGCGTTATGCGTTATACGTTATGCGTTATGCGTTATGCGTTATGCGTTGTGCGTTATGCGTTATGCTTTATGCGTTATGCGTGATCCGTTATGCGTTATGCGTTATGCGTTATGCATTTTGCGTTATGCGCCATGCGTTATGCGTTATGCGTTATGCGTTATGCGTTATGCTTTATGCGTTATGCGTTATGCGTTATGCGTTATGCGTTATGCGTTATGCGTTATGCGTTATGCGTTATGCGTTATGCGTTATGCGTTATGCGTTATGCGTTATGCGTTATGCGTTATGCGTTATGCGTTATGCGTTATGCGTTATGCGTTATGCGTTATGCGTTATGCGTTATGCGTTATGCGTAATGCGTTATGCGTTATGCGTTATGCGTTATGCGTTATGCGTTATGCGTTGTTCGTTATGCGTTATGCGTTGAGCGTAATACGTTTGCGTTATGCGTTATGCGTTATGCGTTATGCGTTATGCGTTATGCGTTATGCGTTATGCGTTATGCGTTATGCGTTATGCGTTATGCGTTATGCGTTATGCGTTATGCGTTATGCGTTCTGTGTTGTGCGTTGTGCGTTGTGCGATATGCGTTATGCGTTATGGGTTATGGGTTATGGGTTATGCGTTATGCTATATGCGTTATGCATTTTGCGTTATGCGTTATGCGTTATGCGTTATGCGTTATGCGTTATGCGTTATGCGTTATGCGTTATGCATTATGCGTTATGCGTTATGCGTTATGCTTTATGCGTTATGAGTTATGATTTATACGGTATGAGTTATGCGTTATACGGTATGAGTTATGCGTTATGCGTTATGCGTTATGCGTTATGCGTTATGCGTTATGCGTTATGCGTTATGCATTTTGCGTTATGCGCCATGCGTTATGCGTTATGAGTTATGCGTTATGCGTTATGCGTTATGCGTTATGCGTTATGCGTTATACGTTATGCGTTATGCGTTATGCGTTATGCGTTATGCGTTATGCGTTATGCGTTATGCGTTATGCGTTATGCGTTATGCGTTATGCGTTATGCGTTATGCGTGATGCGTTATGCTTTTTGCGTTATGCGTTATGCGTTATGAGTTTTACGTTATGCGTTAAGCGTTATGCGTTATGCTTTATGCGTTATGCGTTATGCGATATGCTATATGCGTTATGCGTTATGCGTTATGCGTTATGCTTTATGCGTTATGTGTTATGCGTTATGCGTTATACGTTTGCGTTATGCGTTATGCGTTGAGCGTAATACGTTTGCGTTATGCGTTATGCGTTATGCGTTATGCGTTATGCGTTATGCGTTATGCGTTATGCGTTATGCGTTATGCGTTATGCGTTATGCGTTATGCGTTATGCGTTATGCGTTCTGTGTTGTGCGTTGTGCGTTGTGCGATATGCGTTATGCGTTATGGGTTATGGGTTATGGGTTATGCGTTATGCTATATGCGTTATGCATTTTGCGTTATGCGTTATGCGTTATGCGTTATGCGTTATGCGTTATGCGTTATGCGTTATGCGTTATGCGTTATGCGTTATGCGTTATGAGTTATACGTTATGCGTTATGCGTTATACGTTATGCGTTATATGTTATGCGTTATGCGTTATGCGTTATGCGTTATGCGTTATGCGTTATGCGTTATGCGTTATGCGTTATGCGTTATGCGTTATGCGTTATGCGTTATGCGTTATGCGTTATGCGTTATGCGTTATGCGTTATGCGTTATGCGTTATGCGTTATGCGTTATGCGTTATGCGTTATGCGTTATGCGTTATACGTTATGCGTTATGCGTTATGAGTTATACGTTATGCGTTAAGCGTTATGCGTTATGCTTTATGCGTTATGCGTTATACGTTATGCGTTATGCGTTATGCGTTGTGCGTCATGCGTTATGCGTTATGCGTTATGCGTTATGCGTTATGCGTTATGCGTTATGCGTTATGCGTTATGCGTTATGCGTTATGCGTTATGCGTTATGCGTTATGCGTTATGCGTTATGCGTTATGCGTTATGCGTTATGCGTTATGCGTTATGCGTTATGCGTTATGCGTTATGCGTTATGCGTTATGCGTTATACGTTATGCGTTATGCGTTATGAGTTATACGTTATGCGTTAAGCGTTATGCGTTATGCTTTATGCGTTATGCGTTATACGTTATGCGTTATGCGTTATGCGTTGTGCGTCATGCGTTATGCGTTATGCGTTATGCGTTATGCGTTATGCGTTATGCGTTATGCGTTATGCGTTATGCGTTATGCGTTATGCGTTATGCGTTATGCGTTATGCGTTATGCGTTATGCGTTATGCGTTATGCGTTATGCGTTATGCGTTAAGCGTTATGCGTTATGCTTTATGCGTTATGCGTGATCCGTTATGCGTTATGCGTTATGCGTTATGCGTTATGCGTTATGCGTTATGCGTTATGCGTTATGCGTTATGCGTTATGCGTTATGCGTTATGCGTTATGCGTTATGCGTTATGCGTTATGCGTTATGCGTTATGCGTTATGCGTTATGCGTTATGCGTTATGCGTTATGCGTTATGCGTTATACGTTATGCGTTATGCGTTATGAGTTATACGTTATGCGTTAAGCGTTATGCGTTATGCTTTATGCGTTATGCGTTATACGTTATGCGTTATGCGTTATGCGTTGTGCGTCATGCGTTATGCGTTATGCGTTATGCGTTATGCGTTATGCGTTATGCGTTATGCGTTATGCGTTATGCGTTATGCGTTATGCGTTATGCGTTATGCGTTATGCGTTATGCGTTATGCGTTATGCGTTATGCGTTATGCGTTATGCGTTATGCGTTATGCGTTATGCGTTATGCGTTATGCGTTATACGTTATGCGTTATGCGTTATGAGTTATACGTTATGCGTTAAGCGTTATGCGTTATGCTTTATGCGTTATGCGTTATACGTTATGCGTTATGCGTTATGCGTTGTGCGTCATGCGTTATGCGTTATGCGTTATGCGTTATGCGTTATGCGTTATGCGTTATGCGTTATGCGTTATGCGTTATGCGTTATGCGTTATGCGTTATGCGTTATGCGTTATGCGTTATGCGTTATGCGTTATGCGTTATGCGTTATGCGTTAAGCGTTATGCGTTATGCTTTATGCGTTATGCGTGATCCGTTATGCGTTATGCGTTTTGCGTTATACGTTATGTTTATGCGTTATGCGTTATGAGTTATACGTTATGCGTTATGCGTTATACGTTATGCGTTATATGTTATGCGTTATGCGTTATGCGTTATGCGTTACGCGTTATGCGTTATGCGTTATGCGTTATGCGTTATGCGTTATGCGTTATGCGTTATGCGTTATGCGTTATGCGTTATGCGTTATGCGTTATGCGTTATGCGTTATGAGTTATGCGTTATGCTTTATGCGTTATGCGTTATACGTTATGCGTTATGCGTTATGCGTTATGCGTTATGCGTTATGCGTTATGCGTTATGCGTTATGCGTTATGCGTTATGCGTTATGCGTTATGCGTGATGCGTTATGCTTTATGCGTTATGCGTTATGAGTTATACGTTATGCGTTATGCGTTATGCGTTATGCGTTATGCGTTATGCGTTATGCGTAATGCGTTATGCGTTATGCGTTATGCGTTATGCGTTATGCGTTATGCGTTGTTCGTTATGCGTTATGCGTTATGCGTTATGCGTTATGCGTTATGCGTTATGCGTGATGCGTTATGCTTTCTGCGTTATGCGTTATGAGTTATACGTTATGCGTTAAGCGTTATGCGTTATGCTTTATGCGTTATGCGTGATCCATTATGCGTTATGCGTTATGCGTTATGCGTTATGCATTTTGCGTTATGCGCCATGCGTTATGCGTTATACGTTATGCGTTATGCGTTATGCCTTATGCGTTATGCGTTATGCGTTATGCGTAATGCGTTATACGTTATGCGTTATGCGTTATGCGTTATGCGTTATGCGTTATGCGTTATGCGTTATGCGTTATGCGTTATGCGTTATGCGTTATGCGTTATGCGTTATGAGTTATGCGTTATGCGTTGTGCGTTATGCGCCATGCGTTATGCGTTATGAGTTATGCGTTATGCGTTATGCGTTATGCGTTATTGCGTTATGCGTTATAAGTTATGCGTTATGCGTTATGCGTTATGCGTTATGCGTTATGCGTAATGCGTTATGCGTTATGCGTTATGCGTTATGCGTTATGCGTTATGCGTTATGAGTTATGCGTTAAGCGTTATGCGTTATGCTTTATGCGTTATGCGTGATCCGTTATGCGTTACGCGTTATGCGTTATGCGTTATGCATTTTGCGTTATGCGCCATGCGTTATGCGTTATGAGTTATGCGTTATGCGTTATGCGTTATGCGTTATGCGTTATGCGTTATACGTTATGCGTTATGCGTTATGCGTTATGCGTTGTGCGTTATGCGTTATGCGTTTTGCGTTATGCGTTATGCGTTACGCGTTACGCGTTATGCGTTATGCGTTATGCGTTATGCGTTATGCGTTATGCGTTATGCGTTATGCGTTATGCGTTATGCGTTATGCGTTATGCGTTATGCGTTATGCGTTATGCGTTATGCGTTATGCGTTATGCGTTATGCGTTATGCGTTATGCGTTATGCGTTATGCGTTATGCGTTGTGCGTTATGCGTTATGCGTTATGCGTTATGCGTTATGCGTTATGCGTTATGCGTTATGCGTTATGCGTTATGCGTTATGCGTTATGCGTTGTTCGTTATGCGTTATGCGTTATGCGTTATGCGTTATGGGTTATGCGTGATGCGTTATGCTTTTTGCGTTATGCGTTATGAGTTATACGTTATGCGTTAAGCGTTATGCGTTATGCTTTATACGTTATGCGTGATCCATTATGCGTTATGCGTTATGCGTTATGCGTTATGCATTTTGCGTTATGCGCCATGCGTTATGCGTTATGAGTTATGCGTTATGCGTTATGCGTTATGCGTTATGCGTTATACGTTATGCGTTATGCGTTATGCGTTATGCGTTATGCGTTATGCGTTATGCGTTATGCGTTATGCGTTATGCGTTATGCGTTATGCGTTGTGCGTTATACGTTTGCGTTAGGCGTTATGCTTTATGGGTTATGCGTTATGCATTATGCGTTATGCGTTATGCGTTATGCATATGCGTTATGCGTTATGCGTTAATCGTTATGCGTTATGCGTTATGCGTTATGCGTTATGCGTTATGCGTTATGCGTTATGCGTTATGCGTTATGCGTTATGCGTTATGCGTGATGTGTTATGCTTTTTGCGTTATGTGTTATGAGTTATACGTTATGGTTTAGCGTTATGCGTTATGCTTTATGCGTTATGCGTTATCCGTTATGCGTTATGCGTTATGCGTTATGCGTTATGCATTTTGCGTTATGCGCCAAGCGTTATGCGTTATGCGTTATGCGTTATGCGATATGCTATATGCGTTATGCGTTATGCGTTATGCGTTGTGGGTTATACGTTTGCGTTATGCGTTATGCGTTATCCGTTATGCGTTATGCTTTATGCGTTATGCGTTATGCGTTATGCGTTATGCGTTATGCGCTATGCGTTATGCTTTATGCGTTATGCGTTATGCGTTATGCGTTATACGTTTGCGTTATGCGTTATGCGTTGTGCGTTATACGTTTGCGTTATGCGTTATGCGTTGTTCGTTATGCGTTATGCGTTGGGCGTAATACGTTTGCGTTATGCGTTATGCGATATGCTTTATGCGTTATGCGTTATGCGTTATACGGTATGAGTTATGCGTTATGCGTTATGCGTTGTGCGTTATACGTTTGCGTTAGGCGTTATGCTTTATGGGTTATGCGTTATGCATTATGCGTTATGCGTTATGCGTTATGCATATGCGTTATGCGTTATGCGTTAATCGTTATGCGTTATGCGTTATGCGTTATGCGTTATGCGTTATGCGTTATGCGTTATGCGTTATGCGTTCTGCGTTATGCGTTATGCGTTATGCGTTATGCGTGATGCGTTATGCTTTTTGCGTTATGCGTTATGAGTTATACGTTATGCGTTATGCATTTTGCGTTATGCGCCATGCGTTATGCGTTATGAGTTATGCGTTATGCGTTATGCGTTATGCGTTATGCGTTATACGTTATGCGATATGCGTTATGCGTTATGCGTTATGCGTTATGCGTTATGCGTTATGCGTTATGCGTTATGCGTTATGCGTTATGCGTTATGCGTTATGCGTTATGCGTTATGCGTTGTGCGTTATACGTTTGCGTTAGGCGTTATGCTTTATGGGTTATGCGTTATGCATTATGCGTTATGCGTTATGCGTTATGCATTTTGCGTTATGCGCCAAGCGTTATGCGTTATGCGTTATGCGTTATGCGATATGCTATATGCGTTATGCGTTATGCGTTATGCGTTATGCGTTGTGGGTTATACGTTTGCGTTATGCGTTATGCGTTATCCGTTATGCGTTATGCTTTATGCGTTGTTCGTTATGCGTTATGCGTTGGGCGTAATACGTTTGCGTTATGCGTTATGCGTTATGCTTTATGCGTTATGCGTTATGTGTTATACGGTATGAGTTATGCGTTATTCGTTATGTGTTATGCGTTATGCGTTATGCGTTATGCGTTATGCGTTATGCGTTATGCGTTATGCGTTATGCGTTAACGTTATGCGTTATGCCTTTTGCGTTATGCGTTATGCGTTTTGCGTTATACGTTATGCTTTATGCGTTATGCGTTATGAGTTATACGTTATGCGTTATGCGTTATGCGTTATGCGTTATGCGTTATGCGTTATATGTTATGCGTTATGCGTTATGCGTTATGCGTTATGCATTATGCGTTATGCGTTATGCGTTATTCGTTATGCGTAATGCGTTATGCGTTATGCGTTATGCGTTATGCGTTATGCGTTGTTCGTTATGCGTTATGCGTTATGCGTTATGCGTTATGCGTTATGCGTTATGCGTTATGCGTTATGCGTTATGCGTTATGCGTTATGCGTTATGCGTTATGCGTTATGCGTTCTGTGTTGTGCGTTGTGCGTTGTGCGATATGCGTTATGCGTTATGGGTTATGGGTTGTGCGTTATGCTATATGCGTTATGCATTTTGCGTTATGCGTTATGCGTTATGCGTTATGCGTTATGCGTTATGCATTATGCGTTATGCGTTATGCGTTGTGCGTTTGCGTTATGCGTTAGGCGTTATGCGTTATGCTTTATGCGTTATGAGTTATGAGTTATAGGGTATGAGTTATGCGTTATGCGTTATGCGTTATGCGTTATGCGTTATGCGTTATGCGTTATGCGTTATGCGTTATGCGTTATGCGTTATGCGTTATGCGTTATGAGTTATACGTTATGCGTTAAGCGTTATGCGTTATGCTTTATGCGTTATGCGTTATACGTTATGCGTTATGCGTTATGCGTTATGCGTTATGCGTTATGCGTTATGCGTTATGCGTTATGCGTTACGCGTTACGCGTTACGCGTTACGCGTTACGCGTTATGCGTTATGCGTTATGCGTTATGCGTTATGCGTTATGCGTTATGCGTTATGCGTTATGCGTTATGCGTTATGCGTTATGCGTTATGCGTTATGCGTTATGCGTTATGCGTTATGCGTTATGCGTTATGCGTTATGCGTTATGCGTTATGCGTTATGCGTTATGCGTTATGCGTTGTTCGTTATGCGTTATGCGTTGAGCGTAATACGTTTGCGTTATGCGTTATGCGTTATGCGTTATGCGTTATGCGTTATGCGTTATGCGTTATGCGTTATGCGTTATGCGTTATGCGTTATGCGTTATGCGTTATGCGTTATGCGTTATGCGTTATGCGTTATGCGTTATGCGTCATGCGTTATGCGTTCTGTGTTGTGCGTTGTGCGTTGTGCGATATGCGTTATGCGTTATGGGTTATGGGTTATGCGTTATGCTATATGCGTTATGCATTTTGCGTTATGCGTTATGCGTTATGCGTTATGCGTTATGCGTTATGCGTTATGCGTTATGCGTTATGCGTTATGCGTTATGCATTATGCGTTATGCGTTATGCGTTATGCTTTATGCGTTATGAGTTATGATTTATACGGTATGAGTTATGCGTTATACGGTATGAGTTATGCGTTATGCGTTATGCGTTATGCGTTATGCGTTATGCGTTATGCGTTATGCATTTTGCGTTATGCGCCATGCGTTATGCGTTATGAGTTATGCGTTATGCGTTATGCGTTATGCGTTATGCGTTATGCGTTATACGTTATGCTTTATGCGTTATGCGTTATGCGTTATGCGTTATGCGTTATGCGTTATGCGTTATGCGTTATGCGTTATGCGTTATGCGTTATGCGTGATGCGTTATGCTTTTTGCGTTATGCGTTATGCGTTATGAGTTATACGTTATGCGTTAAGCGTTATGCGTTATGCTTTATGCGTTATGCGTTATGCGTTATGCGTTATGCGATATGCTATATGCGTTATGCGTTATGCGTTATGCGTTATGCTTTATGCGTTATGCGTTATGCGTTATGCGTTATACGTTTGCGTTATGCGTTATGCGTTGTGCGTTATACGTTTGCGTTATGCGTTATGCGTTATGCGTTGTTCGTTATGCGTTATGCGTTGGGCGTAATACGTTTGCGTTATGCGTTATGCGTTATACGGTATGAGTTATGCGTTATGCGTTATGCGTTATGCGTTATGCGTTATGCGTTATGCGTTATGCGTTATGCGTTATGCGTTATGCGTTATGCGTTATGCGTTATGCGTTATGCGTTATGCGTTATGCGTTATGCGTTATGCGTTATGCGTTATGCGTTATGCGTTAACGTTATGCGTTATGCCTTTTGCGTTATGCGTTATGCGTTTTGCGTTATACGTTATGCTTTATGCGTTATGCGTTATGAGTTATACGTTATGCGTTATGCGTTATACGTTATGCGTTATATGTTATGCGTTATGCGTTATGCGTTATGCGTTATGCGTTATGCGTTATGCGTTATGCGTTATGCGTTATGCGTTATGCGTTATGCGTTATGCGTTATGCGTTATGCGTTATGCGTTATGCGTTATGAGTTATACGTTATGCGTTAAGCGTTATGCGTTATGCTTTATGCGTTATTCGTTATACGTTATGCGTTTTGCGTTATGCGTTATGCGTTATGCGTTATGCGTTATGCGTTATGCGTTATGCGTTAAGCGTTATGCGTTATGCTTTATGCGTTATGCGTGATCCGTTATGCGTTATGCGTTTTGCGTTATACGTTATGCTTTATGCGTTATGCGTTATGAGTTATACGTTATGCGTTATGCGTTATACGTTATGCGTTATATGTTATGCGTTATGCGTTATGCGTTATGCGTTATGCGTTATGCGTTATGCGATATGCTATATGCGTTATGCGTTATGCGTTATGCGTTATGCTTTATGCGTTATGCGTTATGCGTTATGCGTTATACGTTTGCGTTATGCGTTATGCGTTATGCGTTATGCGTTATGCGTTATGAGTTATACGTTATGCGTTATGCGTTATGCGTTATGCGTTATGCGTTATGCGTTATGCGTAATGCGTTATGCGTTATGCGTTAAGCGTTATGCGTTATGCGTTATGCGTTGTTCGTTATGCGTTATGCGTTATGCGTTATGCGTTATGCGTTATGCGTTATGCGTTATGCGTTATGCGTTATGCGTTATGCGTTATGAGTTATACGTTATGCGTTAAGCGTTATGCGTTATGCTTTATGCGTTATGCGTTATGCGTTATGCGTTATGCGTTATGCGTTATGCGTTATGCGTTATGCGTTATGCGTTATGCGTTATGCGTTACGCGTTACGCGTTACGCGTTACGCGTTACGCGTTATGCGTTATGCGTTATGCGTTATGCGTTATGCGTTATGCGTTATGCGTTATGCGTTATGCGTTATGCGTTATGCGTTATGCGTTATGCGTTATGCGTTATGCGTTATGCGTTATGCGTTATGCGTTATGCGTTATGCGTTGTTCGTTATGCGTTATGCGTTGAGCGTAATACGTTTGCGTTATGCGTTATGCGTTATGCGTTATGCGTTATGCGTTATGCGTTATGCGTTATGCGTTATGCGTTATGCGTTATGCGTTATGCGTTATGCGTTATGCGTTCTGTGTTGTGCGTTGTGCGTTGTGCGATATGCGTTATGCGTTATGGGTTATGGGTTATGCGTTATGCTATATGCGTTATGCATTTTGCGTTATGCGTTATGCGTTATGCGTTATGCGTTATGCGTTATGCGTTATGCGTTATGCATTATGCGTTATGCGTTATGCGTTATGCTTTATGCGTTATGAGTTATGATTTATACGGTATGAGTTATGCGTTATACGGTATGAGTTATGCGTTATGCGTTATGCGTTATGCGTTATGCGTTATGCGTTATGCGTTATGCATTTTGCGTTATGCGCCATGCGTTATGCGTTATGAGTTATGCGTTATGCGTTATGCGTTATGCGTTATGCGTTATGCGTTATACGTTATGCTTTATGCGTTATGCGTTATGCGTTATGCGTTATGCGTTATGCGTTATGCGTTATGCGTTATGCGTTATGCGTTATGCGTGATGCGTTATGCTTTTTGCGTTATGCGTTATGCGTTATGAGTTATACGTTATGCGTTAAGCGTTATGCGTTATGCTTTATGCGTTATGCGTTATGCGTTATGCGTTATGCGATATGCTATATGCGTTATGCGTTATGCGTTATGCGTTATGCTTTATGCGTTATGCGTTATGCGTTATGCGTTATACGTTTGCGTTATGCGTTATGCGTTGTGCGTTATACGTTTGCGTTATGCGTTATGCGTTATGCGTTGTTCGTTATGCGTTATGCGTTGGGCGTAATACGTTTGCGTTATGCGTTATGCGTTATACGGTATGAGTTATGCGTTATGCGTTATGCGTTATGCGTTATGCGTTATGCGTTATGCGTTATGCGTTATGCGTTATGCGTTATGCGTTATGCGTTATGCGTTATGCGTTATGCGTTATGCGTTATGCGTTATGCGTTATGCGTTATGCGTTATGCGTTATGCGTTATGCGTTATGCGTTAACGTTATGCGTTATGCCTTTTGCGTTATGCGTTATGCGTTTTGCGTTATACGTTATGCTTTATGCGTTATGCGTTATGAGTTATACGTTATGCGTTATGCGTTATACGTTATGCGTTATATGTTATGCGTTATGCGTTATGCGTTATGCGTTATGCGTTATGCGTTATGCGTTATGCGTTATGCGTTATGCGTTATGCGTTATGCGTTATGCGTTATGCGTTATGCGTTATACGTTATGCGTTATGCGTTATGAGTTATACGTTATGCGTTAAGCGTTATGCGTTATGCTTTATGCGTTATGCGTTATACGTTATGCGTTTTGCGTTATGCGTTATGCGTTATGCGTTATGCGTTATGCGTTATGCGTTATGCGTTATGCGTTAAGCGTTATGCGTTATGCTTTATGCGTTATGCGTGATCCGTTATGCGTTATGCGTTTTGCGTTATACGTTATGCTTTATGCGTTATGCGTTATGAGTTATACGTTATGCGTTATGCGTTATACGTTATGCGTTATATGTTATGCGTTATGCGTTATGCGTTATGCGTTATGCGTTATGCGTTATGCGTTATGCGTTATGCGTTATGCGTTATGCGTTATGCGTTATGCGTTATGCGTTATGCGTTATGCGTTATGCGTTATGCGTTATGCGTTATGCGTTATAAGTTATGCGTTATGCGTTATGCGTTATGCGTTATGCGTTATGCGTTATGCGTTATGCGTTATGCGTTATGCGTTATGCGTTATGCGTTATGCGTTATGCGTTATGCGTTATGCGTTATGAGTTATACGTTATGCGTTAAGCGTTATGCGTTATGCTTTATGCGTTATGCGTTATACGTTATGCGTTATGCGTTATGCGTTATGCGTTATGCGTTATGCGTTATGCGTTATGCGTTATGCGTTATGCGTGATGCGTTATGCGTAATGCGTTATGCGTTATGCGTTATGCGTTATGCGTTATGCGTTATGCGTTGTTCGTTATGCGTTATGCGTTATGCGTTATGCGTTATGCGTTATGCGTTATGCGTTATGCGTGATGCGTTATGCTTTCTGCGTTATGCGTTATGAGTTATACGTTATGCGTTAAGCGTTATGCGTTATGCTTTATGCGTTATGCGTGATCCATTATGCGTTATGCGTTATGCGTTATGCGTTATGCGTTATGCATTTTGCGTTATGCGCCATGCGTTATGCGTTATACGTTATGCGTTATGCGTTATGCGTTATGCGTTATGCGTTATGCGTTATGCGTTATGCGTAATGCGTTATACGTTATGCGTTATGCGTTATGCGTTATGCGTTATGCGTTATGCGTTATGCGTTATGCGTTATGCGTTATGCGTTATGCGTTATGCGTTATGCGTTATGCGTTATGCGTTATGCGTTATGCGTTATGCGTTATGCGTTATGAGTTATGCGTTATGCGTTGTGCGTTATGCGCCATGCGTTATGCGTTATGAGTTATGCGTTATGCGTTATGCGTTATTGCGTTATGCGTTATAAGTTATGCGTTATGCGTTATGCGTTATGCGTTATGCGTTATGCGTAATGCGTTATGCGTTATGCGTTATGCGTTATGCGTTATGCGTTATGCGTTATGCGTTATGAGTTATGCGTTAAGCGTTATGCGTTAGGCTTTATGCG
Source organism: Lasioglossum morio (assembly GCA_916610235.2). Taxonomy (NCBI): domain Eukaryota; kingdom Metazoa; phylum Arthropoda; class Insecta; order Hymenoptera; family Halictidae; genus Lasioglossum; species Lasioglossum morio. Next base: position 1,913,660 of record CAKAJA020000239.1, on the reverse strand, counting down.
TTATGCGTGATCCGTTATGCGTTACGCGTTATGCGTTATGCGTTATGCATTTTGCGTTATGCGCCATGCGTTATGCGTTATGAGTTATGCGTTATGCGTTATGCGTTATGCGTTATGCGTTATGCGTTATACGTTATGCGTTATGCGTTATGCGTTATGCGTTGTGCGTTATGCGTTATGCGTTATGCGTTATGCGTTATGCGTTACGCGTTACGCGTTATGCGTTATGCGTTATGCGTTATGCGTTATGCGTTATGCGTTATGCGTTATGCGTTATGCGTTATGCGTTATGCGTTATGCGTTATGCGTTATGCGTTATGCGTTATGCGTTATGCGTTATGCGTTATGCGTTGTGCGTTGTGCGTTATGCGTTATGCGTTATGCGTTATGCGTTATGCGTTATGCGTTATGCGTTATGCGTTATGCGTTATGCGTTATGCGTTATGCGTTATGCGTTATGCGTTATGCGTTATGCGTTATGCGTTATGCGTTATGCGTTATGCGTTATGCGTTATGCGTTATGCGTTATGCGTTATGCGTTATGCGTTATGAGTTATACGTTATGCATTAAGCGTTATGCGTTATGCTTTATGCGTTATGCGTTACACGTTATGCGTTATGCGTTATGCGTTATGCGTTATGCGTTATGCGTTATGCGTTATGCGTTATGCGTGATGCGTTATGCTTTATGTGTTATGCGTTTTGAGTTATAAGTTATGCGTTATGCGTTATGCGTTATGCGTTATGCGTTATGCGTAATGCGTTATGCGTTATGCGTTATGCGTTATGCGTTATGCGTTATGCGTTATGCGTTGTTCGTTATGCGTTGTGCGTTATACGTTTGCGTTAGGCGTTATGCTATATGGGTTATGCGTTATGCATTATGCGTTATGCGTTATGCGTTATGCATATGCGTTATGCGTTATGCGTTAATCGTTATGCGTTATGCGTTATGCGTTATGCGTTATGCGTTATGCGTTATGCGTTATGCGTTATGCGTGATGTGTTATGCTTTTTGCGTTATGTGTTATGAGTTATACGTTATGCGTTAAGCGTTATGCGTTATGCTTTATGCGTTATGCGTTATCCGTTATGCGTTATGCGTTATGCGTTATGCATTTTGCGTTATGCGCCAAGCGTTATGCGTTATGCGTTATGCGATATGCTATATGCGTTATGCGTTATGCGTTATGCGTTATGCGTTATGCGTTATGCGTTATGCGTTTTGCATTTTGCGTTATGCGTTATGCGTTATGCGTTATGCGTAATACGTTTGCGTTATGCGTTATGCGTTATGCGTTATGCTTTATGCGTTATGCGTTATGCGTTATACGTTTGCGTTATGCGTTATGCGTTGTGCGTTATACGTTTGCGTTATGCGTTATGCGTTGTTCGTTATGCGTTAAGCGTTGGGCGTAATTCGTTTGCGTTATGCGTTATGCGTTATGCTTTATGCGTTATGCGTTATGCGTTATACGGTATGAGTTATCCGTTATTCGTTATGTGTTATGCGTTATGCGTTATGCGTTATGCGTTATGCGTTATGCGTTATGCGTTATGCGTTATGCGTTATGCGTTATGCGTTATGCGTTATGCGTTATGCGTTATGCGTTATGCGTTATGAGTTATGCGTTATGCGTTGTGCGTTATGCGCCATGCGTTATGCGTTATGAGTTATGCGTTATGCGTTATGCGTTATTGCGTTATGCGTTATACGTTATGCGTTATGCGTTATGCGTTATGCGTTATGCGTTATGCGTTATGCGTTATGCGTTATGCGTTATGCGTTATGCGTTATGCGTTATGAGTTATGCGTTATGCGTTGTGCGTTATGCGCCATGCGTTATGCGTTATGAGTTATGCGTTATGCGTTATGCGTTATTGCGTTATGCGTTATACGTTATGCGTTATGCGTTATGCGTTATGCGTTATGCGTTATGCGTTATGCGTTATGCGTTATGCGTTATGCGTTATGCGTTATGCGTTATGCGTTATGCGTTATGCGTTATGCGTTATGCGTTATGCGTTATGCGTTATGCGTTATGCGTTATGCGTTATGCGTTATGCGTTATGCGTTATGCGTTATGCGTTATGCGTTATGCGTTATGCGTTATGCGTTATGCGTTATGCGTTATGCGTTATGCGTTATGCGTTATGCGTTATGCGTTATGCGTTATGAGTTATACGTTATGCATTAAGCGTTATGCGTTATGCTTTATGCGTTATGCGTTATACGTTATGCGTTATGCGTTATGCGTTATGCGTTATGCGTTATGCGTTATGCGTTATGCGTTATGCGTTATGCGTTTTGCGTGATGCGTTATGCTTTATGTGTTATGCGTTTTGAGTTATACGTTATGCGTTATGCGTTATGCGTTATGCGTTATGCTTTATGCGTTATGCGTTATGCGTTATGCGTTATGCGTTATGCGTTATGCGTTATGCGTTATGCGTTATGCGTTATGCGTTATACGTTATGCGTTATGCGTTATGCGTTATGCGTAATACGTTTGCGTTATGAGTTATGCGTTATGCGTTATGCTTTATGCGTTATGCGTTATGCGTTATGCGTTATACGTTTGCGTTATGCGTTATGCGTTGTGCGTTATACGTTTGCGTTATGCGTGATGCGTTATGCTTTATGTGTTATGCGTTTTGAGTTATACGTTATGCGTTATGCGTTATGCGTTATGCGTTATGCTTTATGCGTTATGCGTTATGCGTTATGCGTTATGCGTTATGCGTTATGCGTTATGCGTTATGCGTTATACGTTATGCGTTATACGTTATGCGTTATGCGTTATGCGTTATGCGTTATGCGTTATGCGTTATGCGTTATGCGTTATGCGTTATGCGTTATGCGTTATGAGTTATGCGTTATGCGTTGTGCGTTATGCGCCATGCGTTATGCGTTATGAGTTATGCGTTATGCGTTATGCGTTATTGCGTTATGCGTTATACGTTATGCGTTATGCGTTATGCGTTATGCGTTATGCGTTATGCGTTATGCGTTATGCGTTATGCGTTATGCGTTATGCGTTATGCGTTATGCGTTATGCGTTATGCGTTATGCGTTATGCGTTATGCGTTATGCGTTATGCGTTATGCGTTATGCGTTATGCGTTATGCGTTATGCGTTATGCGTTATGCGTTATGCGTTATGCGTTATGCGTTATGCGTTATGCGTTATGCGTTATGCGTTATGCGTTATGCGTTATGCGTTATGCGTTATGCGTTATGCGTTATGCGTTATGCGTTATGCGTTATGCGTTATGCGTTATGCGTTATGCGTTATGCGTTATGAGTTATACGTTATGCATTAAGCGTTATGCGTTATGCTTTATGCGTTATGCGTTATACGTTATGCGTTATGCGTTATGCGTTATGCGTTATGCGTTATGCGTTATGCGTTATGCGTTATGCGTTATGCGTTATGCGTGATGCGTTATGCTTTATGTGTTATGCGTTTTGAGTTATACGTTATGCGTTATGCGTTATGCGTTATGCGTTATGCTTTATGCGTTATGCGTTATGCGTTATGCGTTATGCGTTATGCGTTATGCGTTATGCGTTATGCGTTATGCGTTATACGTTATGCGTTATGCGTTATGCGTTATGCGTAATACGTTTGCGTTATGAGTTATGCGTTATGCGTTATGCTTTATGCGTTATGCGTTATGCGTTATGCGTTATACGTTTGCGTTATGCGTTATGCGTTGTGCGTTATACGTTTGCGTTATGCGTTATGCGTTATGCGTTGTTCGTTATGCGTTATGCGTTGGGCGTAATACGTTTGCGTTATGCGTTATGCGTTATGCTTTATGCGTTATGCGTTATGCGTTATACGGTATGAGTTATGCGTTATTCGTTATGCGTTATGCGTTATGCGTTATGCGTTATGCGTTATGCGTTATGCGTTATGCGTTATGCGTTATGCGTTATGCGTTAACGTTATGCGTTATGCCTTTTGCGTTATGCATTATGCGTTATGCGTTATGCGTTATGCGTTATGCGTTATGCGTTATGCGTAATGCGTTATGCGTTATGCGTTATGCGTTATGCGTTACGCGTTATGCGTTATGCGTTATGCATTTTGCGTTATGCGCCATGCGTTATGAGTTATGCGTTATGCGTTATGCGTTATGCGTTATGCGTTATGCGTTATACGTTATGCGTTATGCGTTATGCGTTATGCGTTGTGCGTTATGCGTTATGCGTTATGCGTTATGCGTTATGCGTTATGCGTTATGCGTTATGCGTTATGCGTTATGCGTTATGCGTTATGCGTTATGCGTTATGCGTTATGCGTTATGCGTTATGCGTTATGCGTTATGCGTTATGCGTTATGCGTTATGCGTTATGCGTTATGCGTTATGCGTTATGCGTTATGCGTTATGAGTTATACGTTATGCATTAAGCGTTATGCGTTATGCTTTATGCGTTATGCGTTACACGTTATGCTTTATGCGTTATGCGTTATGCGTTATGCGTTATGCGTTATGCGTTATGCGTTATGCGTCATGCGTGATGCGTTATGCTTTATGTGTTATGCGTTTTGAGTTATACGTTATGGGTTATGCGTTATGCGTTATGCGTAATGCGTTATGCGTTATGCGTTATGCGTTATGCGTTATGCGTTATGCGTTATGCGTTGTTCGTTATGCGTTATGCGTAATGCGTTATGCGTTATGCGTTATGCGTGATGCGTTATGCTTTTTGCGTTATGCGTTATGAGTTATACGTTATGCGTTAAGCGTTATGCGTTATGCTTTATACGTTATGCTTGATCCATTATGCGTTATGCGTTATGCGTTATGCGTTATGCGTTATGCGTTATGCGTTATGCGTTATGCGTTATGCGTTATGCGTTATACGTTATGCGTTATGCGTTATGCGTTATGCGTAATACGTTTGCGTTATGAGTTATGCGTTATGCGTTATGCTTTATGCGTTATGCGTTATGCGTTATACGTTTGCGTTATGCGTTATGCGTTGTGCGTTATACGTTTGCGTTATGCGTTATGCGTTATGCGTTGTTCGTTATGCGTTATGCGTTGGGCGTAATACGTTTGCGTTATGCGTTATGCGTTATGCTTTATGCGTTATGCGTTATGCGTTATACGGTATGAGTTATGCGTTATTCGTTATGCGTTATGCGTTATGCGTTATGCGTTATGCGTTATGCGTTATGCGTTAACGTTATGCGTTATGCCTTTTGCGTTATGCGTTATGCGTTTTGCGTTATACGTTTGCGTTATGCGTAATGCGTTATGCGTTATGCGTTATGCGTTATGCGTTATGCGTTATGCGTTGTTCGTTATGCGTTATGCGTTGGGAGTAATACGTTTGCGTTATGCGTTATGCGTTATGCGTTATGCGTTATGCGTTATGCGTTATGCGTTCTGTGTTGTGCGTTGTGCGTTGTGCGATATGCGTTATGCGTTATGGGTTATGGGTTGTGCGTTATGCTATATGCGTTATGCATTTTGCGTTATGCGTTATGCGTTATGCGTTATGCGTTATGCGTTATGCGTTATGCATTATGCGTTATGCGTTATGCGTTGTGCGTTTGCGTTATGCGTTAGGCGTTATGCGTTATGCTTTATGCGTTATGCGTTATGAGTTATACGTTATGCGTTATGCGTTATGCTTTATGCGTTAACGTTATGCGTTATGCCTTTTGCGTTATGCGTTAAGCGTTTTGCGTTATACGTTATGCTTTATGCGTTATGCGTTATGAGTTATACGCTATGCGTTATGCGTTATGCGTTATGCGTTATATGTTATGCGTTATGCGTTATGCGTTATGCGTTATGCGTTATGCGTTATGCGTTATGCGTTATGCGTAATGCGTTATGCGTTATGCGTTATGCGTTATGCGTTATGCGTTATGCGTTATGCGTTATGCGTTGTTCGTTATGCGTTATGCGTTGGGCGTAATACGTTTGCGTTATGCGTTATGCGTTATGCGTTATGCGTTATGCGTTATGCGTTATGCGTTATGCGTTATGCGTTATGCGCTATGCGTTCTGTGTTGTGAGTTGTGCGTTGTGCGATATGCGTTATGCGTTATGGGTTATGGGTTATGCGTTATGCTATATGCGTTATGCATTTTGCGTTATGCGTTATGCGTTATGCGTTATGCGTTATGCGTTATGCGTTATGCGTTATGCGTTAAGCGTTATGCGTTATGCTTTATGCGTTATGCGTGATCCATTATGCGTTATGCGTTATGCGTTATGCGTTATGCATTTTGCGTTATGCGCCATGCGTTATGCGTTATGAGTTATGCGTTATGCGTTATGCGTTATGCGTTATGCGTTATGCGTTATACGTTATGCGTTATGCGTTATGCGTTATGCGTGATGCGTTATGCTTTTTGCTTATGGGTTATGAGTTATACGTTATGCGTTAAGCGTTATGCGTTATGCTTAATGCGTTATGCGTGATCCGTTATGCGTTATGCGTTATGCGTTATGCGTTATGCTTTTTGCGTTATGCGCCATGCGTTATGCGTTATGCGTTATGCGTTATGCGTTATGCGTTATGCGTGATGCGTTATGCTTTTTGCGTTATGGGTTATGAGTTATACGTTATGCGTTATGCGTTATGCGTTATCCGTTATGCGTTATGCTTTATGCGTTATGCGTTATGCGTTATGCGTTATGCGTTATGCGTTATGCGTTATGCGTTATGCGTTATGCGTAATACGTTTGCGTTATGCGTTATGCGTTATGCGTTATGCTTTATGCGTTATGCGTTATGCGTTATGCGTTATACGTTTGCGTTATGCGTTATGCGTTGTGCGTTATACGTTTGCGTTATGCGTTATGCGTTATGCGTTGCTAGTTATGCGTTATGCGTTGGGCGTAATACGTTTGCGTTATGCGTTATGCGTTATGCTTTATGCGTTATGCGTTATGCGTTATACGGTATGAGTTATGCGTTATTCGTTATGCGTTATGCGTTATGCGTTATGCGTTTTGCGTTATACGTTATGCTTTATGCGTTATGCGTTATGAGTTATACGTTATGCGTTATGCGTTATGCGTTAACGTTATGCGTTATGCCTTTTGCGTTATGCTATATGCGTTATGCATTTTGCGTTATGCGTTATGCGTTATGCGTTATGCGTTATGCGTTATGCGTTATGCATTATGCGTTATGCGTTATGCGTTGTGCGTTTGCGTTATGCGTTATTCGTTATGCGTTATGCGTTATGCGTTATGCGTTTTGCGTTATACGTTATGCTTTATGCGTTATGCGTTATGAGTTATACGTTATGCGTTATGCGTTATGCGTTAACGTTATGCGTTATGCCTTTTGCGTTATGCGTTAGGCGTTTTGCGTTATACGTTATGCTTTATGCGTTATGCGTTATGAGTTATACGTTATGCGTTATGCGTTATGCGTTATGCGTTATATGTTATGCGTTATGCGTTATGCGTTATGCGTTGTTCGTTATGCGTTATGCGTTGGGCGTAATACGTTTGCGTTATGCGTTATGCGTTATGCGTTATGCGTTATGCGTTATGCGTTATGCGTTATGCGTTATGCGTTATGCCTTATGCGTTCTGTGTTGTGCGTTGTGCGTTGTGCGATATGGGTTATTCGTTATGGGTTATGGGTTATGCGTTATGCTATATGCGTTATGCATTTTGCGTTATGCGTTATGCGTTATGCGTTATGCGTTATGCGTTATGCGTTATGCGTTATGCATTATGCGTTATGCGTTATGCGTTGTGCGTTTGCGTTATGCGTTATGCGTTATGCGTTATGCGTTATGCGTTATGCGTTATGCGTTATGCGTTGTTCGTTATTCGTTATGCGTTGGGCGTAATACGTTTGCGTAATGCGTTATGCGTTATGCGTTATGCGTTATGCGTTATGCGTTATGCGTTATGCGTTATGCGTTATGCGTTATGCGTTATGCGTTATGCGTTATGCGTTATGCGTTCTGTGTTGTGCGTTGTGCGTTGTGCGATATGCGTTATGCGTTATGGGTTATGGGTTATGCGTTATGCTATATGCGTTATGCATTTTGCGTTATGCGTTATGCGTTATGCGTTATGCGTTATGCATTATGCGTTATGCGTTATGCGTTGTGCGTTTGCGTTATGCGTTAGGCGTTATGCGTTATGCTTTATGCGTTATGAGTTATGAGTTATACGGTATGAGTTATGCGTTATGCGTTAGGCGTTATGCGTTATGCGTTATGCGTTATGCGTTATGCGTTATGCGTTATGCGTTATGCGTTATGCGTTATGCGTTATGCGTTATGCGTTATGCGTTATGCGTTATGCGTTATGCGTTATGCGTTATGCGTTATGCGTTGTGCGTTATGCGTTATGCGTTATGCGTTATGCGTTATGCGTTATGCGTTATGCTTTATGCGTTATGCGTGATCCGTTATGCGTTATGCGTTATGCGTTATGCGTTATGCGTTATACGTTATGCGTTATGCGTTATGCGTTATGCGTGATGCGTTATGCTTTTTGCTTATGGGTTATGAGTTATACGTTATGCGTTAAGCGTTATGCGTTATGCTTAATGCGTTATGCGTGATCCGTTATGCGTTATGCGTTATGCGTTATGCGTTATGCATTTTGCGTTATGCGCCATGCGTTATGCGTTATGCGTTATGCGTTATGCGTTATGCGTTATGCGTGATGCGTTATGCTTTTTGCGTTATGGGTTATGAGTTATACGTTATGCGTTATGCGTTATGCGTTATCCGTTATGCGTTATGCTTTATGCGTTATGCGTTATGCGTTATGCGTTATGCGTTATGCGTTATGCGTTATGCGTTATGCGTAATACGTTTGCGTTATGCGTTATGCGTTATGCGTTATGCTTTATGCGTTATGCGTTATGCGTTATGCGTTATACGTTTGCGTTATGCGTTATGCGTTGTGCGTTATACGTTTGCGTTATGCGTTATGCGTTATGCGTTGCTAGTTATGCGTTATGCGTTGGGCGTAATACGTTTGCGTTATGCGTTATGCGTTATGCTTTATGCGTTATGCGTTATGCGTTATACGGTATGAGTTATGCGTTATTCGTTATGCGTTATGCGTTATGCGTTATGCGTTTTGCGTTATACGTTATGCTTTATGCGTTATGCGTTATGAGTTATACGTTATGCGTTATGCGTTATGCGTTAACGTTATGCGTTATGCCTTTTGCGTTATGCTATATGCGTTATGCATTTTGCGTTATGCGTTATGCGTTATGCGTTATGCGTTATGCGTTATGCGTTATGCATTATGCGTTATGCGTTATGCGTTGTGCGTTTGCGTTATGCGTTATTCGTTATGCGTTATGCGTTATGCGTTATGCGTTTTGCGTTATACGTTATGCTTTATGCGTTATGCGTTATGAGTTATACGTTATGCGTTATGCGTTATGCGTTAACGTTATGCGTTATGCCTTTTGCGTTATGCGTTAGGCGTTTTGCGTTATACGTTATGCTTTATGCGTTATGCGTTATGAGTTATACGTTATGCGTTATGCGTTATGCGTTATGCGTTATATGTTATGCGTTATGCGTTATGCGTTATGCGTTGTTCGTTATGCGTTATGCGTTGGGCGTAATACGTTTGCGTTATGCGTTATGCGTTATGCGTTATGCGTTATGCGTTATGCGTTATGCGTTATGCGTTATGCGTTATGCGTTATGCCTTATGCGTTCTGTGTTGTGCGTTGTGCGTTGTGCGATATGGGTTATTCGTTATGGGTTATGGGTTATGCGTTATGCTATATGCGTTATGCATTTTGCGTTATGCGTTATGCGTTATGCGTTATGCGTTATGCGTTATGCGTTATGCGTTATGCATTATGCGTTATGCGTTATGCGTTGTGCGTTTGCGTTATGCGTTATGCGTTATGCGTTATGCGTTATGCGTTATGCGTTATGCGTTATGCGTTATGCGTTATGCGTTGTTCGTTATTCGTTATGCGTTGGGCGTAATACGTTTGCGTAATGCGTTATGCGTTATGCGTTATGCGTTATGCGTTATGCGTTATGCGTTATGCGTTATGCGTTATGCGTTATGCGTTATGCGTTATGCGTTATGCGTTCTGTGTTGTGCGTTGTGCGTTGTGCGATATGCGTTATGCGTTATGGGTTATGGGTTATGCGTTATGCTATATGCGTTATGCATTTTGCGTTATGCGTTATGCGTTATGCGTTATGCGTTATGCGTTATGCATTATGCGTTATGCGTTATGCGTTGTGCGTTTGCGTTATGCGTTAGGCGTTATGCGTTATGCTTTATGCGTTATGAGTTATGAGTTATACGGTATGAGTTATGCGTTATGCGTTAGGCGTTATGCGTTATGCGTTATGCGTTATGCGTTATGCGTTATGCGTTATGCGTTATGCGTTATGCGTTATGCGTTATGCGTTATGCGTTATGCGTTATGCGTTATGCGTTATGCGTTATGCGTTGTGCGTTATGCGTTATGCGTTATGCGTTATGCGTTATGCGTTATGCGTTATGCGTTATGCTTTATGCGTTATGCGTGATCCGTTATGCGTTATGCGTTATGCGTTATGCATTTTGCGTTATGCGCCATGCGTTATGCATTTTGCGTTATGCTTTATGCGTTATGCGTTATGCGTAATACGTTTGCGTTATGCGTTATGCGTTATGCGTTATGCTTTATGCGTTATGCGTTATGCGTTATGCGTTATACGTTTGCGTTATGCGTTATGCGTTGTGCGTTATACGTTTGCGTTATGCGTTATGCGTTATGCGTTATGCGTTATGGGTTATGCGTTATGCGTTATGCCTTATGCGTTCTGTGTTGTGCGTTGTGCGTTGTGCGATATGCGTTATTCGTTATGGGTTATGGGTTATGCGTTATGCTATATGCGTTATGCATTTTGCGTTATGCGTTATGCGTTATGCGTTATGCGTTATGCGTTATGCGTTATGCGTTATGCGTTATGCGTTATGCATTATGCGTTATGCGTTATGCGTTTGCGTTATGCGTTATGCGTTATGCGTTATGCGTTATGCGTTATGCGTTGTTCGTTATTCGTTATGCGTTGGGCGTAATACGTTTGCGTAATGCGTTATGCGTTATGCGTTATGCGTTATGCGTTATGCGTTATGCGTTATGCGTTATGCGTTATGCGTTATGCGTTATGCGTTATGCGTTATGCGTTATGCGTTCTGTGTTGTGCGTTGTGCGTTGTGCGATATGCGTTATGCGTTATGGGTTATGGGTTATGCGTTATGCTATATGCGTTATGCATTTTGCGTTATGCGTTATGCGTTATGCGTTATGCGTTATGCGTTATGCATTATGCGTTATGCGTTATGCGTTATGCGTTATGCGTTATGCGTTATGCGTTATGCGTTATGCTTTATGCGTTATGCGTGATCCGTTATGCGTTATGCGTTATGCGTTATGCATTTTGCGTTATGCGCCATGCGTTATGCATTTTGCGTTATGCTTTATGCGTTATGCGTTATGCGTAATACGTTATGCGTTATGCGTTATGCGTTATGCGTTATGCGTTATGCGTTATGCGTTATGCGTTATGCGTTATGCGTTATGCGTTATGCGTTATGCGTTATGCGTGATCCGTTATGCGTTATGCGTTATGCGTTATGCATTTTGCGTTATGCGCCATGCGTTATGCATTTTGCGTTATGCTTTATGCGTTATGCGTTATGCGTAATACGTTTGCGTTATGCGTTATGCGTTATGCTTTATGCGTTATGCGTTATGCGTTATGCGTTATACGTTTGCGTTATGCGTTATGCGTTGTGCGTTATACGTTTGCGTTATGCGTTATGCGTTACGCGTTGTTCGTTATGCGTTATGCGTTGGGCGTAATACGTTTGCGTTATGCGTTATGCGTTATGCTTTATGCGTTATGAGTTATGCGTTATGCGTTATACGGTATAAATTATGCGTTATTCGTTATGCGTTATGCGTTATGCGTTATGCGTTATGCGTTATGCGTTATGCGTTATGCGTTATGCGTTATGCGTTATGCGTTATGCGTTATGCGTTATGCGTTATGCATTATGCGTTATGCGTTATGCGTTGTTCGTTATGCGTTATGCGTTATGCGTTATGCGTGATGCGTTATGCTTTTTGCGTTGTGCGTTATGAGTTATACGTTATGCGTTAAGCGTTATGCGTTATGCTTTATGCGTTACGCGTGATCCATTATGCGTTATGCGTTATGCGTTATGCGTTATGCGTTGTTCGTTATGCGTTATGCGTTGGGCGTAATACGTTTGCGTTATGCGTTATGCGTTATGCGTTATGCGTTATACGTTATGCGTTATGCGTTATGCGTGATGCGTTATGCGTTATGCGTTATGCGTTATGCGTTATGCGTTATGCGTTATGCGTAATACGTTATGCGTTATGCGTTATGCGTTATGCGTTGTTCGTTATGCGTTATGCGTTGGGCGTAATACGTTTGCGTTATGCGTTATGCGTTATGCGTTATGCGTTATGCGTTATGCGTTATGCGTTATGCGTTATGCGTGATGCGTTATGCGTTATGCGTTATGCGTTATGCGTTATGCGTTATGCGTTATGCGTTATGCGTAATACGTTATGCGTTATGCGTTATGCGTTATGCGTTGTTCGTTATGCGTTATGCGTTGGGCGTAATACGTTTGCGTTATGCGTTATGCGTTATGCGTTATGCGTTATGCGTTATGCGTTATGCGTGATGCGTTATGCGTTATGCGTTATGCGTTATGCGTTATGCGTTATGCGTTATGCGTTATGCTTTATGCGTTACGCGTGATCCATTATGCGTTATGCGTTATGCGTTATGCGTTGTTCGTTATGCGTTATGCGTTGGGCGTAATACGTTTGCGTTATGCGTTATGCGTTATGCGTTATGCGTTATGCGTTATACGTTATGCGTTATGCGTTATGCGTGATGCGTTATGCGTTATGCGTTATGCGTTATGCGTTATGCGTTATGCGTTATGCGTAATACGTTATGCGTTATGCGTTATGCGTTGTTCGTTATGCGTTATGCGTTGGGCGTAATACGTTTGCGTTATGCGTTATGCGTTATGCGTTATGCGTTATGCGTTATGCGTTATGCGTTATGCGTTATGCGTTATGCGTTATGCGTTATGCGTTATGCGTTATGCGTTATGCGTTATGCGTTATGCGTAATACGTTATGCGTTATGCGTTATGCGTTATGCGTTGTTCGTTATGCGTTATGCGTTGGGCGTAATACGTTTGCGTTATGCGTTATGCGTTATGCGTTATGCGTTATGCGTTATGCGTTATGCGTTATGCGTTATGCGTGATGCGTTATGCGTTATGCGTTATGCGTTATGCGTTATGCGTTATGCGTTATGCGTTATGCGTTATGCGTTATGCGTTATGCGTTATGCGTTGGGCGTAATACGTTTGCGTTATGCGTTATGCTTTATGCGTTATGCGTTATGCGTTATACGGTATGAGTTATGCGTTATTCGTTATGCGTTATGCGTTATGCGTTATGCGTTATGCGTTATGCGTTATGCGTTATGCGTTATGCGTTATGCGTTAACGTTATGCGTTATGCCTTTTGCGTTATGCGTTATGCGTTTTGCGTTATACGTTATGCTTTATGCGTTATGCGTTATGAGTTATACGTTATGCGTTATGCGTTATGCGTTATGCGTTATGCGTTATGCGTTATGCGTTATATGTTATGCGTTATGCGTTATGCGTTATGCGTTATGCATTATGCGTTATGCGTTATGCGTTATGCGTTATGCGTTATGCGTAATGCGTTATGCGTTATGCGTTATGCGTTATGCGTTATGCGTTATGCGTTATGCGTTATGCGTTATGCCTTATGCGTTCTGTGTTGTGCATTGTGCGTTGTGCGATATGCGTTATGCGTTATGGGTTATGGGTTATGCGTTATGCTATATGCGTTATGCGTTATGCGTTATGCGTTATTCGTTATGCGTTATGCGTTTTGCGTTATACGTTATGCTTTATGCGTTATGCGTTATGCGTTAACGTTATGCGTTATGCCTTTTGCGTTATGCGTTATGCGTTTTGCGTTATACGTTATGCTTTATGCGTTATGCGTTATGAGTTATACGTTATGCGTTATGCGATATGCGTTATGCGTTATGCGTTATATGTTATGCGTTATGCGTTATGCGTTATGCGTTGTTCGTTATGCGTTATGCGTTGGGCGTAATACGTTTGCGTTATGCGTTATGCGTTATGCGTTATGCGTTATGCGTTATGCGTTATGCGTTATGCGTTATGCGTTATGCGTTATGCGTTATGCGTTATGCGTTATGCCTTATGCGTTCTGTGTTGGGCGTTGTGCGTTGTGCGATATGCGTTATGCGTTATGGGTTATGGGTTATGCGTTATGCTATATGCGTTATGCATTTTGCGTTATGCGTTATGCGTTATGCGTTATGCGTTATGCGTTATGCGTTATGCATTATGCGTTATGCGGTATGCGTTGTGCGTTTGCGTTATGCGTTAGGCGTTATGCGTTATGCTTTATGCGTTATGAGTTATGAGTTATACGGTATGAGTTATGCGTTATGCGTTATGCGTTATGCGTTATGCGTTATGCGTTATGCGTTATGCGTTATGCGTTATGCGTTATGCGTAATGCGTTATGCGTTATGCGTTATGCGTTATGCGTTATGCGTGATGCGTTATGCGTTATGCGTTATGCGTTATGCGTTATGCGTTATGCGTTATGCGTTATGCTTTATGCGTTACGCGTGATCCATTATGCGTTATGCGTTATGCGTTGTTCGTTATGCGTTATGCGTTGGGCGTAATACGTTTGCGTTATGCGTTATGCGTTATGCGTTATGCGTTATGCGTTATACGTTATGCGTTATGCGTTATGCGTGATGCGTTATGCGTTATGCGTTATGCGTTATGCGTTATGCGTTAGGCGTTATGCGTAATACGTTATGCGTTATGCGTTATGCGTTGTTCGTTATGCGTTATGCGTTGGGCGTAATACGTTTGCGTTATGCGTTATGCGTTATGCGTTATGCGTTATGCGTTATGCGTTATGCGTTATGCGTGATGCGTTATGCGTTATGCGTTATGCGTTATGCGTTATGCGTTATGCGTAATACGTTATGCGTTATGCGTTATGCGTTATGCGTTGTTCGTTATGCGTTATGCGTTGGGCGTAATACGTTTGCGTTATGCGTTATGCGTTATGCGTTATGCGTTATGCGTTATGCGTTATGCGTTATGCGTGATGCGTTATGCGTTATGCGTTATGCGTTATGCGTTATGCGTTATGCGTTATGCGTTATGCTTTATGCGTTACGCGTGATCCATTATGCGTTATGCGTTATGCGTTATGCGTTGTTCGTTATGCGTTATGCGTTGGGCGTAATACGTTTGCGTTATGCGTTATGCGTTATGCGTTATGCGTTATACGTTATGCGTTATGCGTTATGCGTGATGCGTTATGCGTTATGCGTTACGCGTTATGCGTTATGCGTTATGGGTTATGCGTAATACGTTATGCGTTATGCGTTATGCGTTGTTCGTTATGCGTTATGCGTTGGGCGTAATACGTTTGCGTTATGCGTTATGCGTTATGCGTTATGCGTTATGCGTTATGCGTTATGCGTTATGCGTGATGCGTTATGCGTTATGCGTTATGCGTTATGCGTTATGCGTTATGCGTTATGCGTAATACGTTATGCGTTATGCGTTATGCGTTATGCGTTGTTCGTTATGCGTTATGCGTTGGGCGTAATACGTTTGCGTTATGCGTTATGCGTTATGCGTTATGCGTTATGCGTTATGCGTTATGCGTTATGCGTTATGCGTTATGCGTGATGCGTTATGCGTTATGCGTTATGCGTTATGCGTTATGCGTTATGCGTTATGCGTTATGCGTTATGCGTTATGCGTTGGGCGTAATACGTTTGCGTTATGCGTTATGCGTTATGCTTTATGCGTTATGCGTTATGCGTTATACGGTATGAGTTATGCGTTATTCGTTATGCGTTATGCGTTATGCGTTATGCGTTATGCGTTATGCGTTATGCGTTATGCGTTATGCGTTAACGTTATGCGTTATGCCTTTTGCGTTATGCGTTATGCGTTTTGCGTTATACGTTATGCTTTATGCGTTATGCGTTATGAGTTATACGTTATGCGTTATGCGTTATGCGTTATGCGTTATGCGTTATGCGTTATGCGTTATATGTTATGCGTTATGCGTTATGCTTTATGCGTTATGCATTATGCGTTATGCGTTATGCGTTATGCGTTATGCGTTATGCGTAATGCGTTATGCGTTATGCGTTATGCGTTATGCGTTATGCGTTATGCGTTATGCGTTATGCGTTATGCCTTATGCGTTCTGTGTTGTGCGTTGTGCGTTGTGCGATATGCGTTATGCGTTATGGGTTATGGGTTATGCGTTATGCTATATGCGTTATGCGTTATGCGTTATGCGTTATTCGATATGCGTTATGCGTTTTGCGTTATACGTTATGCTTTATGCGTTATGCGTTATGCGTTAACGTTATGCGTTATGCCTTTTGCGTTATGCGTTATGCGTTTTGCGTTATACGTTATGCTTTATGCGTTATGCGTTATGAGTTATACGTTATGCGTTATGCGTTATGCGTTATGCGTTATGCGTTATATGTTATGCGTTATGCGTTATGCGTTATGCGTTGTTCGTTATGCGTTATGCGTTGGGCGTAATACGTTTGCGTTATGCGTTATGCGTTATGCGTTATGCGTTATGCGTTATGCGTTATGCGTTATGCGTTATGCGTTATGCGTTATGCCTTATGCGTTCTGTGTTGTGCGTTGTGCGTTGTGCGATATGCGTTATGCGTTATGGGTTATGGGTTATGCGTTATGCTATATGCGTTATGCATTTTGCGTTATGCGTTATGCGTTATGCGTTATGCGTTATGCGTTATGCGTTATGCATTATGCGTTATGCGGTATGCGTTGTGCGTTTGCGTTATGCGTTAGGCGTTATGCGTTATGCTTTATGCGTTATGAGTTATGAGTTATATGGTATGAGTTATGCGTTATGCGTTATGCGTTATGCGTTATGCGTTATGCGTTATGCGTTATGCGTTGTTCGTTATGCGTTATGCGTTGGGCGTAATACGTTTGCGTTATGCGTTATGCGTTATGCGTTATGCGTTATGCGTTATGCGTTATGCGTTATGCGTTATGCGTTATGCGTTATGCGTTATGCGTTATGCGTTATGCGTTATGCCTTATGCGTTCTGTGTTGTGCGTTGTGCGTTGTGCGATATGCGTTATGCGTTATGGGTTATGGGTTATGCGTTATGCTATATGCGTTATGCATTTTGCGTTATGCGTTATGCGTTATGCGTTATGCGTTATGCGTTATGCGTTATGCATTATGCGTTATGCGGTATGCGTTGTGCGTTTGCGTTATGCGTTAGGCGTTATGCGTTATGCTTTATGCGTTATGAGTTATGAGTTATACGGTATGAGTTATGCGTTATGCGTTATGCGTTATGCGTTATGCGTTATGCGTTATGCGTTATGCGTTATGCGTAATGCGTTATGCGTTATGCGTTATGCGTTATGCGTTATGCGTTATGCGTGATGCGTTATGCGTTATGCGTTATGCGTTATGCGTTATGCGTTATGCGTTATGCGTTATGCGTTATGCGTTATGCTTTATGCGTTACGCGTGATCCATTATGCGTTATGCGTTATGCGTTATGCGTTGTTCGTTATGCGTTATGCGTTGGGCGTAATACGTTTGCGTTATGCGTTATGCGTTATGCGTTATGCGTTATGCGTTATACGTTATGCGTTATGCGTTATGCGTGATGCGTTATGCGTTATGCGTTATGCGTTATGCGTTATGCGTTATGCGTTATGCGTAATACGTTATGCGTTATGCGTTATGCGTTGTTCGTTATGCGTTATGCGTTGGGCGTAATACGTTTGCGTTATGCGTTATGCGTTATGCGTTATGCGTTATGCGTTATGCGTTATGCGTTATGCGTTATGCGTGATGCGTTATGCGTTATGCGTTATGCGTTATGCGTTATGCGTTATGCGTAATACGTTATGCGTTATGCGTTATGCGTTATGCGTTGTTCGTTATGCGTTATGCGTTGGGCGTAATACGTTTGCGTTATGCGTTATGCGTTATGCGTTATGCGTTATGCGTTATGCGTTATGCGTGATGCGTTATGCGTTATGCGTTATGCGTTATGCGTTATGCGTTATGCGTTATGCGTTATGCTTTATGCGTTACGCGTGATCCATTATGCGTTATGCGTTATGCGTTATGCGTTGTTCGTTATGCGTTATGCGTTGGGCGTAATACGTTTGCGTTATGCGTTATGCGTTATGCGTTATGCGTTATACGTTATGCGTTATGCGTTATGCGTTATGCGTGATGCGTTATGCGTTATGCGTTACGCGTTATGCGTTATGCGTTATGGGTTATGCGTAATACGTTATGCGTTATGCGTTATGCGTTATGCGTTGTTCGTTATGCGTTATGCGTTGGGCGTAATACGTTTGCGTTATGCGTTATGCGTTATGCGTTATGCGTTATGCGTTATGCGTTATGCGTTATGCGTTATGCGTGATGCGTTATGCGTTATGCGTTATGCGTTATGCGTTATGCGTTATGCGTTATGCGTTATGCGTAATACGTTATGCGTTATGCGTTATGCGTTATGCGTTGTTCGTTATGCGTTATGCGTTGGGCGTAATACGTTTGCGTTATGCGTTATGCGTTATGCGTTATGCGTTATGCGTTATGCGTTATGCGTTATGCGTTATGCGTTATGCGTGATGCGTTATGCGTTATGCGTTATGCGTTATGCGTTATGCGTTATGCGTTATGCGTTATGCGTTATGCGTTATGCGTTATGCGTTGGGCGTAATACGTTTGCGTTATGCGTTATGCGTTATGCTTTATGCGTTATGCGTTATGCGTTATACGGTATGAGTTATGCGTTATTCGTTATGCGTTATGCGTTATGCGTTATGCGTTATGCGTTATGCGTTATGCGTTATGCGTTATGCGTTAACGTTATGCGTTATGCCTTTTGCGTTATGCGTTATGCGTTTTGCGTTATACGTTATGCTTTATGCGTTATGCGTTATGAGTTATACGTTATGCGTTATGCGTTATGCGTTATGCGTTATGCGTTATGCGTTATGCGTTATATGTTATGCGTTATGCGTTATGCTTTATGCGTTATGCATTATGCGTTATGCGTTATGCGTTATGCGTTATGCGTTATGCGTAATGCGTTATGCGTTATGCGTTATGCGTTATGCGTTATGCGTTATGCGTTATGCGTTATGCCTTATGCGTTCTGTGTTGTGCGTTGTGCGTTGTGCGATATGCGTTATGCTATATGCGTTATGCGTTATGCGTTATGCGTTATTCGTTATGCGTTATGCGTTTTGCGTTATACGTTATGCTTTATGCGTTATGCGTTATGCGTTAACGTTATGCGTTATGCCTTTTGCGTTATGCGTTATGCGTTTTGCGTTATACGTTATGCTTTATGCGTTATGCGTTATGAGTTATACGTTATGCGTTATGCGTTATGCGTTATGCGTTATGCGTTATATGTTATGCGTTATGCGTTATGCGTTATGCGTTGTTCGTTATGCGTTATGCGTTGGGCGTAATACGTTTGCGTTATGCGTTATGCGTTATGCGTTATGCGTTATGCGTTATGCGTTATGCGTTATGCGTTATGCGTTATGCGTTATGCGTTATGCCTTATGCGTTCTGTGTTGTGCGTTGTGCGTTGTGCGATATGCGTTATGCGTTATGGGTTATGGGTTATGCGTTATGCTATATGCGTTATGCATTTTGCGTTATGCGTTATGCGTTATGCGTTATGCGTTATGCGTTATGCGTTATGCATTATGCGTTATGCGGTATGCGTTGTGCGTTTGCGTTATGCGTTAGGCGTTATGCGTTATGCTTTATGCGTTATGAGTTATGAGTTATATGGTATGAGTTATGCGTTATGCGTTATGCGTTATGCGTTATGCGTTATGCGTTATGCGTTATGCGTTATGCGTTATGCGTAATGCGTTATGCGTTATGCGTTATGCGTTATGCGTTATGCGTTATGCGTTATGCGTTATGCGTTATGCGTTATGCGTTATGCGTTATGCGTTATGCGTTATGCGTTATGCGTTATGCGTTACGAGTTATACGTTATGCGTTAAACGTTATGCGTTATGCTTTATGCGTTATGCGTTATACGTTATGCGTTATGCGTTATGCGTTATGCGTTATGCGTTATGCGTTATGCGTTATGCGTTATGCGTTATGCGTTACGCGTTACGCGTTATGCGTTATGCGTTATGCGTTATGCGTTATGCGTTATGCGTTATGCGTTATGCGTTATGCGTTGTTCGTTATTCGTTTGCGTTATGCGTTATGCGTTATCCGTTATGCGTTATGCTTTATGCGTTATGCGTTATGCGTTATGCGTTATGCGTTATGCGTTATGCGTTATGCGTTATGCATTTTGCGTTATGCGTTATGCGTTATGCGTTATGCGTAATACGTTTGCGTTATGCGTTATGCGTTATGCGTTATGCGTTATGCTTTATGCGTTATGCGTTATGCGTTATGCGTTATACGTTTGCGTTATGCGTTATGCGTTGTGCGTTATGCGTTATGCGTTATGCGTTATGCGTTATGCGTTATGCGTTATGCGTTATGCGTTACGAGTTATACGTTATGCGTTAAACGTTATGCGTTATGCTTTATGCGTTATGCGTTATACGTTATGCGTTATGCGTTATGCGTTATGCGTTATGCGTTATGCGTTATGCGTTATGCGTTATGCGTTATGCGTTACGCGTTACGCGTTATGCGTTATGCGTTATGCGTTATGCGTTATGCGTTATGCGTTATGCGTTATGCGTTATGCGTTATGCGTTATGCGTTGTTCGTTATTCGTTTGCGTTATGCGTTATGCGTTATCCGTTATGCGTTATGCTTTATGCGTTATGCGTTATGCGTTATGCGTTATGCGTTATGCGTTATGCGTTATGCGTTATGCGTTATGCATTTTGCGTTATGCGTTATGCGTTATGCGTTATGCGTAATACGTTTGCGTTATGCGTTATGCGTTATGCGTTATGCGTTATGCTTTATGCGTTATGCGTTATGCGTTATGCGTTATACGTTTGCGTTATGCGTTATGCGTTGTGCGTTATACGTTTGCGTTATGCGTTATGCGTTGTTCGTTATGCGTTAAGCGTTGGGCGTAATACGTTTGCGTTATGCGTTATGCGTTATGCTTTATGCGTTATGCGTTATGCGTTATACGGTATGAGTTATGCGTTATTCGTTATGGGTTATGCGTTATGCGTTATGCGTTATGCGTTATGCGTTATGCGTTATGCGTTATGCGTTATGCGTTATGCGTTATGCGTTATGCGTTATGCGTTATGCGTTATGCGTTATGAGTTATGCGTTATGCGTTGTGCGTTATGCGCCATGCGTTATGCGTTATGAGTTATGCGTTATGCGTTATGCGTTATTGCGTTATGCGTTATACGTTATGCGTTATGCGTTATGCGTTATGCGTTATGCGTTATGCGTTATGCGTTATGCGTTATGCGTTATGCGTTATGCGTTATGCGTTATGCGTTATGCGTTATGCGTTATGCGTTATGCGTTATGCGTTATGCGTTATGCGTTATGCGTTATGCGTTATGCGTTATGCGTTATGCGTTATGCGTTATGCGTTATGCGTTATGCGTTATGCGTTATGCTTTATGCGTTATGCGTTATGCGTTATACGGTATGAGTTATGCGTTATTCGTTATGCGTTATGCGTTATGCGTTATGCGTTATGCGTTATGCGTTATGCGTTAACGTTATGCGTTATGCCTTTTGCGTTATGCGTTATGCGTTTTGCGTTATACGTTATGCGTTATGCGTTATGCGTTATGCGTTATGCGTTATGCGTTATGCGTTATGCGTTATGCGTTATGCGTTATGCGTGATGCGTTATGTTTTATGTGTTATGCGTTTTGAGTTATACGTTATGCGTTATGCGTTATGCGTTATGCGTTATGCTTTATGCGTTATGCGTTATGCGTTATGCGTTATGCGTTATGCGTTATGCGTTATGCGTTATGCGTTATGCGTTATGCGTTATGCGTTATGCGTTATGCGTTATGCGTTATGCGTTATGCGTTATGCGTTATGCGTTATGCGTTATGCGTTATGCGTTATGCGTTATGCGTTATGCGTTATGCGTTATGCGTTATGCGTTATGCGTTATGCGTTATGCGTTATGCGTTATGCGTTATGAGTTATACGTTATGCATTAAGCGTTATGCGTTATGCTTTATGCGTTATGCGTTATACGTTATGCGTTATGCGTTATGCGTTATGCGTTATGCGTTATGCGTTATGCGTTATGCGTTATGCGTTATGCATTATGCGTTATGCGTTATGCGTGATACGTTATGCTTTATGTGTTATGCGTTTTGAGTTATACGTTATGCGTTATGCGTTATGCGTTATGCGTTATGCTTTATGCGTTATGCGTTATGCGTTATGCGTTATGCGTTATGCGTTATGCGTTATGCGTTATGCGTTATGCGTTATGCGTTATGCGTTATGCGTTATGCGTTATGCGTTATGCGTTATGCGTTATGCGTTATGCGTTATGCGTGATACGTTATGCTTTATGTGTTATGCGTTTTGAGTTATACGTTATGCGTTATGCGTTATGCGTTATGCGTTATGCTTTATGCGTTATGCGTTATGCGTTATGCGTTATGCGTTATGCGTTATGCGTTATGCG
This sequence comes from Lasioglossum morio, assembly GCA_916610235.2. Lineage (NCBI taxonomy): Eukaryota > Metazoa > Arthropoda > Insecta > Hymenoptera > Halictidae > Lasioglossum > Lasioglossum morio. The sequence continues at coordinate 1,890,832 of CAKAJA020000239.1, read as the reverse complement.
TTATGCGTTATGCGTTATGCGTTATGCGTTATGCGTTATGCGTTATGCGTGATGCGTTATGCGTTATGCGTTATGCGTTATGCGTTATGCGTTATGCGTAATACGTTATGCGTTATGCGTTATGCGTTATGCGTTGTTCGTTATGCGTTATGCGTTGGGCGTAATACGTTTGCGTTATGCGTTATGCGTTATGCGTTATGCGTTATGCGTTATGCGTTATGCGTGATGCGTTATGCGTTATGCGTTATGCGTTATGCGTTATGCGTTATGCGTTATGCGTTATGCTTTATGCGTTACGCGTGATCCATTATGCGTTATGCGTTATGCGTTATGCGTTGTTCGTTATGCGTTATGCGTTGGGCGTAATACGTTTGCTTTATGCGTTATGCGTTATGCGTTATGCGTTATGCGTTATACGTTATGCGTTATGCGTTATGCGTGATGCGTTATGCGTTATGCGTTATGCGTTATGCGTTATGCGTTATGCGTTATGCGTAATACGTTATGCGTTATGCGTTATGCGTTGTTCGTTATGCGTTATGCGTTGGGCGTAATACGTTTGCGTTATGCGTTATGCGTTATGCGTTATGCGTTATGCGTTATGCGTTATGCGTTATGCGTTATGCGTGATGCGTTATGCGTTATGCGTTATGCGTTATGCGTTATGCGTTATGCGTTATGCGTTATGCGTAATACGTTATGCTTTATGCGTTATGCGTTATGCGTTGTTCGTTATGCGTTATGCGTTGGGCGTAATACGTTTGCGTTATGCGTTATGCGTTATGCGTTATGCGTTATGCGTTATGCGTTATGCGTTATGCGTTATGCGTGATGCGTTATGCGTTATGCGTTATGCGTTATGCGTTATGCGTTCTGCGTTATGCGTTATGCGTTATGCGTTATGCGTTGGGCGTAATACGTTTGCGTTATGCGTTATGCGTTATGCTTTATGCGTTATGCGTTATGCGTTATACGGTATGAGTTATGCGTTATTCGTTATGCGTTATGCGTTATGCGTTATGCGTTATGCGTTATGCGTTATGCGTTATGCGTTAACGTTATGCGTTATGCCTTTTGCGTTATGCGTTATGCGTTTTGCGTTATACGTTATGCTTTATGCGTTATGCGTTATGAGTTATACGTTATGCGTTATGCGTTATGCGTTATGCGTTATGCGTTATGCGTTATGCGTTATATGTTATGCGTTATGCGTTATGCGTTATGCGTTATGCATTATGCGTTATGCGTTATGCGTTATGCGTTATGCGTTATGCGTAATGCGTTATGCGTTATGCGTTATGCGTTATGCGTTATGCGTTATGCGTTATGCGTTATGCGTTATGCGTTATGCGTTATGCCTTATGCGTTCTGTGTTGTGCGTTGTGCGTTGTGCGATATGCGTTATGCGTTATGGGTTATGGGTTATGCGTTATGCTATATGCGTTATGCGTTATGCGTTATGCGTTATTCGTTATGCGTTATGCGTTTTGCGTTATACGTTATGCTTTATGCGTTATGCGTTATGCGTTAACGTTATGCGTTATGCCTTTTGCGTTATGCGTTATGCGTTTTGCGTTATACGTTATGCTTTATGCGTTATGCGTTATGAGTTATACGTTATGCGTTATGCGTTATGCGTTATGCGTTATGCGTTATATGTTATGCGTTATGCGTTATGCGTTATGCGTTGTTCGTTATGCGTTATGCGTTGGGCGTAATACGTTTGCGTTATGCGTTATACGTTATGCGTTATGCGTTATGCGTTATGCGTTATGCGTTATGCGTTATGCGTTATGCGTTATGCGTTATGCGTTATGCGTTATGCGTTATGCGTTATGCGTTATGCGTTATGCCTTATGCGTTCTGTGTTGTGCGTTGTGCGTTGTGCGATATGCGTTATGCGTTATGGGTTATGGGTTATGCGTTATGCTATATGCGTTATGCATTTTGCGTTATGCGTTATGCGTTATGCGTTATGCATTATGCGTTATGCGGTATGCGTTGTGCGTTTGCGTTATGCGTTAGGCGTTATGCGTTATGCTTTATGCGTTATGAGTTATGAGTTATACGGTATGAGTTATGCGTTATGCGTTATGCGTTATGCGTTATGCGTTATGCGTTATGCGTTATGCGTTATGCGTTATGCGTAATGCGTTATGCGTTATGCGTTATGCCTTATGCGTTCTGTGTTGTGCGTTGTGCGTTGTGCGATATGCGTTATGCGTTATGGGTTATGGGTTATGCGTTATGCTATATGCGTTATGCATTTTGCGTTATGCGTTATGCGTTATGCGTTATGCGTTATGCGTTATGCGTTATGCGTTATGCGTTATGCGTTATGCGTTATGCGTTACGAGTTATACGTTATGCGTTAAACGTTATGCGTTATGCTTTATGCGTTATGCGTTATACGTTATGCGTTATGCGTTATGCGTTATGCGTTATGCGTTATGCGTTATGCGTTATGCGTTATGCGTTATGCGTTACGCGTTACGCGTTATGCGTTATGCGTTATGCGTTATGCGTTATGCGTTATGCGTTATGCGTTATGCGTTATGCGTTATGCGTTATGCGTTGTTCGTTATTCGTTTGCGTTATGCGTTATGCGTTATCCGTTATGCGTTATGCTTTATGCGTTATGCGTTATGCGTTATGCGTTATGCGTTATGCGTTATGCGTTATGCGTTATGCGTTATGCGTTATGCATTTTGCGTTATGCGTTATGCGTTATGCGTTATGCGTTGGGCGTAATACGTTTGCGTTATGCGTTATGCGTTATGCGTTATGCGTTATGCGTTATGCGTTATGCGTTATGCGTGATGCGTTATGCGTTATGCGTTATGCGTTATGCGTTATGCGTTATGCGTTATGCGTTATGCGTTATGCGTTATGCGTTGGGCGTAATACGTTTGCGTTATGCGTTATGCGTTATGCTTTATGCGTTATGCGTTATGCGTTATACGGTATGAGTTATGCGTTATTCGTTATGCGTTATGCGTTATGCGTTATGCGTTATGCGTTATGCGTTATGCGTTATGCGTAATACGGTATGCTTTATGCGTTATGCGTTGTTCGTTATGCGTTATGCGTTGGGCGTAATACGTTTGCGTTATGCGTTATGCGTTATGCGTTATGCGTTATGCGTTATGCGTTATGCGTTATGCGTTATGCGTGATGCGTTATGCGTTATGCGTTATGCGTTATGCGTTATGCGTTATGCGTTATGCGTAATACGTTATGCTTTATGCGTTATGCGTTATGCGTTGTTCGTTATGCGTTATGCGTTGGGCGTAATACGTTTGCGTTATGCGTTATGCGTTATGCGTTATGCGTTATGCGTTATGCGTTATGCGTGATGCGTTATGCGTTATGCGTTATGCGTTATGCGTTATGCGTTATGCGTTATGCGTTATGCGTTATGCGTTGGGCGTAATACGTTTGCGTTATGCGTTATGCGTTATGCTTTATGCGTTATGCGTTATGCGTTATACGGTATGAGTTATGCGTTATTCGTTATGCGTTATGCGTTATGCGTGATGCGTTATGCGTTATGCGTTATGCGTTATGCGTTATGCGTTATGAGTTATGCGTTATGCGTTATGCGTTATGCGTTATGCGTTATGCGTTATGCGTTATGCGTTATGCGTTATGCGTTATGCGTTATGCGTTATGCGTTATGCGTTATGCTTTATGCGTTATGCGTTATGCGTTATGCGTTATGCGTTATGCGTTATGCGTTATGCGTTATGCGTTATGCGTTATACGTTATGCGTTATGCGTTATGCGTTATGCGTAATACGTTTGCGTTATGAGTTATGCGTTATGCGTTATGCTTTATGCGTTATGCGTTATGCGTTATGCGTTATACGTTTGCGTTATGCGTTATGCGTTGTGCGTTATACGTTTGCGTTATGCGTTATGCGTTATGCGTTGTTCGTTATGCGTTATGCGTTGGGCGTAATACGTTTGCGTTATGCGTTATGCGTTATGCTTTATGCGTTATGCGTTATGCGTTATACGGTATGAGTTATGCGTTATTCGTTATGCGTTATGCGTTATGCGTTATGCGTTATGCGTTATGCGTTATGCGTTAACGTTATGCGTTATGCCTTTTGCGTTATGCGTTATGCGTTTTGCGTTATACGTTATGCTTTATGCGTTATGCGTTATGAGTTATACGTTATGCGTTATGCGTTATGCGTTATGCGTTATGCGTTATATGTTATGCGTTATGCGTTATGAGTTATACGTTATGCATTAAGCGTTATGCGTTATGCTTTATGCGTTATGCGTTACACGTTATGCTTTATGCGTTATGCGTTATGCGTTATGCGTTATGCGTTATGCGTTATGCGTTATGCGTTATGCGTTATGCGTCATGCGTGATGCGTTATGCTTTATGTGTTATGCGTTTTGAGTTATACGTTATGCGTTATGCGTTATGCGTTATGCGTTATGCGTTATGCGTAATGCGTTATGCGTTATGCGTTATGCGTTATGCGTTATGCGTTATGCGTTGTTCGTTATGCGTTATGCGTTATGCGTTATGCGTTATGCGTTATGCGTGATGCGTTATGCTTTTTGCGTTATGCGTTATGAGTTATACGTTATGCGTTAAGCGTTATGCGTTATGCTTTATACGTTATGCGTGATCCATTATGCGTTATGCGTTATGCGTTATGCGTTATGCATTTTGCGTTATGCGCCATGCGTTATGCGTTATGAGTTATGCGTTATGCGTTATGCGTTATGCGTTATGCGTTATACGTTATGCGTTATGCGTTATGCGTTATGCGTTATGCGTTATGCGTTATGCGTTATGCGTTATGCGTTATGCGTTATGCGTTATGCGTTATGCGTTATGCGTTATGCGTTATGCGTTGTGCGTTATACGTTTGCGTTAGGCGTTATGCTTTATGGGTTATGCGTTATGCATTATGCGTTATGCGTTATGCGTTATGCATATGCGTTATGCGTTATGCGTTAATCGTTATGCGTTATGCGTTATGCGTTATGCGTTATGCGTTATGCGTTATGCGTTATGCGTTATGCGTTATGCGTTATGCGTTATGCGTTATGCGTTATGCGTGATGTGTTATGCTTTTTGCGTTATGTGTTATGAGTTATACGTTATGCGTTAAGCGTTATGCGTTATGCTTTATGCGTTATGCGTTATCCGTTATGCGTTATGCGTTATGCGTTATGCGTTATGCATTTTGCGTTATGCGCCAAGCGTTATGCGTTATGCGTTATGCGTTATGCGTTATGCGTTATGCGTTATGCGTAATACGTTTGCGTTATGCGTTATGCGTTATGCGTTATGCGTTATGCTTTATGCGTTATGCGTTATGCGTTATGCGTTATACGTTTGCGTTATGCGTTATGCGTTGTGCGTTATACGTTTGCGTTATGCGTTATGCGTTGTTCGTTATGCGTTAAGCGTTGGGCGTAATACGTTTGCGTTATGCGTTATGCGTTATGCTTTATGCGTTATGCGTTATGCGTTATACGGTATGAGTTATGCGTTATTCGTTATGTGTTATGCGTTATGCGTTATGCGTTATGCGTTATGCGTTATGCGTTATGCGTTATGCGTTATGCGTTATGCGTTATGAGTTATGCGTTATGCGTTGTGCGTTATGTGCCATGCGTTATGCGTTATGAGTTATGCGTTATGCGTTATTGCGTTATGCGTTATACGTTATGCGTTATGCGTTATGCGTTATGCGTTATGCGTTATGCGTTATGCGTTATGCGTTATGCGTTATGCGTTATGCGTTATGCGTTATGCGTTATGCGTTATGCGTTATGCGTTATGCGTTATGCGTTATGCGTTATGCGTTATGCGTTATGCGTTACGCGTTATGCGTTATGCGTTATGCGTTATGCGTTATGCGTTATGCGTTATGCGTTATGCGTTATGCGTTATGCGTTATGCGTTATGCGTTATGCGTTATGCGTTATGCGTTATGCGTTATGCGTTATGCGTTATGCGTTATGCGTTATGCGTTATGCGTTATGCGTTATGCGTTATGCGTTATGCGTTATGAGTTATACGTTATGCATTAAGCGTTATGCGTTATGCTTTATGCGTTATGCGTTATGCGTTATACGTTATGCGTTATGCGTTATGCGTTATGCGTTATGCGTTATGCGTTATGCGTTATGCGTTATGCGTTATGCGTTATGCGTTATGCGTTATGCGTTATGCGTTATGCGTTATGCGTGATGCGTTATGCTTTATGTGTTATGCGTTTTGAGTTATACGTTATGCGTTATGCGTTATGCGTTATGCGTTATGCTTTATGCGTTATGCGTTATGCGTTATGCATTATGCGTTATGCGTTATGCGTTATGCGTTATGCGTTATGCGTTATGCGTTATGCGTTATACGTTATGCGTTATGCGTTATGCGTTGGGCGTAATACGTTTGCGTTATGCGTTATGCGTTATGCTTTATGCGTTATGCGTTATGCGTTATACGGTATGAGTTATGCGTTATTCGTTATGCGTTATGCGTTATGCGTTATGCGTTATGCGTTATGCGTTAACGTTATGCGTTATGCCTTTTGCGTTATGCGTTATGCGTTTTGCGTTATACGTTATGCTTTATGCGTTATGCGTTATGAGTTATACGGTATGAGTTATGCGTTATTCGTTATGCGTTATGCGTTATGCGTTATGCGTTATGCGTTATGCTTTATGCGTTATACGTTATGCGTTATACGGTATGAGTTATGCGTTATGCGTTATGCGTTATGCGTTATACGTTTGCGTTATGCGTTATGCGTTGTGCGTTATACGTTTGCGTTATGCGTTATGCGTTATGCGTTGTTCGTTATGCGTTATGCGTTGGGCGTAATACGTTTGCGTTATGCGTTATGCGTTATGCTTTATGCGTTATGCGTTATGCGTTATACGGTATGAGTTATGCGTTATTCGTTATGCGTTATGCGTTATGCGTTATGCGTTATGCGTTATGCGTTAACGTTATGCGTTATGCCTTTTGCGTTATGCGTTATGCGTTTTGCGTTATACGTTATGCTTTATGCGTTATGCGTTATGAGTTATACGTTATGCGTTATGCGTTATGCGTTATGCGTTATGCGTTATATGTTATGCGTTATGCGTTATGCATTATGCGTTATGCGTTATGCGTTATGCGTTATGCGTTATGCGTAATGCGTTATGCGTTATGCGTTATGCGTTATGCGTTATGCGTTATGCGTTATGCGTTGTTCGTTATGCGTTATGCGTTGGGCGTAATACGTTTGCGTTATGCGTTATGCGTTATGCGTTATGCGTTATGCGTTATGCGTTATGCGTTATGCGTTATGCGTTATGCGTTCTGTGTTGTGCGTTGTTCGTTGTGCGATATGCGTTATGCGTTATGGGTTATGAGTTGTGCGTTATGCTATATGCGTTATGCATTTTGCGTTATGCGTTATGCGTTATGCGTTATGCGTTATGCGTTATGCATTATGCGTTATGCGTTATGCGTTGTGCGTTTGCGTTATGCGTTAGGCGTTATGCGTTATGCTTTATGCGTTATGAGTTATGAGTTATAGGGTATGAGTTATGCGTTATGCGTTATGCGTTATGCGTTATGCGTTATGCGTTATGCGTTATGCGTTATTCGTTATGCGTTATGCGTTATGCGTTATGCGTTATGCGTTATGCGTTATGCGTTTTGCGTTATACGTTATGCTTTATGCGTTATGCGTTATGAGTTATACGTTATGCGTTATGCGTTATGCTTTATGCGTTAACGTTATGCGTTATGCCTTTTGCGTTATGCGTTATGCGTTTTGCGTTATACGTTATGCTTTATGCGTTATGCGTTATGAGTTATACGCTATGCGTTATGCGTTATGCGTTATATGTTATGCGTTATGCGTTATGCGTTATGCGTTATGCGTTATGCGTTATGCGTAATGCGTTATGCGTTATGCGTTATGCGTTATGCGTTATGCGTTATGCGTTATGCGTTATGCGTTGTTCGTTATGCGTTATGCGTTGGGCGTAATACGTTTGCGTTATGCGTTATGCGTTATGCGTTATGCGTTATGCGTTATGCGTTATGCGCTATGCGTTCTGTGTTGTGCGTTGTGCGTTGTGCGATATGCGTTATGCGTTATGGGTTATGGGTTATGCGTTATGCTATATGCGTTATGCATTTTGCGTTATGCGTTATGCGTTATGCGTTATGCGTTAAGCGTTATGCGTTATGCTTTATGCGTTATGCGTGATCCATTATGCGTTATGCGTTATGCGTTATGCGTTATGCATTTTGCGTTATGCGCCATGCGTTATGCGTTATGAGTTATGCGTTATGCGTTATGCGTTATGCGTTATGCGTTATACGTTATGCGTTATGCGTTATGCGTTATGCGTGATGCGTTATGCTTTTTGCGTTATGGGTTATGAGTTATACGTTATGCGTTAAGCGTTATGCGTTATGCTTAATGCGTTATGCGTGATCCGTTATGCGTTATGCGTTATGCGTTATGCGTTATGCATTTTGCGTTATGCGCCATGCGTTATGCGTTATGCGTTATGCGTTATGCGTTATGCGTGATGCGTTATGCTTTTTGCGTTATGGGTTATGAGTTATACGTTATGCGTTATGCGTTATGCGTTATCCGTTATGCGTTATGCTTTATGCGTTATGCGTTATGCGTTATGCGTTATGCGTTATGCGTTATGCGTTATGCGTTATGCGTTATGCGTTATGCGTAATACGTTTGCGTTATGCGTTATGCGTTATGCGTTATGCGTTATGCTTTATGCGTTATGCGTTATGCGTTATGCGTTATACGTTTGCGTTATGCGTTATGCGTTGTGCGTTATACGTTTGCGTTATGCGTTATGCGTTGCTCGTTATGCGTTATGCGTTGGGCGTAATACGTTTGCGTTATGCGTTATGCGTTATGCTTTATGCGTTATGCGTTATGCGTTATACGGTATGAGTTATGCGTTATTCGTTATGCGTTATGCGTTATGCGTTATGCGTTATGCGTTATGCGTTATGCGTTATGCGTTATGCGTTAACGTTATGCGTTATGCCTTTTGCGTTATGCGTTATACATTATGCGTTATGCGTTATGCGTTATGCGTTATGCGTTATGCGTTATATGTTATGCGTTATGCGTTATGCGTTATGCGTTATGCATTATGCGTTATGCGTTATGCGTTATGCGTTATGCGTTATGCGTAATGCGTTATGCGTTATGCGTTATGCGTTATGCGTTATGCGTTATGCGTTGTTCGTTATGCGTTATGCGTTATGCGTTATGCGTTATGCGTTATGCGTTATGCGTTATGCGTTATGCGTTATGCGTTATGCGTTATGCGTTATGCGTTATGCGTTATGCGTTATGCGTTATGCGTTATGCGTTCTCTGTTATGCGTTGTGCGTTGTGCGATATGCGTTATGCGTTATGGGTTATGGGTTGTGCGTTATGCTATATGCGTTATGCATTTTGCGTTATGCGTTATGCGTTATGCGTTATGCGTTATGCGTTATGCATTATGCGTTATGCGTTATGCGTTGTGCGTTTGCGTTATGCGTTAGGCGTTATGCGTTATGCTTTATGCGTTATGAGTTATGAGTTATAGGGTATGAGTTATGCGTTATGCGTTATGCGTTATGCGTTATGCGTTATGCGTTATGCGTTTTGCGTTATACGTTATGCTTTATGCGTTATGCGTTATGAGTTATACGTTATGCGTTATGCGTTATGCGTTAACGTTATGCGTTATGCCTTTTGCGTTATGCGTTATGCGTTTTGCGTTATACGTTATGCTTTATGCGTTATGCGTTATGAGTTATACGTTATGCGTTATGCGTTATGCGTTATGCGTTATATGTTATGCGTTATGCGTTATGCGTTATGCGTTGTTCGTTATGCGTTATGCGTTGGGCGTAATATGTTTGCGTTATGCGTTATGCGTTATGCGTTATGCGTTATGCGTTATGCGTTATGCGTTATGCGTTATGCGTTATGCCTTATGCGTTCTGTGTTGTGCGTTGTGCGATATGCGTTATTCGTTATGGGTTATGGGTTATGCGTTATGCTATATGCGTTATGCATTTTGCGTTATGCGTTATGCGTTATGCGTTATGCGTTATGCGTTATGCGTTATGCGTTATGCGTTATGCGTTATGCATTATGCGTTATGCCTTATGCGTTGTGCGTTTGCGTTATGCGTTATGCGTTATGCGTTATGCGTTGTTCGTTATGCGTTATGCGTTATACGTTATGCGTTATGCGTTATGCGTTATGCGTTATGCGTTATGCGTTATGCGTTATGCGTTATGCGTTATGCGTTATGCGTTACGCGTTACGCGTTATGCGTTATGCGTTATGCGTTATGCGTTGTTCGTTATTCGTTATGCGTTGGGCGTAATACGTTTGCGTAATGCGTTATGCGTTATGCGTTATGCGTTATGCGTTATGCTTTATGCGTTATGCGTTATGCGTTATGCGTTATGAGTTATACGGTATGAGTTATGCGTTATGCGTTAGGCGTTATGCGTTATGCGTTATGCGTTATGCGTTATGCGTTATGCGTTATGCGTTATGCGTAATGCGTTATGCGTTATGCGTTATGCGTTATGCGTTATGCGTTATGCGTTATGCGTTATGCGTTATGCGTTATGCGTTATGCGTTATGCGTTATGCGTTATGCGTTATGCGTTATGCGTTATGCGTTATGCGTTATGCGTTATGCGTTATGCGTTATGCGTTATGCGTTATGCGTTATGCGTTATGCGTTATGCGTTATGCGTTATGCGTTATGCGTTATGCTTTATGCGTTATGCGTTATGCGTTATGCGTTATACGTTTGCGTTATGCGTTATGCGTTGTGCGTTATACGTTTGCGTTATGCGTTATGCGTTATGCGTTGTTCGTTATGCGTTATGCGTTGGGCGTAATACGTTTGCGTTATGCGTTATGCGTTATGCGTTATGCATTATGCGTTATGCGTTATGCGTTGTTCGTTATGCGTTATGCGTTATGCGTTATGCGTGATGCGTTATGCTTTTTGCGTTTTGCGTTATGAGTTATACGTTATGCGTTAAGCGTTATGCGTTATGCTTTATGCGTTACGCGTGATGCGTTATGCTTTTTGCGTTGTGCGTTATGAGTTATACGTTATGCGTTAAGCGTTATGCGTTATGCTTTATGCGTTACGCGTGATCCATTATGCGTTATGCGTTATGCGTTATGCGTTATGCGTTGTTCGTTATGCGTTATGCGTTGGGCGTAATACGTTTGCGTTATGCGTTATGCGTTATGCGTTATGCGTTATGCGTTATACGTTATGCGTTATGCGTTATGCGTGATGCGTTATGCGTTATGCGTTATGCGTTATGCGTTATGCGTTATGCGTTATGCGTAATACGTTATGCGTTATGCGTTATGCGTTATGCGTTGTTCGTTATGCGTTATGCGTTGGGCGTAATACGTTTGCGTTATGCGTTATGCGTTATGCGTTATGCGTTATGCGTTATGCGTTATGCGTTATGCGTGATGCGTTATGCGTTATGCGTTATGCGTTATGCGTTATGCGTTATGCGTTATGCGTTATGCGTTATGCGTAATACGTTATGCGTTATGCGTTATGCGTTATGCGTTGTTCGTTATGCGTTATGCGTTGGGCGTAATACGTTTGCGTTATGCGTTATGCGTTATGCGTTATGCGTTATGCGTTATGCGTTATGCGTGATGCGTTATGCGTTATGCGTTATGCGTTATGCGTTATGCGTTATGCGTTATGCTTTATGCGTTACGCGTGATCCATTATGCGTTATGCGTTATGCGTTATGCGTTATGCGTTGTTCGTTATGCGTTATGCGTTGGGCGTAATACGTTTGCGTTATGCGTTATGCGTTATGCGTTATGCGTTATGCGTTATACGTTATGCGTTATGCGTTATGCGTGATGCGTTATGCGTTATGCGTTATGCGTTATGCGTTATGCGTTATGCGTTATGCGTAATACGTTATGCGTTATGCGTTATGCGTTATGCGTTGTTCGTTATGCGTTATGCGTTGGGCGTAATACGTTTGCGTTATGCGTTATGCGTTATGCGTTATGCGTTATGCGTTATGCGTTATGCGTTATGCGTTATGCGTTATGCGTTATGCGTTATGCGTTATGCGTTATGCGTTATGCGTTATGCGTTATGCGTTATGCGTAATACGTTATGCGTTATGCGTTATGCGTTATGCGTTGTTCGTTATGCGTTATGCGTTATGCGTTGGGCGTAATACGTTTGCGTTATGCGTTATGCGTTATGCGTTATGCGTTATGCGTTATGCGTTATGCGTTATGCGTTATGCGTGATGCGTTATGCGTTATGCGTTATGCGTTATGCGTTATGCGTTATGCGTTATGCCATATGCGTTATGCGTTATGCGTTATGCGTTGGGCGTAATACGTTTGCGTTATGCGTTATGCGTTATGCTTTATGCGTTATGCGTTATGCGTTATACGGTATGAGTTATGCGTTATTCGTTATGCGTTATGCGTTATGCGTTATGCGTTATGCGTTATGCGTTATGCGTTATGCGTTAACGTTATGCGTTATGCCTTTTGCGTTATGCGTTATGCGTTTTGCGTTATACGTTATGCTTTATGCGTTATGCGTTATGAGTTATACGTTATGCGTTATGCGTTATGCGTTATGCGTTATGCGTTATGCGTTATGCGTTATGCGTTATGCGTTATGCGTTATGCGTTATGCGTTATGCGTAATGCGTTATGCGTTATGCGTTATGCGTTATGCGTTATGCGTTATGCGTTATGCGTTATGCCTTATGCGTTCTGTGATGTGCGTTGTGCGTTGTGCGATATGCGTTATGCGTTATGGGTTATGGGTTATGCGTTATGCTATATGCGTTATGCATTTTGCGTTATGCGTTATGCGTTATGCGTTATGCGTTATGCGTTATGCGTTATGCGTTATGCATTATGCGTTATGCGTTATGCGTTGTGCGTTTGCGTTATGCGTTAGGCGTTATGCGTTATGCTTTATGCGTTATGAGTTATGAGTTATAGGGTATGAGTTATGCGTTATGCGTTATGCGTTATGCGTTATGCGTTATGCGTTATGCGTTTTGCGTTATACGTTATGCTTTATGCGTTATGCGTTATGAGTTATACGTTATGCGTTATGCGTTATGCGTTATGCGTTAACGTTATGCGTTATGCCTTTTGCGTTATGCGTTATGCGTTTTGCGTTATACGTTATGCTTTATGCGTTATGCGTTATGAGTTATACGTTATGCGTTATGCCTTATGCGTTATGCGTTATATGTTATGCGTTATGCGTTATGCGTTATGCGTTGTTCGTTATGCGTTATGCGTTGGGCGTAATACGTTTGCGTTATGCGTTATGCGTTATGCGTTATGCGTTATGCGTTATGCGTTATGCGTTATGCGTTATGCGTTATGCGTTATGCGTTATGCGTTATGCCTTATGCGTTCTGTGTTGTGCGTTGTGCGTTGTGCGATATGCGTTATGCGTTATGGGTTATGGGTTATGCGTTATGCTATATGCGTTATGCATTTTGCGTTATGCGTTCTGTGTTGTGCGTTGTGCGTTGTGCGATATGCGTTATGCGTTATGCGTTATGCGTTATACGTTTGCGTTATGCGTTATGCGTTGTGCGTTATGCGTTATGCGTTATGCGTTATGCGTTATGCGTTATGCGTTATGCGTTATGCGTTATGCGTTATGCGTTATGCGTGATCCGTTATGCGTTATGCGTTATGCATTTTGCGTTATGAGTTATGCGTTATGCGTTATGCGTAATACGTTTGCGTTATGCGTTATGCGTTATGCGTTATGCTTTATGCGTTATGCGTCATGCGTTATGCGTTATACGTTTGCGTTGTGCGTTATACGTTTGCGTTATGCGTTATGCGTTATGCGTTGTTCGTTATGCGTTATGCGTTGGGCGTAATACGTTTGCGTTATGCGTTATGCGTTATGCGTTATGCGTTGGGCGTAATACGTTTGCGTTATGCGTTATGCGTTATGCGTTATGCGTTATGCGTTATGCGTTATACGGTATGAGTTATGCGTTATGCGTTATGCGTTATGCGTTATGCGTTATGCGTTATGCGTTATGCGTTATGCGTTATGCGTTATGCGTTATGCGTTATGCGTTATGCGTTATGCGTTATGCGTTATGCGTTATGCGTTATGCGTTATGCGTTATGCGTTATGCGTTATGCGTTATGCGTTATGCGTTATGCGTTATGCGTGATGCGTTATGCGTTATGTTTTTTGCGTTATGCGTTATGAGTTATACGTTATGCGTTAAGCGTTATGCGTTATGCTTTATGCGTTATGCGTTATGCGTTATGCGTTATGCGTTAACGTTATGCGTTATGCGTTATGCGTTATGCGTTATGCGTTATGCGTTATGCGTTATGCGTTATGCGTTATGCGTTATGCGTTATGCGTTATGCGTTGTGCGTTATACGTTTGCGTTAGGCGTTATGCTTTATGTGTTATGCGTTATGCATTATGCGTTATGCGTTATGCGTTATGCGTTATGCATATGCGTTATGCGTTATGCGTTATGCGTTATGCGTTATGCGTTATGCGTTATGCGTTATGCGTGATGCGTTATGCGTTATGCTTTTTGCGTTATGCGTTATGAGTTATACGTTATGCGTTAAGCGTTATGCGTTATGCTTTATGCGTTTTGCGTGATCCGTTATGCGTTAGGCGTTATGCGTTATGCGTTATGCGTTTTGCGTTATGCGCCATGCGTTATGCGTTATGAGTTATGCGTTATGCGTTATGCGTTATGCTTTATGCGTTATGCGTTATGCGTTATACGGTATGAGTTATGCGTTATGCGTTATGCGTTATGCGTTATGCGTTATGCGTTATGCGTTATGCGTTATGCGTTAACGTTATGCGTTATGCGTTATGCGTTATGCGTTATGCGTTATGCGTTATGCGTTATGCGTTATGCGTTATGCGTTATGCGTTGTGCGTTATACGTTTGCGTTAGGCGTTATGCTTTATGGGTTATGCGTTATGCATTATGCGTTATGCGTTATGCGTTATGCGTTATGCATATGCGTTATGCGTTATGCGTTATGCGTTATGCGTTATGCGTTATGCGTTATGCGTTATGCGTTATGCGTTATGCGTTATGCGTTATGCGTTATGCGTTAACGTTATGCGTTATGCGTTATGCGTGATCCGTTATGCGTTATGCGTTATGCATTTTGCGTTATGAGTTATGCGTTATGCGTTATGCGTAATACGTTTGCGTTATGCGTTATGAGTTATGCGTTATGCTTTATGCGTTATGCGTTATGCGTTATGCGTTATACGATTGCGTTATGCGTTATGCGTTGTGCGTTATACGTTTGCGTTATGCGTTATGCGTTGTTCGTTATGCGTTATGCGTTGGGCGTAATACGTTTGCGTTATGCGTTATGCGTTATGCTTTATGCGTTATGCGTTATGCGTTATACGGTATGAGTTATGCGTTATGCGTTATGCGTTATGCGTTATGCGTTATGCGTTATGCGTTATGCGTTATGCGTTATGCGTTATGCGTTATGCGTTATGCGTTATGCGTTATGCGTTATGCGTTATGCGTTATGCGTTATGCGTTTTGCGTTATGCGTTATGCGTTATGCGTTATGCGTTATGCGTTATGCGTTATGCGTTATGCGTTATGCGTTATGCGTTATGCGTGATGCGTTATGCGTTATGCTTTTTGCGTTATGCGTTATGAGTTATACGTTATGCGTTAAGCGTTATGCGTTATGCTTTATGCGTTATGCGTGATCCGTTATGCGTTAGGCGTTATGCGTTATGCGTTATGCATTTTGCGTTATGCGCCATGCGTTATGCGTTATGAGTTATGCGTTATGCGTTATGCGTTATGCTTTATGCGTTATGCGTTATGCGTTATACGGTATGAGTTATGCGTTATGCGTTATGCGTTATGCGTTATGCGTTATGCATATGCGTTATGCGTTATGCGTTATGCGTTATGCGTTATGCGTTATGCGTTATGCGTTATGCGTTATGCGTTATGCGTTATGCGTTATGCGTTATGCGTTATGCGTTATGCGTGATCCGTTATGCGTTATGCGTTATGCATTTTGCGTTATGAGTTATGCGTTATGCGTTATGCGTAATACGTTTGCGTTATGCGTTATGCGTTATGCGTTATGCTTTATGCGTTATGCGTTATGCGTTATGCGTTATACGTTTGCGTTGTGCGTTATACGTTTGCGTTATGCGTTATGCGTTGTTCGTTATGCGTTATGCGTTGGGCGTAATACGTTTGCGTTATGCGTTATGCGTTATGCGTTATGCGTTGGGCGTAATACGTTTGCGTTATGCGTTATGCTTTATGCGTTATGCGTTATGCGTTATACGGTATGAGTTATGCGTTATTCGTTATGCGTTATGCGTTATGCGTTATGCGTTTTGCGTTATGCGTTTTGCGTTATGCGTTATGCGTTATGCGTTATGCGTTATGCGGTATGCGTTATGCGTTATGCGTTATGCGTTATGCGTTATGCGTTATGCGTTATGCGTTATGCGTTATGCGTTATGCGTTATGCGTTATGAGTTATGCGTTATGCGTTATGCGTAATACGTTTGCGTTATGCGTTATGCTTTATGCGTTATGCGTTATGCGTTATGCGTTATGCGTTATACGTTTGCGTTATGCGTTATGCGTTGTGCGTTATACATTTGCGTTATGCGTTATGCGTTATGCGTTGTTCGTTATGCGTTATGCGTTTGCGTTATGCGTTATGCGTTATGCGTTATGCGTTATGCGTTATGCGTTATGCGTTATGCGTTATGCGTTATGCACATGCGTTATGCGTTATGCGTTATGCGTTATGCGTTGGGCGTAATACGTTTGCGTTATGCGTTATGCTTTATGCGTTATGCGTTATGCGTTATACGGTATGAGTTATGCGTTATTCGTTATGCGTTATGCGTTATGCGTTATGCGTTATGCGTTATGCGTTATGCGTTATACGTTATGCGTTATGCGTTATGCGTTATGCGTTATGCGTTATGCGTTATGCGTGATGCGTTATGCGTTATGCTTTATGCGTTATGCGTTATGAGTTATACGTTATGCGTTAAGCGTTATGCGTTATGCTTTATGCGTTATGCGTGATCCGTTATGCGTTAGGCGTTATGCGTTATGCGTTATGCATTTTGCGTTATGCGCCATGCGTTATGCGTTATGCTTTATGCGTTATGCGTTATGCGTTATACGGTATGAGTTATGCGTTATGCGTTATGCGTTATGCGTTATGCGTTATGCGTTATGCGTTATGCGTTATGCGTTATGCGTTATGCGTTATGCGTTATGCGTTATGCGTTATGCGTTATGCGTTATGCGTTATGCGTTATGCGTTATGCGTTGTGCGTTATGCGTTATGCGTTATGCGTTATGCGTGATGCGTTATGCGTTATGCTTTTTGCGTTATGCGTTATGAGTTATACGTTATGCGTTAAGCGTTATGCGTTATGCTTTATGCGTTATGCGTGATCCGTTATGCGTTAGGCGTTATGCGTTATGCGTTATGCATTTTGCGTTATGCGCCATGCGTTATGCGTTATGAGTTATGCGTTATGCGTTATGCGTTATGCTTTATGCGTTATGCGTTATGCGTTATGCATTTTGCGTTATGCGCCATGCGTTATGCGTTATGCGTTATGCCTTTTGCGTTATGCTTTATGCGTTATGCGTTATGCGTTATGCGTTATGCGTTATACGTTTGCGTTATGCGTTATGCGTTGTGCGTTATGCGTTATGCGTTATGCGTTATGCGTTATGCGTTATGCGTTATGCGTTATGCGTTATGCGTTATGCGTTATGCGTTATGCGTGATCCGTTATGCGTTATGCGTTATGCATTTTGCGTTATGAGTTATGCGTTATGCGTTATGCGTAATACGTTTGCGTTATGCGTTATGCGTTATGCGTTATGCTTTATGCGTTATGCGTTATGCGTTATGCGTTATACGTTTGCGTTGTGCGTTATACGTTTGCGTTATGCGTTATGCGTTGTTCGTTATGCGTTATGTGTTGGGCGTAATACGTTTGCGTTATGCGTTATGCGTTATGCGTTATGCGTTGGGCGTAATACGTTTGCGTTATGCATTATGCGTTATGCTTTATGCGTTATGCGTTATGCGTTATACGGTATGAGTTATGCGTTATGCGTTATGCGTTATGCGTTATGCGTTATGCGTTATGCGTTATGCGTTATGCGTTATGCGTTATGCGTTATGCGTTATGCGTTATGCGTTATGCGTTATGCGTTATGCGTTATGCGTTATGCGTTATGCGTTATGCGTTATGCGTTATGCGTTATGCGTTATGCGTTATGCGTTATGCGTTATGCGTTATGCGTTATGCGTGATGCGTTATGCTTTTTGCGGTATGCGTTATGAGTTATACGTTATGCGTTAAGCGTTATGCGTTATGCTTTATGCGTTATGCGTGATCCGTTATGCGTTAGGCGTTATGCGTTATGCGTTATGCATTTTGCGTTATGCGCCATGCGTTATGCGTTATGCTTTATGCGTTATGCGTTATGCGTTATACGGTATGAGTTATGCGTTATGCGTTATGCGTTATGCGTTATGCGTTATGCGTTATGCGTTATGCGTTATGCGTTATGCGTTATGCGTTATGCGTTATGCGTTATGCGTTATGCATTATGCGTTATGCGTTATGCGTTATGCGTTATGCGTGATGCGTTATGCGTTATGCTTTTTGCGTTATGCGTTATGAGTTATACGTTATGCGTTAAGCGTTATGCGTTATGCTTTATGCGTTATGCGTGATCCGTTATGCGTTAGGCGTTATGCGTTATGCGTTATGCATTTTGCGTTATGCGCCATGCGTTATGCGTTATGAGTTATGCGTTATGCGTTATGCGTTATGCATTTTGCGTTATGCGCCCTGCGTTATGCGTTATGAGTTATGCGTTATGCGTTATGCGTTATGCGTTATGCGTTATGCGTTATGCGTTATGCGTTATACGTTATGCGTTATGCGTTATGCGTTATGCGTTATGCGTTATGCGTTATGCGTTATGCGTTATGCGTTATGCGTTATGCGTTATGCGTTATGCGTTATGCGTTATGCGTTATGCGTTATGCGTTATGCGTTATGCGTTATGCGTTATGCGTTATGCGTTATGCGTTATGCGTTATGCGTTATGCGTTATGCGTTATGCATTATGCGTTATGCGTTATGCGTTGTGCGTTATACGTTTGCGTTAGGCGTTATGCGTTATGGGTTATGCGTTATGCATTATGCGTTATGCGTTATGCGTTATGCGTTATGCGTTATGCATATGCGTTATGCGTTATGCGTTATGCGTTATGCGTTATGCGTTATGCGTTGGGCGTAATACGTTTGCGTTATGCGTTATGCGTTATGCTTTATGCGTTATGCGTTATGCGTTATACGGTATGAGTTATGCGTTATTCGTTATGCGTTATGCGTTATGCGTTATGCGTTTTGCGTTATGCGTTATGCGTTATGCGTTATGCGTTATGCGTTATGCGTTATGCGTTATGCGTTATGCGTTATGCGTTATGCGTTATACGTTATGCGTTATGCGTTATGCGTTATGCGTTATGCGTTACGCGTTATGCGTTATGCGTTATGCGTTGTTCGTTATGCGTTATGCGTTGGGCGTAATACGTTTGCGTTATGCGTTATGCTTTATGCGTTATGCGTTATGCGTTATACGGTATGAGTTATGCGTTATTCGTTATGCGTTATGCGTTATGCGTTATGCGTTTTGCGTTATGCGTTATGCGTTATGCGTTATGCGTTATGCGTTATGCGTTATGCGGTATGCGTTATGCGTTATGCGTTATGCGTTATGCGTTATGCGTTATGCGTTATGCGTTATGCGTTATGCGTTATGCGTTATGCGTTATGAGTTATGCGTTATGCGTTATGCGTAATACGTTTGCGTTATGCGTTATGCTTTATGCGTTATGCGTTATGCGTTATGCGTTATGCGTTATACGTTTGCGTTATGCGTTATGCGTTGTGCGTTATACGTTTGCGTTATGCGTTATGCGTTATGCGTTGTTCGTTATGCGTTATGCGTTTGCGTTATGCGTTATGCGTTATGCGTTATGCGTTATGCGTTATGCGTTATGCGTTATGCGTTATGCGTTATGCGTTATGCACATGCGTTATGCGTTATGCGTTATGCGTTATGCGTTGGGCGTAATACGTTTGCGTTATGCGTTATGCTTTATGCGTTATGCGTTATGCGTTATACGGTATGAGTTATGCGTTATTCGTTATGCGTTATGCGTTATGCGTTATGCGTTATGCGTTATGCGTTATGCGTTATACGTTATGCGTTATGCGTTATGCGTTATGCGTTATGCGTTATGCGTTATGCGTGATGCGTTATGCGTTATGCTTTTTGCGTTATGCGTTATGAGTTATACGTTATGCGTTAAGCGTTATGCGTTATGCTTTATGCGTTATGCGTTGTGCGTTATACGTTTGCGTTAGGCGTTATGCGTTATGCGTTATGCGTTATGCGTTATGCGTTATGCACATGCGTTATGCGTTATGCGTTATGCGTTATGCGTTATGCGTTATGCGTTATGCGTTATGCGTTGGGCGTAATACGTTTGCGTTATGCGTTATGCGTTATGCTTTATGCGTTATGCGTTATGCGTTATACGGTATGAGTTATGCGTTATTCGTTATGCGTTATGCGTTATGCGTTATGCGTTTTGCGTTATGCGTTATGCGTTATGCGTTATGCGTTATGCGTTATGCGTTATGCGTTATGCGTTATGCGTTATGCGTTATGCGTTATGCGTTATGCGTTATGCGTTATACGTTATGCGTTATGCGTTATGCGGTATGCGTTATGCGTTATGCGTTATGCGTTATGCGTTATGCGTTATGCGTTATGCGTTATGCGTTATGCGTTATGCGTTATGCGTTATGAGTTATGCGTTATGCGTTATGCGTAATACGTTTGCGTTATGCGTTATGCTTTATGCGTTATGCGTTATGCGTTATGCGTTATGCGTTATACGTTTGCGTTATGCGTTATGCGTTGTGCGTTATACATTTGCGTTATGCGTTATGCGTTATGCGTTGTTCGTTATGCGTTATGCGTTTGCGTTATGCGTTATGCGTTATGCGTTATGCGTTATGCGTTATGCGTTATGCGTTATGCGTTATGCGTTATGCGTTATGCACATGCGTTATGCGTTATGCGTTATGCGTTATGCGTTGGGCGTAATACGTTTGCGTTATACGTTATGCGTTAAGCGTTATGCGTTATGCTTTATGCGTTATGCGTGATCCGTTATGCGTTAGGCGTTATGCGTTATGCGTTATGCATTTTGCGTTATGCGCCATGCGTTATGCGTTATGCTTTATGCGTTATGCGTTATGCGTTATACGGTATGAGTTATGCGTTATGCGTTATGCGTTATGCGTTATGCGTTATGCGTTATGCGTTATGCGTTATGCGTTATGCGTTATGCGTTATGCGTTATGCGTTATGCGTTATGCGTTATGCGTTATGCGTTATGCGTTATGCGTTATGCGTTATGCGTTATGCGTGATGCGTTATGCGTTATGCTTTTTGCGTTATGCGTTATGAGTTATACGTTATGCGTTAAGCGTTATGCGTTATGCTTTATGCGTTATGCGTGATCCGTTATGCGTTAGGCGTTATGCGTTATGCGTTATGCATTTTGCGTTATGCGCCATGCGTTATGCGTTATGAGTTATGCGTTATGCGTTATGCGTTATGCTTTATGCGTTATGCGTTATGCGTTATACGGTATGAGTTATGCGTTATGCGTTATGCGTTATGCGTTATGCGTTATGCGTTATGCGTTATGCGTTATGCGTTATGCGTTATGCGTTATGCGTTATGCGTTATGCGTTATGCGTTATGCGTTATGCGTTATGCATTATGCGTTATGCGTTATGCGTTGTGCGTTATACGTTTGCGTTAGGCGTTATGCTTTATGGGTTATGCGTTATGCATTATGCGTTATGCGTTATGCGTCATGCGTTATGCGTTATGCGTTATGCGTTATGCGTTATGCATATGCGTTATGCGTTATGCGTTATGCGTTATGCGTTATGCGTTATGCGTTATAAGTTATGCGTTATGCGTTATGCGTTATGCGTTATGCGTTATGCGTTATGCGTTATGCGTTATGCGTTATGCGTGATGCGTTATGCGTTATGCTTTTTGCGTTATGCGTTATGAGTTATACGTTATGCGTTAAGCGTTATGCGTTATGCTTTATGCGTTATGCGTGATCCGTTATGCGTTAGGCGTTATGCGTTATGCGTTATGCATTTTGCGTTATGCGCCATGCGTTATGCGTTATGCGTTATGCCTTTTGCGTTATGCGTTATGCGTTATGCGTTATGCGTTATACGTTTGCGTTATGCGTTATGCGTTGTGCGTTATGCGTTATGCGTTATGCGTTATGCGTTATGCGTTATGCGTTATGCGTTATGCGTTATGCGTTATGCGTTATGCGTTATGCGTGATCCGTTATGCGTTATGCGTTATGCATTTTGCGTTATGAGTTATGCGTTATGCGTTATGCGTAATACGTTTGCGTTATGCGTTATGCGTTATGCGTTATGCTTTATGCGTTATGCGTTATGCGTTATGCGTTATACGTTTGCGTTGTGCGTTATACGTTTGCGTTATGCGTTATGCGTTATGCGTTATGCGTTATGCGTTATGCATATGCGTTATGCGTTATGCGTTATGCGTTATGCGTTATGCGTTATGCGTTATAAGTTATGCGTTATGCGTTATGCGTTATGCGTTATGCGTTATGCGTTATGCGTTATGCGTTATGCGTTATGCGTGATGCGTTATGCGTTATGCTTTTTGCGTTATGCGTTATGAGTTATACGTTATGCGTTAAGCGTTATGCGTTATGCTTTATGCGTTATGCGTGATCCGTTATGCGTTAGGCGTTATGCGTTATGCGTTATGCATTTTGCGTTATGCGCCATGCGTTATGCGTTATGCGTTATGCCTTTTGCGTTATGCGTTATGCGTTATGCGTTATGCGTTATACGTTTGCGTTATGCGTTATGCGTTGTGCGTTATGCGTTATGCGTTATGCGTTATGCGTTATGCGTTATGCGTTATGCGTTATGCGTTATGCGTTATGCGTTATGCGTTATGCGTGATCCGTTATGCGTTATGCGTTATGCATTTTGCGTTATGAGTTATGCGTTATGCGTTATGCGTAATACGTTTGCGTTATGCGTTATGCGTTATGCGTTATGCTTTATGCGTTATGCGTTATGCGTTATGCGTTATACGTTTGCGTTGTGCGTTATACGTTTGCGTTATGCGTTATGCGTTGTTCGTTATGCGTTATGCGTTGGGCGTAATACGTTTGCGTTATGCGTTATGCGTTATGCGTTATGCGTTGGGCGTAATACGTTTGCGTTATGCGTTATGCGTTATGCTTTATGCGTTATGCGTTATGCGTTATACGGTATGAGTTATGCGTTATGCGTTATGCGTTATGCGTTATGCGTTATGCGTTATGCGTTATGCGTTATGCGTTATGCGTTATGCGTTATGCGTTATGCGTTATGCGTTATGCGTTATGCGTTATGCGTTATGCGTTATGCGTTATGCGCTATGCGTTATGCGTTATGCGTTATGCGTTATGCGTTATGCGTTATGCGTTATGCGTTATGCGTTATGCGTTATGCGTTATGCGTTATGCGTGATGCGTTATGCGTTATGTTTTTTGCGGTATGCGTTATGAGTTATACGTTATGCGTTAAGCGTTATGCGTTATGCTTTATGCGTTATGCGTGATCCGTTATGCGTTAGGCGTTATGCGTTATGCGTTATGCATTTTGCGTTATGCGCCATGCGTTATGCGTTATGCTTTATGCGTTATGCGTTATGCGTTATACGGTATGAGTTATGCGTTATGCGTTATGCGTTATGCGTTATGCGTTATGCGTTATGCGTTATGCGTTATGCGTTATGCGTTATGCGTTATGCGTTATGCGTTATGCGTTATGCGTGATGCGTTATGCGTTATGCGTTATGCGTTATGCGTTATGCGTTATGCGTTATGCTTTATGCGTTACGCGTGATCCATTATGCGTTATGCGTTATGCGTTATGCGTTATGCGTTGTTCGTTATGCGTTATGCGTTGGGCGTAATACGTTTGCGTTATGCGTTATGCGTTATGCGTTATGCGTTATGCGTTATACGTTATGCGTTATGCGTTATGCGTGATGCGTTATGCGTTATGCGTTATGCGTTATGCGTTATGCGTTATGCGTTATGCGTAATACGTTATGCGTTATGCGTTATGCGTTATGCGTTGTTCGTTATGCGTTATGCGTTGGGCGTAATACGTTTGCGTTATGCGTTATGCGTTATGCGTTATGCGTTATGCGTTATGCGTTATGCGTTATGCGTGATGCGTTATGCGTTATGCGTTATGCGTTATGCGTTATGCGTTATGCGTTATGCGTTATGCGTTATGCGTAATACGTTATGCGTTATGCGTTATGCGTTATGCGTTGTTCGTTATGCGTTAAGCGTTATGCGTTGGGCGTAATACGTTTGCGTTATGCGTTATGCGTTATGCGTTATGCGTTATGCGTTATGCGTTATGCGTTATGCGTTATGCGTGATGCGTTATGCGTTATGCGTTATGCGTTATGCGTTATGCGTTATGCGTTATGCCATATGCGTTATGCGTTATGCGTTATGCGTTGGGCGTAATACGTTTGCGTTATGCGTTATGCGTTATGCTTTATGCGTTATGCGTTATGCGTTATACGGTATGAGTTATGCGTTATTCGTTATGCGTTATGCGTTATGCGTTATGCGTTATGCGTTATGCGTTATGCGTTATGCGTTAACGTTATGCGTTATGCCTTTTGCGTTATGCGTTATGCGTTTTGCGTTATACGTTATGCTTTATGCGTTATGCGTTATGAGTTATACGTTATGCGTTATGCGTTATGCGTTATGCGTTATGCCTTATGCGTTCTGTGATGTGCGTTGTGCGTTGTGCGATATGCGTTATGCGTTATGGGTTATGGGTTATGCGTTATGCTATATGCGTTATGCATTTTGCGTTATGCGTTATGCGTTATGCGTTATGCGTTATGCGTTATGCGTTATGCGTTATGCATTATGCGTTATGCGTTATGCGTTGTGCGTTTGCGTTATGCGTTAGGCGTTATGCGTTATGCTTTATGCGTTATGAGTTATGAGTTATAGGGTATGAGTTATGCGTTATGCGTTATGCGTTATGCGTTATGCGTTATGCGTTATGCGTTATGCGTTTTGCGTTATACGTTATGCTTTATGCGTTATGCGTTATGAGTTATACGTTATGCGTTATGCGTTATGCGTTATGCGTTAACGTTATGCGTTATGCCTTTTGCGTTATGCGTTATGCGTTTTGCGTTATACGTTATGCTTTATGCGTTATGCGTTATGAGTTATACGTTATGCGTTATGCCTTATGCGTTATGCGTTATATGTTATGCGTTATGCGTTATGCGTTATGCGTTGTTCGTTATGCGTTATGCGTTGGGCGTAATACGTTTGCGTTATGCGTTATGCGTTATGCGTTATGCGTTATGCGTTATGCGTTATGCGTTATGCGTTATGCGTTATGCGTTATGCGTTATGCGTTATGCGTTATGCGTTATGCCTTATGCGTTCTGTGTTGTGCGTTGTGCGTTGTGCGATATGCGTTATGCGTTATGGGTTATGGGTTATGCGTTATGCTATATGCGTTATGCATTTTGCGTTATGCGTTCTGTGTTGTGCGTTGTGCGTTGTGCGATATGCGTTATGCGTTATGCGTTATGCGTTATACGTTTGCGTTATGCGTTATGCGTTGTGCGTTATGCGTTATGCGTTATGCGTTATGCGTTATGCGTTATGCGTTATGCGTTATGCGTTATGCGTTATGCGTTATGCGTGATCCGTTATGCGTTATGCGTTATGCATTTTGCGTTATGAGTTATGCGTTATGCGTTATGCGTAATACGTTTGCGTTATGCGTTATGCGTTATGCGTTATGCTTTATGCGTTATGCGTCATGCGTTATGCGTTATACGTTTGCGTTGTGCGTTATACGTTTGCGTTATGCGTTATGCGTTATGCGTTGTTCGTTATGCGTTATGCGTTGGGCGTAATACGTTTGCGTTATGCGTTATGCGTTATGCGTTATGCGTTGGGCGTAATACGTTTGCGTTATGCGTTATGCGTTATGCGTTATGCGTTATGCGTTATGCGTTATACGGTATGAGTTATGCGTTATGCGTTATGCGTTATGCGTTATGCGTTATGCGTTATGCGTTATGCGTTATGCGTTATGCGTTATGCGTTATGCGTTATGCGTTATGCGTTATGCGTTATGCGTTATGCGTTATGCGTTATGCGTTATGCGTTATGCGTTATGCGTTATGCGTTATGCGTTATGCGTTATGCGTTATGCGTGATGCGTTATGCGTTATGTTTTTTGCGTTATGCGTTATGAGTTATACGTTATGCGTTAAGCGTTATGCGTTATGCTTTATGCGTTATGCGTTATGCGTTATGCGTTATGCGTTAACGTTATGCGTTATGCGTTATGCGTTATGCGTTATGCGTTATGCGTTATGCGTTATGCGTTATGCGTTATGCGTTATGCGTTATGCGTTGTGCGTTATACGTTTGCGTTAGGCGTTATGCTTTATGTGTTATGCGTTATGCATTATGCGTTATGCGTTATGCGTTATGCGTTATGCATATGCGTTATGCGTTATGCGTTATGCGTTATGCGTTATGCGTTATGCGTTATGCGTTATGCGTGATGCGTTATGCGTTATGCTTTTTGCGTTATGCGTTATGAGTTATACGTTATGCGTTAAGCGTTATGCGTTATGCTTTATGCGTTTTGCGTGATCCGTTATGCGTTAGGCGTTATGCGTTATGCGTTATGCATTTTGCGTTATGCGCCATGCGTTATGCGTTATGAGTTATGCGTTATGCGTTATGCGTTATGCTTTATGCGTTATGCGTTATGCGTTATACGGTATGAGTTATGCGTTATGCGTTATGCGTTATGCGTTATGCGTTATGCGTTATGCGTTATGCGTTAACGTTATGCGTTATGCGTTATGCGTTATGCGTTATGCGTTATGCGTTATGCGTTATGCGTTATGCGTTATGCGTTATGCGTTGTGCGTTATACGTTTGCGTTAGGCGTTATGCTTTATGGGTTATGCGTTATGCATTATGCGTTATGCGTTATGCGTTATGCGTTATGCATATGCGTTATGCGTTATGCGTTATGCGTTATGCGTTATGCGTTATGCGTTATGCGTTATGCGTTATGCGTTATGCGTTATGCGTTATGCGTTATGCGTTAACGTTATGCGTTATGCGTTATGCGTGATCCGTTATGCGTTATGCGTTATGCATTTTGCGTTATGAGTTATGCGTTATGCGTTATGCGTAATACGTTTGCGTTATGCGTTATGAGTTATGCGTTATGCTTTATGCGTTATGCGTTATGCGTTATGCGTTATACGATTGCGTTATGCGTTATGCGTTGTGCGTTATACGTTTGCGTTATGCGTTATGCGTTGTTCGTTATGCGTTATGCGTTGGGCGTAATACGTTTGCGTTATGCGTTATGCGTTATGCTTTATGCGTTATGCGTTATGCGTTATACGTTATGCGTTATGCGTTATGCGTTATGCGTTATGCGTTATGCGTTATGCGTTATGCGTTATGCGTTATGCGTTATGCGTTATGCGTTATGCGTTATGCGTTATGCGTTATGCGTTATGCGTTATGCGTTATGCGTTATGCGTTTTGCGTTATGCGTTATGCGTTATGCGTTATGCGTTATGCGTTATGCGTTATGCGTTATGCGTTATGCGTTATGCGTTATGCGTGATGCGTTATGCGTTATGCTTTTTGCGTTATGCGTTATGAGTTATACGTTATGCGTTAAGCGTTATGCGTTATGCTTTATGCGTTATGCGTGATCCGTTATGCGTTAGGCGTTATGCGTTATGCGTTATGCATTTTGCGTTATGCGCCATGCGTTATGCGTTATGAGTTATGCGTTATGCGTTATGCGTTATGCTTTATGCGTTATGCGTTATGCGTTATACGGTATGAGTTATGCGTTATGCGTTATGCGTGATCCGTTATGCGTTATGCGTTATGCATTTTGCGTTATGAGATATGCGTTATGCGTTATGCGTAATACGTTTGCGTTATGCGTTATGCGTTATGCGTTATGCTTTATGCGTTATGCGTTATGCGTTATGCGTTATACGTTTGCGTTATGCGTTATGCGTTGTGCGTTATGCGTTATGCGTTATGCGTTATGCGTTATGCGTTATGCGTTATGCGTTATGCGTTATGCGTTATGCGTTATGCGTTATGCGTTATGCGTGATCCGTTATGCGTTATGCGTTATGCATTTTGCGTTATGAGTTATGCGTTATGCGTTATGCGTAATACGTTTGCGTTATGCGTTATGCGTTATGCGTTATGCTTTATGCGTTATGCGTTATGCGTTATGCGTTATACGTTTGCGTTGTGCGTTATACGTTTGCGTTATGCGTTATGCGTTGTTCGTTATGCGTTATGCGTTGGGCGTAATACGTTTGCGTTATGCGTTATGCGTTATGCGTTATGCGTTGGGCGTAATACGTTTGCGTTATGCGTTATGCGTTATGCTTTATGCGTTATGCGTTATGCGTTATACGGTATGAGTTATGCGTTATGCGTTATGCGTTATGCGTTATGCGTTATGCGTTATGCGTTATGCGTTATGCGTTATGCGTTATGCGTTATGCGTTATGCGTTATGCGTTATGCGTTATGCGTTATGCGTTATGCGTTATGCGTTATGCGTTATGCGCCATGCGTTATGCGTTATGCTTTATGCGTTATGCGTTATGCGTTATACGGTATGAGTTATGCGTTATGCGTTATGCGTTATGCGTTATGCGTTATGCGTTATGCGTTATGCGTTATGCGTTATGCGTTATGCGTTATGCGTTATGCGTTATGCGTTATGCGTTATGCGTTATGCGTTATGCGTTATGCGTTATGCGTTATGCGTTATGCGTGATGCGTTATGCGTTATGCTTTTTGCGTTATGCGTTATGAGTTATACGTTATGCGTTAAGCGTTATGCGTTATGCTTTATGCGTTATGCGTGATCCGTTATGCGTTAGGCGTTATGCGTTATGCGTTATGCATTTTGCGTTATGCGCCATGCGTTATGCGTTATGAGTTATGCGTTATGCGTTATGCGTTATGCGTTATGCGTTATGCGTTATGCGTTATGCGTTATGCGTTATGCGTTATGCGTTATGCGTTATGCGTTATGCGTGATGCGTTATGCTTTTTGCGTTATGCGTTATGAGTTATACGTTATGCGTTAAGCGTTATGCGTTATGCTTTATGCGTTATGCGTGATCCATTATGTGTTATGCGTTATGCGTTATGCGTTATGCATTTTGCGTTATGCGCCCTGCGTTATGCGTTATGAGTTATGCGTTATGCGTTATGCGTTATGCGTTATGCGTTATGCGTTATGCGTTATACGTTATGCGTTATGCGTTATGCGTTATGCGTTATGCGTTATGCGTTATGCGTTATGCGTTATGCGTTATGCGTTATGCGTTATGCGTTATGCGTTATGCGTTATGCGTTATGCGTTATGCGTTATGCGTTATGCGTTATGCGTTATGCGTTATGCGTTATGCGTTATGCGTTATGCGTTATGCGTTATGCGTTATGCGTTATGCGTTATGCGTTATGCGTTATGCGTTATGCGTTGTGCGTTATACGTTTGCGTTAGGCGTTATGCGTTATGGGTTATGCGTTATGCATTATGCGTTATGCGTTATGCGTTATGCGTTATGCATATGCGTTATGCGTTATGCGTTATGCGTTATGCGTTATGCGTTATGCGTTGGGCGTAATACGTTTGCGTTATGCGTTATGCGTTATGCTTTATGCGTTATGCGTTATGCGTTATACGGTATGAGTTATGCGTTATTCGTTATGCGTTATGCGTTATGCGTTATGCGTTTTGCGTTATGCGTTATGCGTTATGCGTTATGCGTTATGCGTTATGCGTTATGCGTTATGCGTTATGCGTTATGCGTTATGCGTTATGCGTTATGCGTTATACGTTATGCGTTATGCGTTATGCGTTATGCGTTATGCGTTACGCGTTATGCGTTATGCGTTATGCGTTATGCGTTGTTCGTTATGCGTTATGCGTTGGGCGTAATACGTTTGCGTTATGCGTTATGCTTTATGCGTTATGCGTTATGCGTTATACGGTATGAGTTATGCGTTATTCGTTATGCGTTATGCGTTATGCGTTATGCGTTTTGCGTTATGCGTTTTGCGTTATGCGTTATGCGTTATGCGTTATGCGTTATGCGGTATGCGTTATGCGTTATGCGTTATGCGTTATGCGTTATGCGTTATGCGTTATGCGTTATGCGTTATGCGTTATGCGTTATGCGTTATGAGTTATGCGTTATGCGTTATGCGTAATACGTTTGCGTTATGCGTTATGCTTTATGCGTTATGCGTTATGCGTTATGCGTTATGCGTTATACGTTTGCGTTATGCGTTATGCGTTGTGCGTTATACATTTGCGTTATGCGTTATGCGTTATGCGTTGTTCGTTATGCGTTATGCGTTTGCGTTATGCGTTATGCGTTATGCGTTATGCGTTATGCGTTATGCGTTATGCGTTATGCGTTATGCGTTATGCACATGCGTTATGCGTTATGCGTTATGCGTTATGCGTTGGGCGTAATACGTTTGCGTTATGCGTTATGCTTTATGCGTTATGCGTTATGCGTTATACGGTATGAGTTATGCGTTATTCGTTATGCGTTATGCGTTATGCGTTATGCGTTATGCGTTATGCGTTATGCGTTATACGTTATGCGTTATGCGTTATGCGTTATGCGTTATGCGTTATGCGTTATGCGTTATGCGTTATACGTTATGCTTTTTGCGTTATGCGTTATGAGTTATACGTTATGCGTTAAGCGTTATGCGTTATGCTTTATGCGTTATGCGTGATCCGTTATGCGTTAGGCGTTATGCGTTATGCGTTATGCATTTTGCGTTATGCGCCATGCGTTATGCGTTATGCTTTATGCGTTATGCGTTATGCGTTATACGGTATGAGTTATGCGTTATGCGTTATGCGTTATGCGTTATGCGTTATGCGTTATGCGTTATGCGTTATGCGTTATGCGTTATGCGTTATGCGTTATGCGTTATGCGTTATGCGTTATGCGTTATGCGTTATGCGTTATGCGTTATGCGTTGTGCGTTATGCGTTATGCGTTATGCGTTATGCGTGATGCGTTATGCGTTATGCTTTTTGCGTTATGCGTTATGAGTTATACGTTATGCGTTAAGCGTTATGCGTTATGCTTTATGCGTTATGCGTGATCCGTTATGCGTTAGGCGTTATGCGTTATGCGTTATGCATTTTGCGTTATGCGCCATGCGTTATGCGTTATGAGTTATGCGTTATGCGTTATGCGTTATGCTTTATGCGTTATGCGTTATGCGTTATACGGTATGAGTTATGCGTTATGCGTTATGCGTTATGCGTTATGCGTTATGCGTTATGCGTTATGCGTTATGCGTTATGCGTTATGCGTTATGCGTTATGCGTTATGCGTTATGCGTTATGCGTTATGCGTTATGCGTTGTGCGTTATACGTTTGCGTTAGGCGTTATGCTTTATGGGTTATGCGTTATGCATTATGCGTTATGCGTTATGCGTCATGCGTTATGCGTTATGCGTTATGCGTTATGCGTTATGCATATGCGTTATGCGTTATGCGTTATGCGTTATGCGTTATGCGTTATGCGTTATAAGTTATGCGTTATGCGTTATGCGTTATGCGTTATGCGTTATGCGTTATGCGTTATGCGTTATGCGTTATGCGTGATGCGTTATGCGTTATGCTTTTTGCGTTATGCGTTATGAGTTATACGTTATGCGTTAAGCGTTATGCGTTATGCTTTATGCGTTATGCGTGATCCGTTATGCGTTAGGCGTTATGCGTTATGCGTTATGCATTTTGCGTTATGCGCCATGCGTTATGCGTTATGCGTTATGCCTTTTGCGTTATGCTTTATGCGTTATGCGTTATGCGTTATGCGTTATGCGTTATACGTTTGCGTTATGCGTTATGCGTTGTGCGTTATGCGTTATGCGTTATGCGTTATGCGTTATGCGTTATGCGTTATGCGTTATGCGTTATGCGTTATGCGTTATGCGTTATGCGTGATCCGTTATGCGTTATGCGTTATGCATTTTGCGTTATGAGTTATGCGTTATGCGTTATGCGTAATACGTTTGCGTTATGCGTTATGCGTTATGCGTTATGCTTTATGCGTTATGCGTTATGCGTTATGCGTTATACGTTTGCGTTGTGCGTTATACGTTTGCGTTATGCGTTATGCGTTGTTCGTTATGCGTTATGTGTTGGGCGTAATACGTTTGCGTTATGCGTTATGCGTTATGCGTTATGCGTTGGGCGTAATACGTTTGCGTTATGCATTATGCGTTATGCTTTATGCGTTATGCGTTATGCGTTATACGGTATGAGTTATGCGTTATGCGTTATGCGTTATGCGTTATGCGTTATGCGTTATGCGTTATGCGTTATGCGTTATGCGTTATGCGTTATGCGTTATGCGTTATGCGTTATGCGTTATGCGTTATGCGTTATGCGTTATGCGTTATGCGTTATGCGTTATGCGTTATGCGTTATGCGTTATGCGTTATGCGTTATGCGTTATGCGTTATGCGTGATGCGTTATGCGTTATGTTTTTTGCGGTATGCGTTATGAGTTATACGTTATGCGTTAAGCGTTATGCGTTATGCTTTATGCGTTATGCGTGATCCGTTATGCGTTAGGCGTTATGCGTTATGCGTTATGCATTTTGCGTTATGCGCCATGCGTTATGCGTTATGCTTTATGCGTTATGCGTTATGCGTTATACGGTATGAGTTATGCGTTATGCGTTATGCGTTATGCGTTATGCGTTATGCGTTATGCGTTATGCGTTATGCGTTATGCGTTATGCGTTATGCGTTATGCGTTATGCATTATGCGTTATGCGTTATGCGTTATGCGTTATGCGTGATGCGTTATGCGTTATGCTTTTTGCGTTATGCGTTATGAGTTATACGTTATGCGTTAAGCGTTATGCGTTATGCTTTATGCGTTATGCGTGATCCGTTATGCGTTAGGCGTTATGCGTTATGCGTTATGCATTTTGCGTTATGCGCCATGCGTTATGCGTTATGAGTTATGCGTTATGCGTTATGCGTTATGCATTTTGCGTTATGCGCCCTGCGTTATGCGTTATGAGTTATGCGTTATGCGTTATGCGTTATGCATTATGCGTTATGCGTTATGCGTTATGCGTTATGCATATGCGTTATGCGTTATGCGTTATGCGTTATGCGTTATGCGTTATGCGTTGGGCGTAATACGTTTGCGTTATGCGTTATGCGTTATGCTTTATGCGTTATGCGTTATGCGTTATACGGTATGAGTTATGCGTTATTCGTTATGCGTTATGCGTTATGCGTTATGCGTTTTGCGTTATGCGTTATGCGTTATGCGTTATGCGTTATGCGTTATGCGTTATGCGTTATGCGTTATGCGTTATGCGTTATGCGTTATGCGTTATGCGTTATACGTTATGCGTTATGCGTTATGCGTTATGCGTTATGCGTTACGCGTTATGCGTTATGCGTTATGCGTTATGCGTTGTTCGTTATGCGTTATGCGTTGGGCGTAATACGTTTGCGTTATGCGTTATGCTTTATGCGTTATGCGTTATGCGTTATACGGTATGAGTTATGCGTTATTCGTTATGCGTTATGCGTTATGCGTTATGCGTTTTGCGTTATGCGTTTTGCGTTATGCGTTATGCGTTATGCGTTATGCGTTATGCGGTATGCGTTATGCGTTATGCGTTATGCGTTATGCGTTATGCGTTATGCGTTATGCGTTATGCGTTATGCGTTATGCGTTATGCGTTATGCGTTATGAGTTATGCGTTATGCGTTATGCGTAATACGTTTGCGTTATGCGTTATGCTTTATGCGTTATGCGTTATGCGTTATGCGTTATGCGTTATACGTTTGCGTTATGCGTTATGCGTTGTGCGTTATACGTTTGCGTTATGCGTTATGCGTTATGCGTTGTTCGTTATGCGTTATGCGTTTGCGTTATGCGTTATGCGTTATGCGTTATGCGTTATGCGTTATGCGTTATGCGTTATGCGTTATGCGTTATGCACATGCGTTATGCGTTATGCGTTATGCGTTATGCGTTGGGCGTAATACGTTTGCGTTATGCGTTATGCTTTATGCGTTATGCGTTATGCGTTATACGGTATGAGTTATGCGTTATTCGTTATGCGTTATGCGTTATGCGTTATGCGTTATGCGTTATGCGTTATGCGTTATACGTTATGCGTTATGCGTTATGCGTTATGCGTTATGCGTTATGCGTTATGCGTGATGCGTTATGCGTTATGCTTTATGCGTTATGCGTTATGAGTTATACGTTATGCGTTAAGCGTTATGCGTTATGCTTTATGCGTTATGCGTGATCCGTTATGCGTTAGGCGTTATGCGTTATGCGTTATGCATTTTGCGTTATGCGCCATGCGTTATGCGTTATGCTTTATGCGTTATGCGTTATGCGTTATACGGTATGAGTTATGCGTTATGCGTTATGCGTTATGCGTTATGCGTTATGCGTTATGCGTTATGCGTTATGCGTTATGCGTTATGCGTTATGCGTTATGCGTTATGCGTTATGCGTTATGCGTTATGCGTTATGCGTTATGCGTTGTGCGTTATGCGTTATGCGTTATGCGTTATGCGTGATGCGTTATGCGTTATGCTTTTTGCGTTATGCGTTATGAGTTATACGTTATGCGTTAAGCGTTATGCGTTATGCTTTATGCGTTATGCGTGATCCGTTATGCGTTAGGCGTTATGCGTTATGCGTTATGCATTTTGCGTTATGCGCCATGCGTTATGCGTTATGAGTTATGCGTTATGCGTTATGCGTTATGCTTTATGCGTTATGCGTTATGCGTTATACGGTATGAGTTATGCGTTATGCGTTATGCGTTATGCGTTATGCGTTATGCGTTATGCGTTATGCGTTATGCGTTATGCGTTATGCGTTATGCGTTATGCGTTATGCGTTATGCGTTATGCGTTATGCGTTATGCGTTATGCGTTGTGCGTTATACGTTTGCGTTAGGCGTTATGCTTTATGGGTTATGCGTTATGCATTATGCGTTATGCGTTATGCGTCATGCGTTATGCGTTATGCGTTATGCGTTATGCGTTATGCATATGCGTTATGCGTTATGCGTTATGCGTTATGCGTTATGCGTTATGCGTTATAAGTTATGCGTTATGCGTTATGGGTTATGCGTTATGCATTATGCGTTATGCGTTATGCGTTATGCGTTATGCATATGCGTTATGCGTTATGCGTTATGCGTTATGCGTTATGCGTTATGCGTTGGGCGTAATACGTTTGCGTTATGCGTTATGCGTTATGCTTTATGCGTTATGCGTTATGCGTTATACGGTATGAGTTATGCGTTATTCGTTATGCGTTATGCGTTATGCGTTATGCGTTATGCGTTATGCGTTATGCGTTATGCGTTATGCGTTATGCGTTATGCGTTATGCGTTATGAGTTATGCGTTATGCGTTATGCGTAATACGTTTGCGTTATGCGTTATGCGTTATGCGTTATGCTTTATGCGTTATGCGTTATGCGTTATGCGTTATACGTTTGCGTTGTGCGTTATACGTTTGCGTTATGCGTTATGCGTTGTTCGTTATGCGTTATGTGTTGGGCGTAATACGTTTGCGTTATGCGTTATGCGTTATGCGTTATGCGTTGGGCGTAATACGTTTGCGTTATGCATTATGCGTTATGCTTTATGCGTTATGCGTTATGCGTTATACGGTATGAGTTATGCGTTATGCGTTATGCGTTATGCGTTATGCGTTATGCGTTATGCGTTATGCGTTATGCGTTATGCGTTATGCGTTATGCGTTATGCGTTATGCGTTATGCGTTATGCGTTATGCGTTATGCGTTATGCGTTATGCGTTATGCGTTATGCGTTATGCGTTATGCGTTATGCGTTATGCGTTATGCGTTATGCGTTATGCGTGATGCGTTATGCGTTATGTTTTTTGCGGTATGCGTTATGAGTTATACGTTATGCGTTAAGCGTTATGCGTTATGCTTTATGCGTTATGCGTGATCCGTTATGCGTTATGCGTTATGCGTTATGCGTTATGCATTTTGCGTTATGCGCCATGCGTTATGCGTTATGCTTTATGCGTTATGCGTTATGCGTTATACGGTATGAGTTATGCGTTATGCGTTATGCGTTATGCGTTATGCGTTATGCGTTATGCGTTATGCGTTATGCGTTATGCGTTATGCGTTATGCGTTATGCGTTATGCATTATGCGTTATGCGTTATGCGTTATGCGTTATGCGTG
This sequence comes from Lasioglossum morio, assembly GCA_916610235.2. NCBI lineage: Eukaryota > Metazoa > Arthropoda > Insecta > Hymenoptera > Halictidae > Lasioglossum > Lasioglossum morio. The sequence goes on along the minus strand of CAKAJA020000239.1, from coordinate 1,854,127 downwards.
ATGCGTTATGCGTTATGCTTTTTGCGTTATGCGTTATGAGTTATACGTTATGCGTTAAGCGTTATGCGTTATGCTTTATGCGTTATGCGTGATCCGTTATGCGTTAGGCGTTATGCGTTATGCGTTATGCATTTTGCGTTATGCGCCATGCGTTATGCGTTATGAGTTATGCGTTATGCGTTATGCGTTATGCATTTTGCGTTATGCGCCCTGCGTTATGCGTTATGAGTTATGCGTTATGCGTTATGCGTTATGCGTTATGCGTTATGCGTTATGCGTTATGCGTTATACGTTATGCGTTATGCGTTATGCGTTATGCGTTATGCGTTATGCGTTATGCGTTATGCGTTATGCGTTATGCGTTATGCGTTATGCGTTATGCGTTATGCGTTATGCGTTATGCGTTATGCGTTATGCGTTATGCGTTATGCGTTATGCGTTATGCGTTATGCGTTATGCGTTATGCGTTATGCATTATGCGTTATGCGTTATGCGTTGTGCGTTATACGTTTGCGTTAGGCGTTATGCGTTATGGGTTATGCGTTATGCATTATGCGTTATGCGTTATGCGTTATGCGTTATGCATATGCGTTATGCGTTATGCGTTATGCGTTATGCGTTATGCGTTATGCGTTGGGCGTAATACGTTTGCGTTATGCGTTATGCGTTATGCTTTATGCGTTATGCGTTATGCGTTATACGGTATGAGTTATGCGTTATTCGTTATGCGTTATGCGTTATGCGTTATGCGTTTTGCGTTATGCGTTATGCGTTATGCGGTATGCGTTATGCGTTATGCGTTATGCGTTATGCGTTATGCGTTATGCGTTATGCGTTATACGTTATGCGTTATGCGTTATGCGTTATGCGTTATGCGTTACGCGTTATGCGTTATGCGTTATGCGTTGTTCGTTATGCGTTATGCGTTGGGCGTAATACGTTTGCGTTATGCGTTATGCTTTATGCGTTATGCGTTATGCGTTATACGGTATGAGTTATGCGTTATTCGTTATGCGTTATGCGTTATGCGTTATGCGTTTTGCGTTATGCGTTATGCGTTATGCGTTATGCGTTATGCGTTATGCGTTATGCGGTATGCGTTATGCGTTATGCGTTATGCGTTATGCGTTATGCGTTATGCGTTATGCGTTATGCGTTATGCGTTATGCGTTATGCGTTATGAGTTATGCGTTATGCGTTATGCGTAATACGTTTGCGTTATGCGTTATGCTTTATGCGTTATGCGTTATGCGTTATGCGTTATGCGTTATACGTTTGCGTTATGCGTTATGCGTTGTGCGTTATACGTTTGCGTTATGCGTTATGCGTTATGCGTTGTTCGTTATGCGTTATGCGTTTGCGTTATGCGTTATGCGTTATGCGTTATGCGTTATGCGTTATGCGTTATGCGTTATGCGTTATGCGTTATGCGTTATGCACATGCGTTATGCGTTATGCGTTATGCGTTATGCGTTGGGCGTAATACGTTTGCGTTATGCGTTATGCTTTATGCGTTATGCGTTATGCGTTATACGGTATGAGTTATGCGTTATTCGTTATGCGTTATGCGTTATGCGTTATGCGTTATGCGTTATGCGTTATGCGTTATACGTTATGCGTTATGCGTTATGCGTTATGCGTTATGCGTTATGCGTTATGCGTTATGCGTTATGCGTTATGCTTTTTGCGTTATGCGTTATGAGTTATACGTTATGCGTTAAGCGTTATGCGTTATGCTTTATGCGTTATGCGTTGTGCGTTATACGTTTGCGTTAGGCGTTATGCGTTATGGGTTATGCGTTATGCATTATGCGTTATGCGTTATGCGTTATGCATATGCGTTATGCGTTATGCGTTATGCGTTATGCGTTATGCGTTATGCGTTGGGCGTAATACGTTTGCGTTATGCGTTATGCGTTATGCTTTATGCGTTATGCGTTATGCGTTATACGGTATGAGTTATGCGTTATTCGTTATGCGTTATGCGTTATGCGTTATGCGTTTTGCGTTATGCGTTATGCGTTATGCGTTATGCGTTATGCGTTATGCGTTATGCGGTATGCGTTATGCGTTATGCGTTATGCGTTATGCGTTATGCGTTATGCGTTATGCGTTATGCGTTATGCGTTATGCGTTATGCGTTATGAGTTATGCGTTATGCGTTATGCGTAATACGTTTGCGTTATGCGTTATGCTTTATGCGTTATGCGTTATGCGTTATGCGTTATGCGTTATACGTTTGCGTTATGCGTTATGCGTTGTGCGTTATACATTTGCGTTATGCGTTATGCGTTATGCGTTGTTCGTTATGCGTTATGCGTTTGCGTTATGCGTTATGCGTTATGCGTTATGCGTTATGCGTTATGCGTTATGCGTTATGCGTTATGCGTTATGCGTTATGCGTTATGCACATGCGTTATGCGTTATGCGTTATGCGTTATGCGTTGGGCGTAATACGTTTGCGTTATGCGTTATGCTTTATGCGTTATGCGTTATGCGTTATACGGTATGAGTTATGCGTTATTCGTTATGCGTTATGCGTTATGCGTTATGCGTTATGCGTTATGCGTTATGCGTTATACGTTATGCGTTATGCGTTATGCGTTATGCGTTATGCGTTATGCGTTATGCGTGATGCGTTATGCGTTATGCTTTTTGCGTTATGCGTTATGAGTTATACGTTATGCGTTAAGCGTTATGCGTTATGCTTTATGCGTTATGCGTTGTGCGTTATACGTTTGCGTTAGGCGTTATGCGTTATGGGTTATGCGTTATGCATTATGCGTTATGCGTTATGCGTTATGCATATGCGTTATGCGTTATGCGTTATGCGTTATGCGTTATGCGTTATGCGTTGGGCGTAATACGTTTGCGTTATGCGTTATGCGTTATGCTTTATGCGTTATGCGTTATGCGTTATACGGTATGAGTTATGCGTTATTCGTTATGCGTTATGCGTTATGCGTTATGCGTTTTGCGTTATGCGTTATGCGTTATGCGTTATGCGTTATGCGTTATGCGTTATGCGTTATGCGTTATGCGTTATGCGTTATGCGTTATGCGTTATGCGTTATGCGTTATGCGTTATGCTTTATGCGTTATGCGTTATGCGTTATGCGTTATGCTTTATGCTTTATGCTTTATGCGTTATGCGTTATGCGTTATACGGTATGCGTTATGCGTTATGCGTTATGCGTTATGCGTTATGCGTTATGCGTTATGCGTTATGCGTTATGCGTTATGCGTTATGCGTTATGCGTTATGCTTTATGCGTGATGCGTTATGCTTTATGCGTTATGCGTTAAGCGGTATGCGTTATGCGTTATGCGTTATGCGTTATGCGTTATGCGTTATGCGTTATGCGTTATGCGTTATGCGTTATGCGTTATGCGTTATGTGTTATCCGTTATGCGTTATGCGTTATGCGTTATGCGTTATGCGTTATGCGTTATGCGTTATGCGTCATGCGTTATGCGTTATGCGTTTTGCTTTATGCGTTATGCGTTATGCGTTATGCGTTATGCGTTATGCGTTATGCGTTATGCGTTATGCGTTATGCGTTATGCGTTATGCGTTATGTTTTATGCGTTATGAGTTATGCGTTATGGGTTATGAGTAATGCGTGATCCGTTATGCGTTATGCTTTATGCGTTATGCGTTATGCGTTACGCGTAATGCGTTATGCGCTATGGGTCATGCGTTAAGCGTTATGCGTTATGCGTTATGCGTTATGGGTTAAGCGTTATGTGTTATGCGTTATGCGTTATGTGTTATGCGTTATGCGTTATGCGTTATACGTTATGCGTTATGCGTTATGCGTTATGCGTTATGCGTTATCCGTTATGCGTTATGCGTTATGCGTTATGCGTTATGCGTTATGCGTTATGCGTTATGCGTTATGCGTTATGCGTTATGCGTTATGCGTTATGCGTTATGCGTTATGTGTTATGCGTTGTGCGTTATCCGCTATGCGTTATGCGTTTTGCGTTATGCGTTATGCGTTATGAGTTGTGCGTTATACGTTATGCGTTATGCGTTATGCGTTATGCGTTATGCGTTATGCGATTTGAGTTATGCGTTATGGGTTATGCGTTATGTGTTATGCGTTATGCGTTATGCGTTATGCGTTATGCGTTATGCGTTATGCGTTATGCGTTATGCGTTATGCGTTATGCGTTATGCGTTATGTGTTATCCGTTATGCGTTATGCGTTATGCGTTATGCGTTATGCGTTATGGGTTATGCGTTATGCGTTATGCGTTATGCGTTATGCGTTATGCGTTATGCGTTATGCGTCATGCGTTATGCGTTATGAGTAATGCGTGATCCGTTATGCGTTATGCTTTATGCGTTACGCGTTATGCGTTATGCGTCATGCGTTATGAGTTGTGCGTTATACGTTATGCGTTATGCGTTAGGCGTTATGCGTTATGCGTTATGCGTTATGCGTTATGCGTTATGCGTTATGCGTTATGCGTTATGCGTTATGCGTTATGCGTTATGCGTTATGCGTTATGCGTTATGCGTTATGCGTTATGCGTTATGCGTTATGCGTTATGCGTTATGCGTTATGCGTTATGCGTTATGTGTTATGCGTTGTGCGTTATCCGCTGTGCGTTATGCGTTTTGCGTTATGCGTTATGCGTTATGGGTAGTGCGTTATGAGTCATGCGTTATGAGTTGTGCGATTAGCGTTATGCGTTATGCGTTATGCGTTATGCGTTTTGCGTTATGCGTTATGCGTTATGCGTTATTAGTTGTGCGGTATGAGTCATGCGTTATGCGTTATGCGTTTTGCTTTATGCGTTATGCGTTATGGGTTATGCGTTATGCGTTATGCGTTATGAGTAATGCGTGATCCGTTATGTGTTATGCGTTATGCGTTATGAGTAATGCGTGATCCGTTATGCGTTACGCGTTATGAGTAATGCGTGATCCATTATGCGTTATGCGTTATGCATTATGCGTTATGCGTTATGCGTTATGCGTTATGCTTTATGCGTTACGCGTTATGCGTTATGCGATTTGCGTTATGCGTTATGCGTTATGCGTTATGCGTTATGCGTTATGCGTTATGCGTTATGCGTTATGCGTTATGCGTTATGCGTTATGCGTTATGCGATTTGCGTTATGCGTTATGCGTTTTGCGTTATGCGTTATGCGTTATGCGTTATGGGTTATGCGTTATGCGTTATGCGTTATGCGTTATGCGTTATGCGTTATGCGTTATGAGTAATGCGTGATCCGTTATGCGTTATGCGTTATGAGTAATGCGTGATCCGTTATGCGTTATGCATTATGCGTTATGCGTTATGCGTTATGCGTTATGCTTTATGCGTTACGCGTTATGCGTTATGCGATTTGCGTTATGCGTTATGCGTTATGCGTTATGCGTTATGCGTTATGCGTTATGCGTTATGGGTTGTGCGGTATGAGTCATGCGTTATGCGTTTTGCTTTATGCGTTATGCGTTATGCGTTATGCGTTATGCGTTATGCGTTATGCGTTATGCGTTATGCGTTATGCGTTATGCGTTACGCGTTATGCGTTACGCGTTATGCGTTAAGCTTTATGCGTTATGCGTTATGCGTTTTGCTTTATGCGTTATGCGTTATGAGTCATGCGTTATGCGTTATGCGTTTTGCTTTATGCGTTATGCGTTATGCGTTATGCGTTATGCGTTATGCGTTATGCGTTATGCGTTATGCGTTATGCGTTATGCGTTATGCGTTATGCGTTATGCGTTATGCGTTATGCGTTATGCGTTATGCGTTATGCGTTATGCGTTATGCGTTATGCGTTATGCGTTATGCGTTATGCGTTATGCGTTATGCGTTATGCGTTATGAGTTATGCGTTATGGGTTATGAGTAATGCGTGATCCCTTATGCGTTATGCTTTATGCGTTATGCGCTATGGGTCATGCGTTAAGCGTTATGCGTTATGCGTTATGCGTTATGCGTTATGCGTTATGCGTTATGCGTTATGCGTTATGCGTTATGCGTTATGCGTTATGCGTTATGCGTTATGCGTTATGCGTTATGCGTTATGCGTTATGCGTTATGAGTTATGCGTTATGGGTTATGAGTAATGCGTGATCCGTTATGCGTTATGCTTTATGCGTTATGCGTTATGCGTTACGCGTAATGCGTTATGCGCTATGGGTCATGCGTTAAGCGTTATGCGTTATGCGTTATGCGTTATGCGTTATGGGTTATGCGTTATGCGTTATGCGTTATGCGTTATGCGTTATGCGTTATGCGTTATGCGTTATGCGTTATGCGTTATGCGTTATGCGTTATGCGTTATGCGTTATGCGTTATGCGTTATGAGTTATGCGTTATGGGTTATGAGTAATGCGTGATCCCTTATGCGTTATGCTTTATGCGTTATGCGCTATGGGTCATGCGTTAAGCGTTATGCGTTATGCGTTATGCGTTATGCGTTATGCGTTATGCGTTATGCGTTATGCGTTATGGGTTGTGCGGTATGAGTCATGCGTTATGCGTTATGCGTTTTGCTTTATGCGTTATGCGTTATGGGTTATGCGTTATGCGTTATGCGTTATGAGTAATGCGTGATCCGTTATGTGTTATGCGTTATGCGTTATGCGTTATGCGTTATGCGTTATGCGTTATGCGTTATGAGTAATGCGTGATCCGTTATGTGTTATGCGTTATGCGTTATGAGTAATGCGTGATCCGTTATGCGTTACGCGTTATGAGTAATGCGTGATCCATTATGCGTTATGCGTTATGCATTATGCGTTATGCGTTATGCGTTATGCGTTATGCTTTATGCGTTACGCGTTATACGTTATGCGATTTGCGTTATGCTTTATGCGTTATGCGTTATGCGTTATGCGTAATGGGTTGTGCGTTATGAGTCATGCGTTATGAGTTGTGCGTTATACGTTATGCGTTATGCGTTATGCGTTATGCGTTATGCGTTATGCGTTATGCGATTTGCGTTATGCGTTATGCGTTATGCGTTATGTGTTATCCGTTATGCGTTATGCGTTATGCGTTATGCGTTATGGGTTATGCGTTATGCGTTATGCGTTATGCGTTATGCGTTATGCGTTATGCGTTATGCGTTATGCGTCATGCGTAATGCGTTAAGAGTAATGCGTGATCCGTTATGCGTTATGCTTTATGCGTTACGCGTTATGCGTTATGCGTTATGCGTTATGAGTTGTGCGTTATACGTTATGCGTTATGCGATTTGCGTTATCCGTTATGCGTTATGCGTTATGCGTTATGCGTTATGCGTTATGCGTTATGGGTTGTGCGGTATGAGTCATGCGTTATGCGTTATGCGTTTTGCTTTATGCGTTATGCGTTATGGGTTATGCGTTATGCGTTATGCGTTATGAGTAATGCGTGATCCGTTACGTGTTATGCGTTATGCGTTATGCGTTATGCGTTATGGGTTATGCGTTATGCGTTATGAGTAATGCGTGATCCGTTATGTGTTATGCGTTATGCGTTATGCGTTATGCGTTATGCGTTATGCGTGATCCGTTATGCGTTATGCGTTATGAGTAATGCGTGATCCGTTATGTGTTATGCGTTATGCGTTATGAGTAATGCGTGATCCGTTATGCGTTATGCGTTATGAGTAATGCGTGATCCGTTACGCGTTATGTGTTATGCATTATGCGTTATGCGTTATGCGATTTGCGTTATGCGTTATGCGTTATGCGTTATGCGTTATGGGTTGTGCGTTATGAGTCATGCGTCATGAGTTGTGCGATTTGCGTTATGCGTTATGCGTTATGCGTTATGCGTTATGAGTAATGCGTGATCCGTTACGTGTTATGCGTTATGCGTTATGCGTTATGTGTTATCCGTTATGCGTTATGCGTTATGCGTTATGCGTTATGCGTTATGGGTTATGCGTTATGCGTTATGCGTTATGCGTTATGCGTTATGCGTTATGCGTTATGCGTTGTGCGTCATGCGTTATGCGTTATGAGTAATGCGTGATCCGTTATGCGTTATGCTTTATGCGTTACGAGTTATGCGTTATGCGTTATGCGTTATGAGTTGTGCGTTATACGTTATGCGTTATGAGTTATGCGTTATGCGATTTGCGTTATGCGTTATGCGGTATGCGTTATGCGTTATCCGTTATGCGTTATGCGTTATGCGTTACGCGTTATGCGTCATGCGTTATGCGTTATGCGTTATGCGTTATGCGTTATGCGTTATGCGTTATGCGTTATGCGTTATGCGTTATGCGTTATGCGTTATGCGTTATGCGTTATGCGTTATGCGTTATGCGTTATGCGTTATGTGTTATGCGTTGTGCGTTATCCGCTGTGCGTTATGCGTTTTGCGTTATGCGTTATGCGTTATGAGTTGTGCGTTATGCGTTATGCGTTATGCGATTTGCGTTATGCGTTAGGCGTTATGCGTTATGCGTTATGCGATTTGCGTTATGCGTTATGCGTTATGCGTTATGCGATTTGCGTTATCCGTTATGCGTTATGCGTTATGCGTTATGCGTTATGCGTTATGGGTTGTGCGGTATGAGTCATGCGTTATGCGTTATGCGTTTTGCTTTATGCGTTATGCGTTATGGGTTATGCGTTATGCGTTATGCGTTATGAGTAATGCGTGATCCGTTACATGTTATGCGTTATGCGTTATGCGTTATGCGTTATGCGTTATGGGTTATGCGTTATGCGTTATGAGTAATGCGTGATCCGTTTTGTGTTATGCGTTATGCGTTATGCGTTATGCGTGATCCGTTATGCGTTATGCGTTATGAGTAATGCGTGATCCGTTATGTGTTATGCGTTATGCGTTATGAGTAATGCGTGATCCGTTATGCGTTATGCGTTATGAGTAATGCGTGATCCGTTACGCGTTATGTGTTATGCATTATGCGTTATGCGATTTGCGTTATGCGTTATGCGTTATGCGTTATGCGTTATGGGTTGTGCGTTATGAGTCATGCGTCATGAGTTGTGCGATTTGCGTTATGCGTTATGCGTTATGCGTTATGCGTTATGCGTTATGGGTTGTGCGGTATGAGTCATGCGTTATGCGTTATGCGTTTTGCTTTATGCGTTATGCGTTATGGGTTATGCGTTATGCGTTATGCGTTATGAGTAATGCGTGATCCGTTATGTGTTATGCGTGATCCGTTATGCGTTATGCGTTATGAGTAATGCGTGATCCGTTATGTGTTATGCGTTATGCGTTATGAGTAATGCGTGATCCGTTATGCGTTATGCGTTATGAGTAATGCGTGATCCGTTACGCGTTATGTGTTATGCATTATGCGTTATGCGTTATGCGTTATGCGTTATGCGTTATGGGTTGTGCGGTATGAGTCATGCGTTATGCGTTATGCGTTTTGCTTTATGCGTTATGCGTTATGGGTTATGCGTTATGCGTTATGCGTTATGAGTAATGCGTGATCCGTTATGTGTTATGCGTTATGCGTTATGCGTTATGCGTTATGCGTTATGCGTTATGCGTTATGCGTTATGCGTTATGCGTTATGCGTTATGCATTATGCGTTATGCGTTATGAGTAATGCGTGATCCGTTATGTGTTATGCGTTATGCGTTATGAGTAATGCGTGATCCGTTATGTGTTATGCGTTATGCGTTATGAGTAATGCGTGATCCGTTATGCGTTATGCGTTATGAGTAATGCGTGATCCGTTACGCGTTATGAGTTATGCATTATGCGTTATGCGTTATGCGTTATGCGTTATGCGTTATGGGTTGTGCGGTATGAGTCATGCGTTATGCGTTATGCGTTTTGCTTTATGCGTTATGCGTTATGGGTTATGCGTTATGCGTTATGCGTTATGCGTTATGCGTTATGCGTTATGCGATTTGCGTTATGCGTTATGCGTTTTGCGTTATGCGTTATGCGTTTTGCGTTATGCGTTATGGGTTATGCGTTATGCGTTATGCGTTATGCGTTATGCGTTATGAGTTATGCGGTATGGGTTATGAGTAGTGCGTGATCCGTTATGCGTTATGCTTTATGCGTTATGCGCTATGGGTCATGCGTTAAGCGTTATGCGTTATGCGTTATGCGTTATGGGTTAAGCGTTATGTGTTATGCGTTATGCGTTATGTGTTATGCGTTATGCGTTATGCGTTATGCGTTATGCGTTATGCGTTATGCGTTATGCGTTATGCGTTATGCGTTATGCGTTATGTGTTATGCGTTGTGCGTTATCCGCTGTGCGTTATGCGTTTTGCGTTATGCGTTATGCGTTATGAGTTGTGCGTTATGCGTTATGCGTTATGCGATTTGCGTTATGCGTTAGGCGTTATGCGTTATGCGTTATGCGATTTGCGTTATGCGTTATGCGTTATGCGTTATGCGATTTGCGTTATCCGTTATGCGTTATGCGTTATGCGTTATGCGTTATGCGTTATGCGTTATGCGTTATGCGTTATGCGTTATGCGTTATGCGTTATGCGTTATGCGTTATGCGTTATGAGTAATGCGTGATCCGTTATGTGTTATGCGTTATGCGTTATGAGTAATGCGTGATCCGTTATGTGTTATGCGTTATGCGTTATGAGTAATGCGTGATCCGTTATGCGTTATGCGTTATGAGTAATGCGTGATCCGTTACGCGTTATGAGTTATGCATTATGCGTTATGCGTTATGCGTTATGCGTTATGGGTTGTGCGGTATGAGTCATGCGTTATGCGTTATGCGTTTTGCTTTATGCGTTATGCGTTATGGGTTATGCGTTATGCGTTATGCGTTATGCGTTATGCGTTATGCGTTATGCGATTTGCGTTATGCGTTATGCGTTTTGCGTTATGCGTTACGCGTTATGCGTTATGCGTTATGGGTTATGCGTTATGCGTTATGCGTTATGCGTTATGCGTTATGAGTTATGCGGTATGGGTTATGAGTAGTGCGTGATCCGTTATGCGTTATGCTTTATGCGTTATGCGCTATGGGTCATGCGTTAAGCGTTATGCGTTATGCGTTATGCGTTATGGGTTAAGCGTTATGTGTTATGCGTTATGCGTTATGTGTTATGCGTTATGCGTTATGCGTTATGCGTTATGCGTTATGCGTTATGCGTTATGTGTTATCCGTTATGCGTTATGCGTTATGCGTTATGCGTTATGCGTTATGCGTTATGCGTTATGCGTTATGCGTTATGCGTTATGCGTTATGTGTTATGCGTTGTGCGTTATCCGCTATGCGTTATGCGTTTTGCGTTATGCGTTATGCGTTATGAGTTGTGCGTTATACGTTATGCGTTATGCGTTATGCGTTATGCGTTATGCGTTATGCGTTATGCGTTATGCGATTTGAGTTATGCGTAATGGGTTATGCGTTATGTGTTATGCGTTATGCGTTTTGCGTTATGCGTTATGCGTTATGCGTTATGCGTTATGCGTTATGTGTTATCCGTTATGCGTTATGCGTTATGCGTTATGCGTTATGCGTTATGGGTTATGCGTTATGCGTTATGCGTTATGCGTTATGCGTTATGCGTTATGCGTTATGCGTTGTGCGTCATGCGTTATGCGTTATGAGTAATGCGTGATCCGTTATGCGTTATGCTTTATGCGTTACGAGTTATGCGTTATGCGTTATGCGTTATGAGTTGTGCGTTATACGTTATGCGTTATGAGTTATGCGTTATGCGATTTGCGTTATGCGTTATGCGGTATGCGTTATGCGTTATGCGTTATGCGTTATGCGTTATGCGTTATGCGTTATGCGTCATGCGTTATGCGTTATGCGTTATGCGTTATGCGTTATGCGTTATGCGTTATGCGTTATGCGTTATGCGTTATGCGTTATGCGTTATGCGTTATGCGTTATGCGTTATGCGTTATGCGTTATGTGTTATGCGTTGTGCGTTATCCGCTGTGCGTTATGCGTTTTGCGTTATGCGTTATGCGTTATGAGTTGTGCGTTATGCGTTATGCGTTATGCGATTTGCGTTATGCGTTAGGCGTTATGCGTTATGCGTTATGCGATTTGCGTTATGCGTTATGCGTTATGCGTTATGCGATTTGCGTTATCCGTTATGCGTTATACGTTATGCGTTATGCGTTATGCGTTATGGGTTGTGCGGTATGAGTCATGCGTTATGCGTTATGCGTTTTGCTTTATGCGTTATGCGTTATGGGTTATGCGTTATGCGTTATGCGTTATGAGTAATGCGTGATCCGTTACATGTTATGCGTTATGCGTTATGCGTTATGCGTTATGGGTTATGCGTTATGCGTTATGAGTAATGCGTGATCCGTTATGTGTTATGCGTTATGCGTTATGCGTCATGCGTGATCCGTTATGCGTTATGCGTTATGAGTAATGCGTGATCCGTTATGTGTTATGCGTTATGCGTTATGAGTAATGCGTGATCCGTTATGCGTTATGCGTTATGAGTAATGCGTGATCCGTTACGCGTTATGTGTTATGCATTATGCGTTATGCGTTATGCGATTTGCGTTATGCGTTATGCGTTATGCGTTATGCGTTATGGGTTGTGCGTTATGAGTCATGCGTCATGAGTTGTGCGATTTGCGTTATGCGTTATGCGTTATGCGTTATGCGTTATGCGTTATGGGTTGTGCGGTATGAGTCATGCGTTATGCGTTATGCGTTTTGCTTTATGCGTTATGCGTTATGGGTTATGCGTTATGCGTTATGCGTTATGAGTAATGCGTGATCCGTTATGTGTTATGCGTTATGCGTTATGCGTTATGCGTTATGCGTTATGCGTTATGCGTTATGAGTAATGCGTGATCCGTTATGTGTTATGCGTTATGCGTTATGAGTAATGCGTGATCCGTTATGCGTTACGCGTTATGAGTAATGCGTGATCCATTATGCGTTATGCGTTATGCATTATGCGTTATGCGTTATGCGTTATGCGTTATGCTTTATGCGTTATGCGTTATACGTTATGCGATTTGCGTTATGCGTTATGCGTTATGCGTTATGCGTTATGCGTTATGCGTAATGGGTTGTGCGTTATGAGTCATGCGTTATGAGTTTTGCGTTATTCGTTATGCGTTATGCGTTATGCGTTATGCGTTATGCGTTATGCGTTATGCGATTTGCGTTATGCGTTATGCGTTATGCGTTATGTGTTATCCGTTATGCGTTATGCGTTATGCGTTATGCGTTATGCGTTATGCGTTATGCGTTATGCGTTATGCGTTATGCGTTATGCGTTATGCGTTATGCGTTATGCGTTATGCGTAATGCGTTAAGAGTAATGCGTGATCCGTTATGCGTTATGCGTTATGAGTAATGCGTGATCCGTTACGCGTTATGTGTTATGCATTATGCGTTATGCGTTATGCGATTTGCGTTATGCGTTATGCGTTATGCGTTATGCGTTATGGGTTGTGCGTTATGAGTCATGCGTCATGAGTTGTGCGATTTGCGTTATGCGTTATGCGTTATGCGTTATGCGTTATGCGTTATGAGTAATGCGTGATCCGTTATGTGTTATGCGTTATGCGTTATGCGTTATGTGTTATGCGTTATGCGTTATGCGTTATGCGTTATGCGTTATGCGTTATGCGTTATGCGTTATGCGTTATGCGTTATGCGTTATGCGTTATGTGTTATGCGTTATGCGTTGTGCGTCATGCGTTATGCGTTATGAGTAATGCGTGATCCGTTATGCGTTATGCGTTATGCGTTACGAGTTATGCGTTATGCGTTATGCGTTATGAGTTGTGCGTTATACGTTATGCGTTATGAGTTATGCGTTATGCGTTAGGCGTTATGCGTTATGCGTTACGCGTTATGCGTCATGCGTTATGCGTTATGCGTTATGCGTTATGCGTTATGCGTTATGCGTTATGCGTTATGCGTTATGCGTTATGCGTTATGCGTTATGCGTTATGCGTTATGCGTTATGCGTTATGTGTTATGCGTTGTGCGTTATCCGCTGTGCGTTATGGGTTATGCGTTATGCGTTATGCGTTATGAGTAATGCGTGATCCGTTACATGTTATGCGTTATGCGTTATGCGTTATGCGTTATGCGTTATGGGTTATGCGTTATGCGTTATGAGTAATGCGTGATCCGTTTTGTGTTATGCGTTATGCGTTATGCGTTATGCGTGATCCGTTATGCGTTATGCGTTATGAGTAATGCGTGATCCGTTATGTGTTATGCGTTATGCGTTATGAGTAATGCGTGATCCGTTATGCGTTATGCGTTATGAGTAATGCGTGATCCGTTACGCGTTATGTGTTATGCATTATGCGTTATGCGTTATGCGATTTGCGTTATGCGTTATGCGTTATGCGTTATGCGTTATGGGTTGTGCGTTATGAGTCATGCGTCATGAGTTGTGCGATTTGCGTTATGCGTTATGCGTTATGCGTTATGCGTTATGCGTTATGGGTTGTGCGGTATGAGTCATGCGTTATGCGTTATGCGTTTTGCTTTATGCGTTATGCGTTATGGGTTATGCGTTATGCGTTATGCGTTATGAGTAATGCGTGATCCGTTATGTGTTATGCGTTATGCGTTATGCGTTATGCGTTATGCGTTATGCGTTATGCGTTATGCGTTATGCGTTATGAGTAATGCGTGATCCGTTATGTGTTATGCGTTATGCGTTATGAGTAATGCGTGATCCGTTATGCGTTACGCGTTATGAGTAATGCGTGATCCATTATGCGTTATGCGTTATGCATTATGCGTTATGCGTTATGCGTTATGCGTTATGCTTTATGCGTTACGCGTTATACGTTATGCGATTTGCGTTATGCGTTATGCGTTATGCGTTATGCGTTATGCGTAATGGGTTGTGCGTTATGAGTCATGCGTTATGAGTTGTGCGTTATACGTTATGCGTTATGCGTTATGCGTTAAGCGTTATGCGTTATGCGATTTGCGTTATGCGTTATGCGTTATGCGTTATGTGTTATCCGTTATGCGTTATGCGTTATGCGTTATGCGTTATGGGTTATGCGTTATGCGTTATGCGTTATGCGTTATGCGTTATGCGTTATGCGTTATGCGTTATGCGTTATGCGTTATGCGTTATGCGTTATGCGTCATGCGTAATGCGTTAAGAGTAATGCGTGATCCGTTATGCGTTATGCTTTATGCGTTACGCGTTATGCGTTATGCGTTATGCGTTATGAGTTGTGCGTTATACGTTATGCGTTATGCGATTTGCGTTATCCGTTATGCGTTATGCGTTATGCGTTATGCGTTATGCGTTATGGGTTGTGCGGTATGAGTCATGCGTTATGCGTTATGCGTTTTGCTTTATGCGTTATGCGTTATGGGTTATGCGTTATGCGTTATGCGTTATGCGTTATGCGTGATCCGTTATGTGTTATGCGTTATGCGTTATGTGTTATGCATTATGCGTTATGCGTTATGCGATTTGCGTTATGCGTTATGCGTTATGCGTTATGCGTTATGGGTTGTGCGTTATGAGTCATGCGTCATGAGTTGTGCGATTTGCGTTATGCGTTATGCGTTATGCGTTATGCGTTATGCGTTATGCGTTATGGGTTGTGCGGTATGAGTCATGCGTTATGCGTTATGCGTTTTGCTTTATGCGTTATGCGTTATGGGTTATGCGTTATGCGTTATGCGTTATGAGTAATGCGTGATCCGTTATGTGTTATGCGTTATGCGTTATGCGTTATGCGTTATGCGTTATGCGTTATGCGTTATGCGTTATGCGTTATGCGTTATGAGTAATGCGTGATCCGTTATGTGTTATGCGTTATGCGTTATGAGTAATGCGTGATCCGTTATGCGTTACGCGTTATGAGTAATGCGTGATCCATTATGCGTTATGCGTTATGCATTATGCGTTATGCGTTATGCGTTATGCGTTATGCTTTATGCGTTACGCGTTATGCGTTATGCGATTTGCGTTATGCGTTATGCGTTATGCGTTATGCGTTATGCGTTATGCGTTATGCGTTATGCGTAATGGGTTGTGCGTTATGAGTCATGCGTTATGAGTTGTGCGTTATACGTTATGCGTTATGCGTTATGCGTTATGCGTTATGCGTTATGCGTTATGCGTTATGCGATTTGCGTTATGCGTTATGCGTTATGCGTTATGTGTTATCCGTTATGCGTTATGCGTTATGCGTTATGCGTTATGGGTTATGCGTTATGCGTTATGCGTTATGCGTTATGCGTTATGCGTTATGCGTTATGCGTTATGCGTTATGCGTCATGCGTTATGCGTTATGAGTAATGCGTGATCCGTTATGCGTTATGCTTTATGCGTTACGCGTTATGCGTTATGCGTTATGCGTTATGAGTTGTGCGTTATACGTTATGCGTTATGCGTTATGCGTTATGCGATTTGCGTTATGCGTTATGCGGTATGCGTTATGCGTTATGCGTTATGCGTTATGCGTTATGCGTTATGCGTTATGCGTTATGCGTTATGCGTTATGCGTTATGCGTTATGCGTTATGCGTTATGCGTTATGCGTTATGCGTTATGCGTTATGCGTTATGCGTCATGCGTTATGCGTTATGAGTAATGCGTGATCCGTTATGCGTTATGCTTTATGCGTTACGCGTTATGCGTTATGCGTTATGCGTTATGAGTTGTGCGTTATACGTTATGCGTTATGCGTTATGCGTTATGCGATTTGCGTTATGCGTTATGCGGTATGCGTTATGCGTTATGCGTTATGCGTTATGCGTTATGCGTTATGCGTTATGCGTTATGCGTTATGCGTTATGCGTTATGCGTTATGCGTTATGCGTTATGCGTTATGCGTTATGCGTTATGCGTTATGTGTTATGCGTTGTGCGTTATCCGCTGTGCGTTATGCGTTTTGCGTTATGCGTTATGCGTTATGAGTTGTGCGTTATACGTTATGCGTTATGCGATTTGCGTTATGCGTTATGTGTTATGCATTATGCGTTATGCGTTATGCGTTATGCGTTATGCGGTATGCGTTATGCGTTATGCGTTATGGGTTGTGCGTTATGAGTCATGCGTCATGAGTTGTGCGATTTGCGTTATGCGTTATGCGTTATGCGTTATGCGTTATGCGTTATGGGTTGTGCGGTATGAGTCATGCGTTATGCGTTATGCGTTTTGCTTTATGCGTTATGCGTTATGGGTTATGCGTTATGCGTTATGCGTTATGCGTTATGAGTAATGCGTGATCCGTTATGTGTTATGCGTTATGCGTTATGCGTTATGCGTTATGCGTTATGCGTTATGCGTTATGAGTAATGCGTGATCCGTTATGTGTTATGCGTTATGCGTTATGAGTAATGCGTGATCCGTTATGCGTTACGCGTTATGAGTAATGCGTGATCCATTATGCGTTATGCGTTATGCATTATGCGTTATGCGTTATGCGTTATGCGTTATGCTTTATGCGTTACGCGTTATGCGTTATGCGATTTGCGTTATGCGTTATGCGTTATGCGTTATGCGTTATGCGTTATGCGTAATGGGTTGTGCGTTATGAGTCATGCGTTATGAGTTGTGCGTTATACGTTATGCGTTATGCGTTATGCGTTATGCGTTATGCGTTATGCGTTATGCGTTATGCGATTTGCGTTATGCGTTATGCGTTATGCGTTATGTGTTATCCGTTATGCGTTATGCGTTATGCGTTATGCGTTATGGGTTATGCGTTATGCGTTATGCGTTATGCGTTATGCGTTATGCGTTATGCGTTATGCGTCATGCGTTATGCGTTATGAGTAATGCGTGATCCGTTATGCGTTATGCTTTATGCGTTACGCGTTATGCGTTATGCGTTATGCGTTATGCGTTATGAGTTGTGCGTTATACGTTATGCGTTATGCGTTATGCGTTATGCGATTTGCGTTATGCGTTATGCGGTATGCGTTATGCGTTATGCGTTATGCGTTATGCGTTATGCGTTATGCGTTATGCGTTATGCGTTATGCGTTATGCGTTATGCGTTATGCGTTATGCGTTATGCGTTATGCGTTATGCGTTATGCGTTATGCGTTATGCGTTATGCGTTATGCGTTATGCGTTATGCGTTATGCGTTATGCGTTATGTGTTATGCGTTGTGCGTTATCCGCTGTGCGTTATGCGTTTTGCGTTATGCGTTATGCGTTATGAGTTGTGCGTTATACGTTATGCGTTATGCGATTTGCGTTATGCGTTAGGCGTTATGCGTTATGCGTTATGCGATTTGCGTTATGCGTTATGCGTTATGCGTTATGCGTTATGCGTTATGCGTTATGCGTTATGCGTTATGCGTTATGCGTTATGCGTTATGCGTTATGCGTTATGCGTTATGCGTTATGCGTTATGCGTTATGTGTTATGCGTTGTGCGTTATCCGCTGTGCGTTATGCGTTTTGCGTTATGCGTTATGCGTTATGCGTTATGTGTTATGCGTTGTGCGTTATCCGCTGTGCGTTATGCGTTTTGCGTTATGCGTTATGCGTTATGAGTTGTGCGTTATACGTTATGCGTTATGCGATTTGCGTTATGCGTTAGGCGTTATGGGTTATGCGTTATGCGATTTGCGTTATGCGTTATGCGTTATGCGTTATGCGATTTGCGTTATCCGTTATGCGTTATGCGTTATGAGTAATGCGTGATCCGTTATGTGTTATGCGTTATGCGTTATGCGATTTGCGTTATGCGTTATGCGTTATGCGTTATGAGTAATGCGTGATCCGTTATGTGTTATGCGTTATGCGTTATGCGTTATGCGTTATGCGTTATGCGTTATGCGTTATGCGTTATGCGTTATGCGTTATGCGTTATGAGTAATGCGTGATCCGTTATGTGTTATGCGTTATGCGTTATGAGTAATGCGTGATCCGTTATGCGTTACGCGTTATGAGTAATGCGTGATCCATTATGCGTTATGCGTTATGCATTATGCGTTATGCGTTATGCGTTATGCGTTATGCGTTATGCTTTATGCGTTACGCGTTATGCGTTATGCGATTTGCGTTATGCGTTATGCGTTATGCGTTATGCGTTATGCGTTATGCGTTATGCGTTATGCGTTATGAGTAATGCGTGATCCGTTATGTGTTATGCGTTATGCGTTATGCGTTATGCGTTATGCGTTATGCGTTATGCGTTATGAGTTGTGCGTTATACGTTATGCGTTATGCGATTTGCGTTATGCGTTAGGCGTTATGGGTTATGCGTTATGCGATTTGCGTTATGCGTTATGCGTTATGCGTTATGCGTTTTGCGTTATCCGTTATGCGTTATGCGTTATGAGTAATGCGTGATCCGTTATGTGTTATGCGTTATGCGTTATGCGATTTGCGTTATGCGTTATGCGTTATGCGTTATGAGTAATGCGTGATCCGTTATGTGTTATGCGTTATGCGTTATGCGTTATGCGTTATGCGTTATGCGTTATGCGTTATGTGTTATGCGTTATGCGTTATGCGTTATGAGTAATGCGTGATCCGTTATGTGTTATGCGTTATGCGTTATGAGTAATGCGTGATCCGTTATGCGTTACGCGTTATGAGTAATGCGTGATCCATTATGCGTTATGCGTTATGCATTATGCGTTATGCGTTATGCGTTATGCGTTATGCGTTATGCTTTATGCGTTACGCGTTATGCGTTATGCGATTTGCGTTATGCGTTATGCGTTATGCGTTATGCGTTATGCGTTATGCGTTATGCGTTATGCGTTATGCGTTATGCGTTATGCGTTATGCGTTATGCGTTATGCGTTATGCGTTATGCGATTTGCGTTATGCGTTATGCGTTTTGCGTTATGCGTTATGCGTTATGCGTTATGCGTTATGGGTTATGCGTTATGCGTTATGCGTTATGCGTTATGCGTTATGCGTTATGAGTTATGCGTTATGGGTTATGAGTAGTGCGTGATCCGTTATGCGTTATGCTTTATGCGTTATGCGCTATGGGTCATGCGTTAAGCGTTATGCGTTATGCGTTATGCGTTATGGGTTATGCGTTATGTGTTATGCGTTATGCGTTATGTGTTATGCGTTATGCGTTATGCGTTATGCGTTATGCGTTATGCGTTATGTGTTATCCGTTATGCGTTATGCGTTATGCGTTATGCGTTATGCGTTATGCGTTATGCGTTATGCGTTATGCGTTATGCGTTATGTGTTATGCGTTGTGCGTTATCCGCTATGCGTTATGCGTTTTGCGTTATGCGTTATGCGTTATGAGTTGTGCGTTATACGTTATGCGTTATGCGTTATGCGTTATGCGATTTGAGTTATGCGTTATGGGTTATGCGTTATGTGTTATGCGTTATGCGTTTTGCGTTATGCGTTATGCGTTATGCATTATGCGTTATGTGTTATCCGTTATGCGTTATGCGTTATGCGTTATGCGTTATGCGTTATGGGTTATGCGTTATGCGTTATGCGTTATGCGTTATGCGTTATGCGTTATGCGTTATGCGTTGTGCGTCATGCGTTATGCGTTATGAGTAATGGGTGATCCGTTATGCGTTATGCTTTATGCATTACGCGTTATGCGTTATGCGTTATGCGTTATGAGTTGTGCGTTATACGTTATGCGTTATGCGTTATGCGTTATGCGATTTGCGTTATGCGTTATGCGGTATGCGTTATGCGTTATGCGTTATGCGTTATGCGTTATGCGTTATGCGTTATGCGTTATGCGTTATGCGTTATGCG
Organism: Lasioglossum morio; assembly: GCA_916610235.2. Classification (NCBI taxonomy): domain Eukaryota; kingdom Metazoa; phylum Arthropoda; class Insecta; order Hymenoptera; family Halictidae; genus Lasioglossum; species Lasioglossum morio. The sequence continues at coordinate 1,833,501 of CAKAJA020000239.1, read as the reverse complement.
TTATGCGTTATGCGTTATGCGTTATGCGTTATGCGTTATGCGTTATGCGTTATGCGTTATGCGTTATGCGTTATGCGTTATGCGTTATGCGTTATGCGTTATGCGTTATGGGTTGTGCGGTATGAGTCATGCGTTATGCGTTATGCGTTTTGCTTTATGCGTTATGCGTTATGGGTTATGCGTTATGCGTTATGCGTTATGAGTAATGCGTGATCCGTTACGTGTTATGCGTTATGCGTTATGCGTTATGCGTTATGGGTTATGCGTTATGCGTTATGAGTAATGCGTGATCCGTTATGTGTTATGCGTTATGCGTTATGCGTTATGCGTTATGCGTGATCCGTTATGCGTTATGCGTTATGAGTAATACGTGATCCGTTATGTGTTATGCGTTATGCGTTATGAGTAATGCGTGATCCGTTATGCGTTATGCGTTATGAGTAATGCGTGATCCGTTACGCGTTATGTGTTATGCATTATGCGTTATGCGTTATGCGATTTGCGTTCTGCGTTATGCGTTATGCGTTATGCGTTATGGGTTGTGCGTTATGAGTCATGCGTCATGAGTTGTGCGATTTGCGTTATGCGTTATGCGTTATGCGTTATGCGTTATGGGTTGTGCGGTATGAGTCATGCGTTATGCGTTATGCGTTTTGCTTTATGCGTTATGCGTTATGGGTTATGCGTTATGCGTTATGCGTTATGAGTAATGCGTGATCCGTTATGTGTTATGCGTTATGCGTTATGCGTTATGCGTTATGCGTTATGCGTTATGCGTTATGCGTTATGCGTTATGAGTAATGCCTGATCCGTTATGTGTTATGCGTTATGCGTTATGAGTAATGCGTGATCCGTTATGCGTTACGCGTTATGAGTAATGCGTGATCCATTATGCGTTATGCGTTATGCATTATGCGTTATGCGTTATGCGTTATGCGTTATGCTTTATGCGTTACGCGTTATGCGTTATGCGATTTGCGTTATGCGTTATGCGTTATGCGTTATGCGTTATGCGTTATGCGTAATGGGTTGTGCGTTATGAGTCATGCGTTATGAGTTGTGCGTTATAAGTTATGCGTTATGCGTTATGCGTTATGCGTTATGCGTTATGCGTTATGCGTTATGCGATTTGCGTTATGCGTTATGCGTTATGCGTTATGTGTTATCCGTTATGCGTTATGCGTTATGCGTTATGGGTTATGCGTTATGCGTTATGCGTTATGCGTTATGCGTTATGCGTTATGCGTTATGCGTTATGCGTTATGCGTCATGCGTTATGCGTTATGAGTAATGCGTGATCCGTTATGCGTTATGCTTTATGCGTTACGCGTTATGCGTTATGCGTTATGCGTTATGAGTTGTGCGTTATACGTTATGCGTTATGCGTTATGCGTTATGCGATTTGCGTTATGCGTTATGCGGTATGCGTTATGCGTTATGCGTTATGCGTTATGCGTTATGCGTTATGCGTTATGCGTTATGCGTTATGCGTTATGCGTTATGCGTTATGCGTTATGCGTTATGCGTTATGCGTTATGCGTTATGCGTTATGTGTTATGCGTTATGCGTTATCCGCTGTGCGTTATGCGTTTTGCGTTATGCGTTATGCGTTATGAGTTGTGCGTTATACGTTATGCGTTATGCGATTTGCGTTATCCGTTATGCGTTATGCGTTATGCGTTATGCGTTATGGGTTGTGCGGTATGAGTCATGCGTTATGCGTTATGCGTTTTGCTTTATGCGTTATGCGTTATGGGTTATGCGTTATGCGTTATGCGTTATGAGTAATGCGTGATCCGTTACGTGTTATGCGTTATGCGTTATGCGTTATGCGTTATGGGTTATGCGTTATGCGTTATGAGTAATGCGTGATCCGTTATGTGTTATGCGTTATGCGTTATGCGTTATGCGTTATGCGTGATCCGTTATGCGTTATGCGTTATGAGTAATGCGTGATCCGTTATGTGTTATGCGTTATGCGTTATGAGTAATGCGTGATCCGTTATGCGTTATGCGTTATGAGTAATGCGTGATCCGTTACGCGTTATGTGTTATGCATTATGCGTTATGCGTTATGCGATTTGAGTTATGCGTTATGCGTTATGCGTTATGCGTTATGCGTTATGGGTTGTGCGTTATGAGTCATGCGTCATGAGTTGTGCGATTTGCGTTATGCGTTATGCGTTATGCGTTATGCGTTATGGGTTGTGCGGTATGAGTCATGCGTTATGCGTTATGCGTTTTGCTTTATGCGTTATGCGTTATGGGTTATGCGTTATGCGTTATGCGTTATGAGTAATGCGTGATCCGTTATGTGTTATGCGTTATGCGTTATGCGTTATGCGTTATGCGTTATGCGTTATGCGTTATGCGTTATGAGTAATGCGTGATCCGTTATGTGTTATGCGTTATGCGTTATGAGTAATGCGTGATCCGTTATGCGTTACGCGTTATGAGTAATGCGTGATCCATTATGCGTTATGCGTTATGCATTATGCGTTATGCGTTATGCGTTATGCGTTATGCTTTATGCGTTACGCGTTATGCGTTATGCGATTTGCGTTATGCGTTATGCGTTATGCGTTATGCGTTATGCGTTATGCGTAATGGGTTGTGCGTTATGAGTCATGCGTTATGAGTTGTGCGTTATACGTTATGCGTTATGCGTTATGCGTTATGCGTTATGCGTTATGCGTTATGCGATTTGCGTTATGCGTTATGCGTTATGCGTTATGTGTTATCCGTTATGCGTTATGCGTTATGCGTTATGCGTTATGGGTTATGCGTTATGCGTTATGCGTTATGCGTTATGCGTTATGCGTTATGCGTTATGCGTTATGCGTCATGCGTTATGCGTTATGAGTAATGCGTGATCCGTTATGCGTTATGCTTTATGCGTTAAGCGTTATGCGTTATGCGTTATGCGTTATGAGTTGTGCGTTATACGTTATGCGTTATGCGTTATGCGTTATGCGATTTGCGTTATGCGTTATGCGGTATGCGTTATGCGTTATGCGTTATGCGTTATGCGTTATGCGTTATGCGTTATGCGTTATGCGTTATGCGTTATGCGTTATGCGTTATGCGTTATGCGTTATGCGTTATGCGTTATGCGATATGCGTTATGCGTTATGCGTTATGCGTTATGCGTTATGCGTTATGCGTTATGCGTTATGCGTTATGCGTTATGTGTTATGCGTTGTGCGTTATCCGCTGTGCGTTATGCGTTTTGCGTTATGCGTTATGCGTTATGAGTTGTGCGTTATACGTTATGCGTTATGCGTTTTGCGTTATGCGTTAGGCGTTATGCGTTATGCGTTATGCGATTTGCGTTATGCGTTATGCGTTATGCGTTATGCGTTATGCGTTATGCGTTATGCGTTATGCGTTATGTGTTATGCGTTGTGCGTTATCCGCTGTGCGTTATGCGTTTTGCGTTATGCGTTATGCGTTATGTGTTATGCGTTGTGCGTTATCCGCTGTGCGTTATGCGTTTTGCGTTATGCGTTATGCGTTATGAGTTGTGCGTTATACGTTATGCGTTATGCGATTTGCGTTATGCGTTAGGCGTTATGGGTTATGCGTTATGCGATTTGCGTTATGCGTTATGCGTTATGCGTTATGCGATTTGCGTTATCCGTTATGCGTTATGCGTTATGCGTTATGCGTTATGAGTTGTGCGGTATGAGTCATGCGTTATGCGTTATGCGTTTTGCTTTATGCGTTATGCGTTATGGGTTATGTGTTATGCGTTATGCGTTATGAGTAATGCGTGATCCGTTATGCGTTATGCGTTATGCGTTATGCGTTATGCGTTATGCGTTATGGGTTATGCGTTATGCGTTATGAGTAATGCGTGATCCGTTATGTGTTATGCGTTATGCGTTATGCGTTATGCGTTATGCGTGATCCGTTATGCGTTATGCGTTATGAGTAATGCGTGATCCGTTATGTGTTATGCGTTATGCGTTATGAGTAATGCGTGATCCGTTATGCGTTATGCGTTATGAGTTATGCGTGATCAGTTACGCGTTATGTGTTATGCATTATGCGTTATGCGTTATGCGTTATGCGTTATGTGTTATGCGTTATGCTTTATGCGTTACGCGTTATGCGTTATGCGTTATGCGTTATGCGTTATGCGTTATGCGTTATGCGTTATGCGTTATGGGTAGTGCGTTATGAGTCATGCGTTATGAGTTGTGCGATTAGCGTTATGCGTTATGCGTTATGCGTTATGCGTTATGCGTTATGCGTTATGCGTTATGCGTTATGCGTTATGCGTTATGCGTTATGCGTTATGCGATTTGCGTTATGCGTTATGCGTTTTGCGTTATGCGTTATGCGTTATGCGTTATGGGTTATGCGTTATGCGTTATGCGTTATGCGTTATGCGTTATGCGTTATGCGTTATGCGTTATGCGTTATGAGTAATGCGTGATCCGTTATGCGTTATGCGTTATGCATTATGCGTTATGCGTTATGCGTTATGCGTTATGCGTTATGCTTTATGCGTTACGCGTTATGCGTTATGCGATTTGCGTTATGCGTTATGCGTTATGCGTTATGCGTTATGCGTTATGGGTTGTGCGGTATGAGTCATGCGTTATGCGTTATGCGTTTTGCTTTATGCGTTATGCGTTATGGGTTATGCGTTATGCGTTATGGGTTGTGCGTTATGAGTCATGCGTTATGCGTTATGCGTTTTGCTTTATGCGTTATGCGTTATGCGTTATGCGTTATGCGTTATGAGTAATGCGTGATCCGTTATGCGTTACGCGTTATGAGTAATGCGTGATCCATTATGCGTTATGCGTTATGCATTATGCGTTATGCGTTATGCGTTATGCGTTATGCTTTATGCGTTACGCGTTATGCGTTATGCGATTTGCGTTATGCGTTATGCGTTATGCGTTATGCGTTATGCGTAATGGGTTGTGCGTTATGAGTCATGCGTTATGAGTTGTGCGTTATACGTTATGCGTTATGCGTTATGCGTTATGCGTTTTTCGTTATGCGATTTGCGTTATGCGTTATGCGTTATGCGTTATGCGTTATGCGTTATGCGATTTGCGTTATGCGTTATGCGTTATGGGTTGTGCGTTATGAGTCATGCGTTATGCGTTATGCGTTTTGCTTTATGCGTTATGCGTTATGCGTTATGCGTTATGCGTTATGCGTTATGCGTTATGCGTTATGCGTTATGCGTTATGCGTTATGCGTTATGCGTTATGCGTTATGCGTTATGCGTTATGCGTTATGCGTTATGCGTTATGCGTTATGCGTTATGCGTTATGAGTTATGCGTTATGGGTTATGAGTAATGCGTGATCCGTTATGCGTTATGCTTTATGCGTTATGCGCTATGGGTCATGCGTTAAGCGTTATGCGTTATGCGTTATGCGTTATGCGTTATGCGTTATGAGTTATGCGTTATGGGTTATGAGTAATGCGTGATCCGTTATGCGTTATGCTTTATGCGTTATGCGTTATGCGTTATGCGTTATGCGTTATGCGTTATGTGTTATGCGTTGTGCGTTATCCTCTGTGCGTTATGCGTTTTGCGTTATGCGTTATGCGTTATGCGTTATGCGTTATGCGTTATGCGTTATGCGTTATGCGTTATGCGTTATGCGTTATGCGTTATGCGTTATGCGTTATGCGTTATGCGTTATGCGTTATGCGTTATGCGTTATGCGTTATGCGTTATGAGTTATGCGTTATGGGTTATGAGTAATGCGTGATCCGTTATGCGTTATGCGTTTTGCGTTATGCGTTATGCGTTATGAGTTGTGCGTTATACGTTATGCGTTATGCGATTTGCGTTATGCGTTAGGCGTTATGCGTTATGCGTTATGCGATTTGCGTTATGCGTTATGCGTTATGCGTTATGCGTTATGCGTTATGCGTTATGCGTTATGCGTTATGCGTTATGCGTTATGTGTTATGCGTTGTGCGTTATCCGCTGTGCGTTATGCGTTTTGCGTTATGCGTTATGCGTTATGTGTTATGCGTTGTGCGTTATCCGCTGTGCGTTATGCGTTTTGCGTTATGCGTTATGCGTTATGAGTTGTGTGTTATACGTTATGCGTTATGCGATTTGCGTTATGCGTTAGGCGTTATGGGTTATGCGTTATGCGATTTGCGTTATGCGTTATGCGTTATGCGTTATGCGATTTGCGTTATCCGTTATGCGTTATGCGTTATGCGTTATGCGTTATGAGTTGTGCGGTATGAGTCATGCGTTATGCGTTATGCGTTTTGCTTTATGCGTTATGCGTTATGGGTTATGCGTTATGCGTTATGCGTTATGAGTAATGCGTGATCCGTTATGTGTTATGCGTTATGCGTTATGCGTTATGCGTTATGGGTTATGCGTTATGCGTTATGAGTAATGCGTGATCCGTTATGTGTTATGCGTTATGCGTTATGCGTTATGCGTTATGCGTGATCCGTTATGCGTTATGCGTTATGAGTAATGCGTGATCCGTTATGTGTTATGCGTTATGCGTTATGAGTAATGCGTGATCCGTTATGCGTTATGCGTTATGAGTAATGCGTGATCAGTTACGCGTTATGTGTTATGCATTATGCGTTATGCGTTATGCGTTATGCGTTATGTGTTATGCGTTATGCTTTATGCGTTACGCGTTATGCGTTATGCGTTATGCGATTTGCGTTATGCGTTATGCGTTATGCGTTATGCGTTATGGGTAGTGCGTTATGAGTCATGCGTTATGAGTTGTGCGATTAGCGTTATGCGTTATGCGTTATGCGTTATGCGTTATGCGTTATGCGTTATGCGTTATGCGTTATGCGTTATGCGTTATGCGTTATGCGTTATGCGTTTTGCGTTATGCGTTATGCGTTTTGCGTTATGCGTTATGCGTTATGCGTTATGGGTTATGCGTTATGCGTTATGCGTTATGCGTTATGCGTTATGCGTTATGCGTTATGCGTTATGCGTTATGCGTTATGAGTAATGCGTGATCCGTTATGCGTTATGCGTTATGCATTATGCGTTATGCGTTATGCGTTATGCGTTATGCGTTATGCTTTATGCGTTACGCGTTATGCGTTATGCGATTTGCGTTATGCGTTATGCGTTATGCGTTATGCGTTATGCGTTATGGGTTGTGCGGTATGAGTCATGCGTTATGCGTTATGCGTTTTGCTTTATGCGTTATGCGTTATGGGTTATGCGTTATGCGTTATGGGTTGTGCGGTATGAGTCATGCGTTATGCGTTATGCGTTTTGCTTTATGCGTTATGCGTTATGCGTTATGCGTTATGCGTTATGAGTAATGCGTGATCCGTTATGCGTTACGCGTTATGAGTAATGCGTGATCCATTATGCGTTATGCGTTATGCATTATGCGTTATGCGTTATGCGTTATGCGTTATGCTTTATGCGTTACGCGTTATGCGTTATGCGATTTGCGTTATGCGTTATGCGTTATGCGTTATGCGTTATGCGTAATGGGTTGTGCGTTATGAGTCATGCGTTATGAGTTGTGCCTTATACGTTATGCGTTATGCGTTATGCGTTTTTCGTTATGCGATTTGCGTTATGCGTTATGCGTTATGCGTTATGCGTTATGCGTTATGCGATTTGCGTTATGCGTTATGCGTTATGGGTTGTGCGTTATGAGTCATGCGTTATGCGTTATGCGTTTTGCTTTATGCGTTATGCGTTATGCGTTATGCGTTATGCGTTATGCGTTATGCGTTATGCGTTATGCGTTATGCGTTATGCGTTATGCGTTATGCGTTATGCGTTATGCGTTATGCGTTATGCGTTATGCGTTATGCGTTATGCGTTATGCGTTATGAGTTATGCGTTATGGGTTATGAGTAATGCGTGATCCGTTATGCGTTATGCTTTATGCGTTATGCGCTATGGGTCATGCGTTAAGCGTTATGCGTTATGCGTTATGCGTTATGCGTTATGCGTTATGAGTTATGCGTTATGGGTTATGAGTAATGCGTGATCCGTTATGCGTTATGCTTTATGCGTTATGCGTTATGCGTTACGCGTAATGCGTTATGCGCTATGGGTCATGCGTTAAGCGTTATGCGTTATGCGTTATGCGTTATGGGTTACGCGTTATGTGTTATGCGTTATGCGTTATGCGTTATGCGTTATGCGTTATGCGTTATGCGTTATGCGTTATGTGTTATCCGTTATGCGTTATGCGTTATGCGTTATGCGTTATGCGTTATTCGTTATGCGTTATGCGTTATGCGTTATGCGTTATGCGTTATGCGTTATGCGTTATGCGTTATGTGTTATGCGTTGTGCGTTATCCGCTATGCGTTATGCGTTTTGCTTTATGCGTTATGCGTTATGAGTTGTGCGTTATGCGTTATGCGTTATGCGTTATGCGTTATGCGTTATGCGTTATGCGTTATGCGTTATGCGTTATGCGATTTGCGTTATGCGTTATGGGTTATGCGTTATGTGTTATGCGTTATGCGTTATGCGTTATGCGTTATGCGTTATGTGTTATCCGTTATGCGTTATGCGTTATGCGTTATGCGTTATGCGTTATGCGTTATGCGTTATGCGTTATGGGTTATGCGTTATGCGTTATGCTTTATGCGTTATGCGTAATGCGTTATGCGTTATGTGTAATGCGTGATCCGTTATGCGTTATGCTTTATGCGTTACGCGTTATGCGTTATGCGTTATGAGTTGTGCGTTATACGTTATGCGTTATGCGTTATGCGTTATGCGATTTGCGTTATGCGTTATGCGGTATGCGTTATGCGTTATGCGTTATGCGTTATGCGTTATGCGTTATGCGTTATGCGTTATGCGTTATGCGTTATGCGTTATGCGTTATGCGTTATGCGTTATGCGTTATGCGTTATGCGTTATGCGTTATGCGTTATGCGTTATGCGTTATGTGTTATGCGTTGTGCGTTATCCGCTGTGCGTTATGCGTTTTGCGTTATGCGTTATGCGTTATGAGTTGTGCGTTATGCGTTATGCGTTATGCGATTTGCGTTATGCGTTAGGCGTTATGCGTTATGCGATTTGCGTTATGCGTTATGCGTTATGCGTTATGCGTTATGCGTTTTGCTTTATGCGTTATGCGTTATGCGTTATGCGTTATGCGTTATGCGTTATGCGTTATGCGTTATGCGTTATGCGTTATGCGTTATGCGTTATGCGTTATGCGTTATTCGTTATGCGTTATGCGTTATGCGTTATGCGTTATGCGTTATGCGTTATGTGTTATGCGTTGTGCGTTATCCGCTATGCGTTATGCGTTTTGCTTTATGCGTTATGCGTTATGAGTTGTGCGTTATACGTTATGCGTTATGCGTTATGCGTTATGCGTTATGCGTTATGCGTTATGCGATTTGCGTTATGCGTTATGGGTTATGCGTTATGTGTTATGCGTTATGCGTTATGCGTTATGCGTTATGCGTTATGCGTTATGTGTTATCCGTTATGCGTTATGCGTTATGCGTTATGCGTTATGCGTTATGCGTTATGCGTTATGGGTTATGCGTTATGCGTTATGCGTTATGCGTTATGCGTTATGCGTTATGCGTTATGCGTTATGCGTTATGCGTCATGCGTTATGCGTTATGAGTAATGCGTGATCCGTTATGCGTTATGCTTTATGCGTTACGCGTTATGCGTTATGCGTTATGAGTTGTGCGTTATACGTTATGCGTTATGCGTTATGCGTTATGCGATTTGCGTTATGCGTTATGCGGTATGCGTTATGGGTTGTGCGTTATGAGTCATGCGTTATGCGTTATGCGTTTTGCTTTATGCGTTATGCGTTATGCGTTATGCGTTATGCGTTATGCGTTATGCGTTATGCGTTATGCGTTATGCGTTATGCGTTATGCGTTATGCGTTATGCGTTATGCGTTATGCGTTATGCGTTATGCGTTATGCGTTATGCGTTATGCGTTATGCGTTATGAGTTATGCGTTATGGGTTATGAGTAATGCGTGATCCGTTATGCGTTATGCTTTATGCGTTATGCGCTATGGGTCATGCGTTAAGCGTTATGCGTTATGCGTCATGCGTTATGCGTTATGCGTTATGCGTTATGAGTTATGCGTTATGGGTTATGAGTAATGCGTGATCCGTTATGCGTTATGCTTTATGCGTTATGCGTTATGCGTTACGCGTAATGCGTTATGCGCTATGGGTCATGCGTTAAGCGTTATGCGTTATGCGTTATGCGTTATGGGTTACGCGTTATGTGTTATGCGTTATGCGTTATCCGTTATGCGTTATGCGTTATGCGTTATGCGTTATGCGTTATGTGTTATCCGTTATGCGTTATGCGTTATGCGTTATGCGTTATGCGTTATTCGTTATGCGTTATGCGTTATGCGTTATGCGTTATGCGTTATGCGTTATGCGTTATGCGTTATGCGTTATGTGTTATGCGTTGTGCGTTATCCGCTATGCGTTATGCGTTTTGCTTTATGCGTTATGCGTTATGAGTTGTGCGTTATACGTTATGCGTTATGCGTTATGCGTTATGCGTTATGTGTTATGCGTTATGCGTTATGCGTTATGCGTTATGCGTTATGTGTTATGCGTTGTGCGTTATCCGCTGTGCGTTATGCGTTTTGCGTTATGCGTTATGCGTTATGAGTTGTGCGTTATGCGTTATGCGTTATGCGATTTGCGTTATGCGTTAGGCGTTATGCGTTATGCGTTTTGCGTTATGCGTTATGCGTTATGCATTATGCGTTATGCGTTTTGCTTTATGCGTTATGCGTTATGCGTTATGCGTTATGCGTTATGCGTTATGCGTTATGCGTTATGCGTTATGCGTTATGCGTTATGCGTTATGCGTTATGCGTTATGTGTTATGCGTTATGCGTTATGCGTTATGCGTTATGCGTTATGCGTTATGTGTTATCCGTTATGCGTTATGCGTTATGCGTTATGCGTTATGCGTTATGCGTTATGGGTTATGCGTTATGCGTTATGCGTTATGCGTTATGCGTTATGCGTTATGCGTTATGCGTTATGCGTTATGCGTCATGCGTTATGCGTTATGTGTAATGCGTGATCCGTTATGCGTTATGCTTTATGCGTTACGCGTTATGCGTTATGCGTTATGAGTTGTGCGTTATACGTTATGCGTTATGCGTTATGCGTTATGCGATTTGCGTTATGCGTTATGCGGTATGCGTTATGCGTTATGCGTTATGCGTTATGCGTTATGCGTTATGCGTTATGCGTTATGCGTTATGCGTTATGCGTTATGCGTTATGCGTTATGCGTTATGCGTTATGTGTTATGCGTTGTGCGTTATCCGCTGTGCGTTATGCGTTTTGCGTTATGCGTTATGCATTATGAGTTGTGCGTTATGCGTTATGCGTTATGCGATTTGCGTTATGCGTTAGGCGTTATGCGTTATGCGTTATGCGATTTGCGTTATGCGTTATGCGTTATGCGTTATGCGTTATGCGTTATGGGTTATGCGTTATGCGTTATGAGTAATGCGTGATCCGTTATGTGTTATGCGTTATGCGTTATGCGTTATGCGTTATGCGTTATGCGTTATGCGTTATGCGTTATGCGTTATGCGTTATGCGTTATGCGTTATGCGTTATGCGTTATGCGTTATGTGTTATGCGTTGTGCGTTATCCGCTGTGCGTTATGCGTTTTGCGTTATGCGTTATGCGTTATGGGTTATGCGTTATGCGTTATGCGTTATGAGTAATGCGTGATCCGTTACATGTTATGCGTTATGCGTTATGCGTTATGCGTTATGGGTTATGCGTTATGCGTTATGAGTAATGCGTGATCCGTTATGTGTTATGCGTTATGCGTTATGCGTCATGCGTGATCCGTTATGCGTTATGCGTTATGAGTAATGCGTGATCCGTTATGTGTTATGCGTTATGCGTTATGAGTAATGCGTGATCCGTTATGCGTTATGCGTTATGAGTAATGCGTGATCCGTTACGCGTTATGTGTTATGCATTATGCGTTATGCGTTATGCGATTTGCGTTATGCGTTATGCGTTATGCGTTATGCGTTATGGGTTGTGCGTTATGAGTCATGCGTCATGAGTTGTGCGATTTGCGTTATGCGTTATGCGTTATGCGTTATGCGTTATGCGTTATGGGTTGTGCGGTATGAGTCATGCGTTATGCGTTATGCGTTTTGCTTTATGCGTTATGCGTTATGGGTTATGCGTTATGCGTTATGCGTTATGAGTAATGCGTGATCCGTTATGTGTTATGCGTTATGCGTTATGCGTTATGCGTTATGCGTTATGCGTTATGCGTTATGAGTAATGCGTGATCCGTTATGTGTTATGCGTTATGCGTTATGAGTAATGCGTGATCCGTTATGCGTTACGCGTTATGAGTAATGCGTGATCCATTATGCGTTATGCGTTATGCATTATGCGTTATGCGTTATGCGTTATGCGTTATGCTTTATGCGTTACGCGTTATACGTTATGCGATTTGCGTTATGCGTTATGCGTTATGCGTTATGCGTTATGCGTTATGCGTAATGGGTTGTGCGTTATGAGTCATGCGTTATGAGTTGTGCGTTATACGTTATGCGTTATGCGTTATGCGTTATGCGTTATGCGTTATGCGTTATGCGATTTGCGTTATGCGTTATGCGTTATGCGTTATGTGTTATCCGTTATGCGTTATGCGTTATGCGTTATGCGTTATGCGTTATGCGTTATGCGTTATGCGTTATGCGTTATGCGTTATGCGTTATGCGTTATGCGTTATGCGTCATGCGTAATGCGTTAAGAGTAATGCGTGATCCGTTATGCGTTATGCGTTATGAGTAATGCGTGATCCGTTACGCGTTATGTGTTATGCATTATGCGTTATGCGTTATGCGATTTGCGTTATGCGTTATGCGTTATGCGTTATGCGTTATGGGTTGTGCGTTATGAGTCATGCGTCATGAGTTGTGCGATTTGCGTTATGCGTTATGCGTTATGCGTTATGCGTTATGCGTTATGAGTAATGCGTGATCCGTTACGTGTTATGCGTTATGCGTTATGCGTTATGTGTTATGCGTTATGCGTTATGCGTTATGCGTTATGCGTTATGCGTTATGCGTTATGCGTTATGCGTTATGCGTTATGCGTTATGCGTTATGCGTTATGCGTTATGCGTTGTGCGTCATGCGTTATGCGTTATGAGTAATGCGTGATCCGTTATGCGTTATGCTTTATGCGTTACGAGTTATGCGTTATGCGTTATGCGTTATGAGTTGTGCGTTATACGTTATGCGTTATGAGTTATGCGTTATGCGTTATGCGTTATGCGTTATGCGTTACGCGTTATGCGTCATGCGTTATGCGTTATGCGTTATGCGTTATGCGTTATGCGTTATGCGTTATGCGTTATGCGTTATGCGTTATGCGTTATGCGTTATGCGTTATGCGTTATGCGTTATGCGTTATGTGTTATGCGTTGTGCGTTATCCGCTGTGCGTTATGGGTTATGCGTTATGCGTTATGCGTTATGAGTAATGCGTGATCCGTTACATGTTATGCGTTATGCGTTATGCGTTATGCGTTATGCGTTATGGGTTATGCGTTATGCGTTATGAGTAATGCGTGATCCGTTTTGTGTTATGCGTTATGCGTTATGCGTTATGCGTGATCCGTTATGCGTTATGCGTTATGAGTAATGCGTGATCCGTTATGTGTTATGCGTTATGCGTTATGAGTAATGCGTGATCCGTTATGCGTTATGCGTTATGAGTAATGCGTGATCCGTTACGCGTTATGTGTTATGCATTATGCGTTATGCGTTATGCGATTTGCGTTATGCGTTATGCGTTATGCGTTATGCGTTATGGGTTGTGCGTTATGAGTCATGCGTCATGCGTTATGCGTTATGCGTTATGCGTTATGCGTTATGCGTTATGCGTTATGCGTTATGGGTTGTGCGGTATGAGTCATGCGTTATGCGTTATGCGTTTTGCTTTATGCGTTATGCGTTATGGGTTATGCGTTATGCGTTATGCGTTATGAGTAATGCGTGATCCGTTATGTGTTATGCGTTATGCGTTATGCGTTATGCGTTATGCGTTATGCGTTATGCGTTATGCGTTATGCGTTATGAGTAATGCGTGATCCGTTATGTGTTATGCGTTATGCGTTATGAGTAATGCGTGATCCGTTATGCGTTACGCGTTATGAGTAATGCGTGATCCATTATGCGTTATGCGTTATGCATTATGCGTTATGCGTTATGCGTTATGCGTTATGCTTTATGCGTTACGCGTTATACGTTATGCGATTTGCGTTATGCGTTATGCGTTATGCGTTATGCGTTATGCGTAATGGGTTGTGCGTTATGAGTCATGCGTTATGAGTTGTGCGTTATACGTTATGCGTTATGCGTTATGCGTTAAGCGTTATGCGTTATGCGATTTGCGTTATGCGTTATGCGTTATGCGTTATGTGTTATCCGTTATGCGTTATGCGTTATGCGTTATGCGTTATGGGTTATGCGTTATGCGTTATGCGTTATGCGTTATGCGTTATGCGTTATGCGTTATGCGTTATGCGTTATGCGTTATGCGTTATGCGTTATGCGTCATGCGTAATGCGTTAAGAGTAATGCGTGATCCGTTATGCGTTATGCTTTATGCGTTACGCGTTATGCGTTATGCGTTATGCGTTATGAGTTGTGCGTTATACGTTATGCGTTATGCGATTTGCGTTATCCGTTATGCGTTATGCGTTATGCGTTATGCGTTATGCGTTATGGGTTGTGCGGTATGAGTCATGCGTTATGCGTTATGCGTTTTGCTTTATGCGTTATGCGTTATGGGTTATGCGTTATGCGTTATGCGTTATGAGTAATGCGTGATCCGTTACGTGTTATGCGTTATGCGTTATGTGTTATGCATTATGCGTTATGCGTTATGCGATTTGCGTTATGCGTTATGCGTTATGCGTTATGCGTTATGGGTTGTGCGTTATGAGTCATGCGTCATGAGTTGTGCGATTTGCGTTATGCGTTATGCGTTATGCGTTATGCGTTATGCGTTATGCGTTATGGGTTGTGCGGTATGAGTCATGCGTTATGCGTTATGCGTTTTGCTTTATGCGTTATGCGTTATGGGTTATGCGTTATGCGTTATGCGTTATGAGTAATGCGTGATCCGTTATGTGTTATGCGTTATGCGTTATGCGTTATGCGTTATGCGTTATGCGTTATGCGTTATGCGTTATGCGTTATGCGTTATGAGTAATGCGTGATCCGTTATGTGTTATGCGTTATGCGTTATGAGTAATGCGTGATCCGTTATGCGTTACGCGTTATGAGTAATGCGTGATCCATTATGCGTTATGCGTTATGCATTATGCGTTATGCGTTATGCGTTATGCGTTATGCTTTATGCGTTACGCGTTATGCGTTATGCGATTTGCGTTATGCGTTATGCGTTATGCGTTATGCGTTATGCGTTATGCGTTATGCGTTATGCGTAATGGGTTGTGCGTTATGAGTCATGCGTTATGAGTTGTGCGTTATACGTTATGCGTTATGCGTTATGCGTTATGCGTTATGCGTTATGCGTTATGCGTTATGCGATTTGCGTTATGCGTTATGCGTTATGCGTTATGTGTTATCCGTTATGCGTTATGCGTTATGCGTTATGCGTTATGGGTTATGCGTTATGCGTTATGCGTTATGCGTTATGCGTTATGCGTTATGCGTTATGCGTTATGCGTTATGCGTCATGCGTTATGCGTTATGAGTAATGCGTGATCCGTTATGCGTTATGCTTTATGCGTTAAGCGTTATGCGTTATGCGTTATGCGTTATGAGTTGTGCGTTATACGTTATGCGTTATGCGTTATGCGTTATGCGATTTGCGTTATGCGTTATGCGGTATGCGTTATGCGTTATGCGTTATGCGTTATGCGTTATGCGTTATGCGTTATGCGTTATGCGTTATGCGTTATGCGTTATGCGTTATGCGTTATGCGTTATGCGTTATGCGTTATGCGTTATGCGTTATGCGTTATGCGTCATGCGTTATGCGTTATGAGTAATGCGTGATCCGTTATGCGTTATGCTTTATGCGTTACGCGTTATGCGTTATGCGTTATGCGTTATGAGTTGTGCGTTATACGTTATGCGTTATGCGTTATGCGTTATGCGATTTGCGTTATGCGTTATGCGGTATGCGTTATGCGTTATGCGTTATGCGTTATGCGTTATGCGTTATGCGTTATGCGTTATGCGTTATGCGTTATGCGTTATGCGTTATGCGTTATGCGTTATGCGTTATGCGTTATGCGTTATGCGTTATGTGTTATGCGTTGTGCGTTATCCGCTGTGCGTTATGCGTTTTGCGTTATGCGTTATGCGTTATGAGTTGTGCGTTATACGTTATGCGTTATGCGATTTGCGTTATGCGTTATGCGTTATGCGTTATGCGTTATGCGTTATGCGTTATGCGTTATGCGGTATGCGTTATGCGTTATGCGTTATGGGTTGTGCGTTATGAGTCATGCGTCATGAGTTGTGCGATTTGCGTTATGCGTTATGCGTTATGCGTTATGCGTTATGCGTTATGGGTTGTGCGGTATGAGTCATGCGTTATGCGTTATGCGTTTTGCTTTATGCGTTATGCGTTATGGGTTATGCGTTATGCGTTATGCGTTATGCGTTATGAGTAATGCGTGATCCGTTATGTGTTATGCGTTATGCGTTATGCGTTATGCGTTATGCGTTATGCGTTATGCGTTATGAGTAATGCGTGATCCGTTATGTGTTATGCGTTATGCGTTATGAGTAATGCGTGATCCGTTATGCGTTACGCGTTATGAGTAATGCGTGATCCATTATGCGTTATGCGTTATGCATTATGCGTTATGCGTTATGCGTTATGCGTTATGCTTTATGCGTTACGCGTTATGCGTTATGCGTTATGCGTTATGCGTTATGCGTTATGCGTTATGCGTTATGCGTTATGCGTAATGGGTTGTGCGTTATGAGTCATGCGTTATGAGTTGTGCGTTATACGTTATGCGTTATGCGTTATGCGTTATGCGTTATGCGTTATGCGTTATGCGTTATGCGATTTGCGTTATGCGTTATGCGTTATGCGTTATGTGTTATCCGTTATGCGTTATGCGTTATGCGTTATGCGTTATGGGTTATGCGTTATGCGTTATGCGTTATGCGTTATGCGTTATGCGTTATGCGTTATGCGTCATGCGTTATGCGTTATGAGTAATGCGTGATCCGTTATGCGTTATGCTTTATGCGTTACGCGTTATGCGTTATGCGTTATGCGTTATGCGTTATGAGTTGTGCGTTATACGTTATGCGTTATGCGTTATGCGTTATGCGATTTGCGTTATGCGTTATGCGGTATGCGTTATGCGTTATGCGTTATGCGTTATGCGTTATGCGTTATGCGTTATGCGTTATGCGTTATGCGTTATGCGTTATGCGTTATGCGTTATGCGTTATGCGTTATGCGTTATGCGTTATGCGTTATGCGTTATGCGTTATGCGTTATGCGTTATGCGTTATGCGTTATGCGTTATGTGTTATGCGTTGTGCGTTATCCGCTGTGCGTTATGCGTTTTGCGTTATGCGTTATGCGTTATGAGTTGTGCGTTATACGTTATGCGTTATGCGATTTGCGTTATGCGTTAGGCGTTATGCGTTATGCGTTATGCGATTTGCGTTATGCGTTATGCGTTATGCGTTATGCGTTATGCGTTATGCGTTATGCGTTATGCGTTATGCGTTATGCGTTATGCGTTATGCGTTATGCGTTATGCGTTATGCGTTATGCGTTATGCGTTATGTGTTATGCGTTGTGCGTTATCCGCTGTGCGTTATGCGTTTTGCGTTATGCGTTATGCGTTATGCGTTATGTGTTATGCGTTGTGCGTTATCCGCTGTGCGTTATGCGTTTTGCGTTATGCGTTATGCGTTATGAGTTGTGCGTTATACGTTATGCGTTATGCGATTTGCGTTATGCGTTAGGCGTTATGGGTTATGCGTTATGCGATTTGCGTTATGCGTTATGCGTTATGCGTTATGCGATTTGCGTTATCCGTTATGCGTTATGCGTTATGAGTAATGCGTGATCCGTTATGTGTTATGCGTTATGCGTTATGCGATTTGCGTTATGCGTTATGCGTTATGCGTTATGAGTAATGCGTGATCCGTTATGTGTTATGCGTTATGCGTTATGCGTTATGCGTTATGCGTTATGCGTTATGCGTTATGCGTTATGCGTTATGCGTTATGCGTTATGAGTAATGCGTGATCCGTTATGTGTTATGCGTTATGCGTTATGAGTAATGCGTGATCCGTTATGCGTTACGCGTTATGAGTAATGCGTGATCCATTATGCGTTATGCGTTATGCATTATGCGTTATGCGTTATGCGTTATGCGTTATGCGTTATGCTTTATGCGTTACGCGTTATGCGTTATGCGATTTGCGTTATGCGTTATGCGTTATGCGTTATGCGTTATGCGTTATGCGTTATGCGTTATGCGTTATGAGTAATGCGTGATCCGTTATGTGTTATGCGTTATGCGTTATGCGTTATGCGTTATGCGTTATGCGTTATGCGTTATGAGTTGTGCGTTATACGTTATGCGTTATGCGATTTGCGTTATGCGTTAGGCGTTATGGGTTATGCGTTATGCGATTTGCGTTATGCGTTATGCGTTATGCGTTATGCGATTTGCGTTATCCGTTATGCGTTATGCGTTATGAGTAATGCGTGATCCGTTATGTGTTATGCGTTATGCGTTATGCGATTTGCGTTATGCGTTATGCGTTATGCGTTATGAGTAATGCGTGATCCGTTATGTGTTATGCGTTATGCGTTATGCGTTATGCGTTATGCGTTATGCGTTATGCGTTATGTGTTATGCGTTATGCGTTATGCGTTATGAGTAATGCGTGATCCGTTATGTGTTATGCGTTATGCGTTATGAGTAATGCGTGATCCGTTATGCGTTACGCGTTATGAGTAATGCGTGATCCATTATGCGTTATGCGTTATGCGTTATGCGTTATGCGTTATGCGTTATGCGTTATGCGTTATGCTTTATGCGTTACGCGTTATGCGTTATGCGATTTGCGTTATGCGTTATGCGTTATGCGTTATGCGTTATGCGTTATGCGTTATGCGTTATGCGTTATGCGTTATGCGTTATGCGTTATGCGTTATGCGTTATGCGTTATGCGTTATGCGATTTGCGTTATGCGTTATGCGTTTTGCGTTATGCGTTATGCGTTATGCGTTATGCGTTATGGGTTATGCGTTATGCGTTATGCGTTATGCGTTATGCGTTATGCGTTATGAGTTATGCGTTATGGGTTATGAGTAGTGCGTGATCCGTTATGCGTTATGCTTTATGCGTTATGCGCTATGGGTCATGCGTTAAGCGTTATGCGTTATGCGTTATGCGTTATGGGTTAAGCGTTATGTGTTATGCGTTATGCGTTATGTGTTATGCGTTATGCGTTATGCGTTATGCGTTATGCGTTATGCGTTATGTGTTATCCGTTATGCGTTATGCGTTATGCGTTATGCGTTATGCGTTATGCGTTATGCGTTATGCGTTATGCGTTATGCGTTATGTGTTATGCGTTGTGCGTTATCCGCTATGCGTTATGCGTTTTGCGTTATGCGTTATGCGTTATGAGTTGTGCGTTATACGTTATGCGTTATGCGTTATGCGTTATGCGATTTGAGTTATGCGTTATGGGTTATGCGTTATGTGTTATGCGTTATGCGTTTTGCGTTATGCGTTATGCGTTATGCATTATGCGTTATGTGTTATCCGTTATGCGTTATGCGTTATGCGTTATGCGTTATGCGTTATGCGTTATGCGTTATGCGTTATGCGTTATGCGTTATGCGTTATGCGTTATGCGTTATGCGTTGTGCGTCATGCGTTATGCGTTATGAGTAATGGGTGATCCGTTATGCGTTATGCTTTATGCATTACGCGTTATGCGTTATGCGTTATGCGTTATGAGTTGTGCGTTATACGTTATGCGTTATGCGTTATGCGTTATGCGATTTGCGTTATGCGTTATGCGGTATGCGTTATGCGTTATGCGTTATGCGTTATGCGTTATGCGTTATGCGTTATGCGTTATGCGTTATGCGTTATGCGTTATGCGTTATGCGTTATGCGTTATGCGTTATGCGTTATGCGTTATGCGTTATGCGTTATGCGTTATGCGTTATGCGTTATGCGTTATGCGTTATGCGTTATGCGTTATGGGTTGTGCGGTATGAGTCATGCGTTATGCGTTATGCGTTTTGCTTTATGCGTTATGCGTTATGGGTTATGCGTTATGCGTTATGCGTTATGAGTAATGCGTGATCCGTTACGTGTTATGCGTTATGCGTTATGCGTTATGCGTTATGGGTTATGCGTTATGCGTTATGAGTAATGCGTGATCCGTTATGTGTTATGCGTTATGCGTTATGCGTTATGCGTTATGCGTGATCCGTTATGCGTTATGCGTTATGAGTAATACGTGATCCGTTATGTGTTATGCGTTATGCGTTATGAGTAATGCGTGATCCGTTATGCGTTATGCGTTATGAGTAATGCGTGATCCGTTACGCGTTATGTGTTATGCATTATGCGTTATGCGTTATGCGATTTGCGTTCTGCGTTATGCGTTATGCGTTATGCGTTATGGGTTGTGCGTTATGAGTCATGCGTCATGAGTTGTGCGATTTGCGTTATGCGTTATGCGTTATGCGTTATGCGTTATGGGTTGTGCGGTATGAGTCATGCGTTATGCGTTATGCGTTTTGCTTTATGCGTTATGCGTTATGGGTTATGCGTTATGCGTTATGCGTTATGAGTAATGCGTGATCCGTTATGTGTTATGCGTTATGCGTTATGCGTTATGCGTTATGCGTTATGCGTTATGCGTTATGCGTTATGCGTTATGAGTAATGCCTGATCCGTTATGTGTTATGCGTTATGCGTTATGAGTAATGCGTGATCCGTTATGCGTTACGCGTTATGAGTAATGCGTGATCCATTATGCGTTATGCGTTATGCATTATGCGTTATGCGTTATGCGTTATGCGTTATGCTTTATGCGTTACGCGTTATGCGTTATGCGATTTGCGTTATGCGTTATGCGTTATGCGTTATGCGTTATGCGTTATGCGTAATGGGTTGTGCGTTATGAGTCATGCGTTATGAGTTGTGCGTTATAAGTTATGCGTTATGCGTTATGCGTTATGCGTTATGCGTTATGCGTTATGCGTTATGCGATTTGCGTTATGCGTTATGCGTTATGCGTTATGTGTTATCCGTTATGCGTTATGCGTTATGCGTTATGGGTTATGCGTTATGCGTTATGCGTTATGCGTTATGCGTTATGCGTTATGCGTTATGCGTTATGCGTTATGCGTTATGCGTTATGCGTTATGAGTAATGCGTGATCCGTTATGCGTTATGCTTTATGCGTTACGCGTTATGCGTTATGCGTTATGCGTTATGAGTTGTGCGTTATACGTTATGCGTTATGCGTTATGCGTTATGCGATTTGCGTTATGCGTTATGCGTTATGCGTTATGCGTTATGCGTTATGCGTTATGCGTTATGCGTTATGCGTTATGCGTTATGCGTTATGCGTTATGCGTTATGCGTTATGCGTTATGCGTTATGCGTTATGCGTTATGCGTTATGCGTTATGTGTTATGCGTTGTGCGTTATCCGCTGTGCGTTATGCGTTTTGCGTTATGCGTTATGCGTTATGAGTTGTGCGTTATACGTTATGCGTTATGCGATTTGCGTTATCCGTTATGCGTTATGCGTTATGCGTTATGCGTTATGGGTTGTGCGGTATGAGTCATGCGTTATGCGTTATGCGTTTTGCTTTATGCGTTATGCGTTATGGGTTATGCGTTATGCGTTATGCGTTATGAGTAATGCGTGATCCGTTACGTGTTATGCGTTATGCGTTATGCGTTATGCGTTATGGGTTATGCGTTATGCGTTATGAGTAATGCGTGATCCGTTATGTGTTATGCGTTATGCGTTATGCGTTATGCGTTATGCGTGATCCGTTATGCGTTATGCGTTATGAGTAATGCGTGATCCGTTATGTGTTATGCGTTATGCGTTATGAGTAATGCGTGATCCGTTATGCGTTATGCGTTATGAGTAATGCGTGATCCGTTACGCGTTATGTGTTATGCATTATGCGTTATGCGTTATGCGATTTGAGTTATGCGTTATGCGTTATGCGTTATGCGTTATGCGTTATGGGTTGTGCGTTATGAGTCATGCGTCATGAGTTGTGCGATTTGCGTTATGCGTTATGCGTTATGCGTTATGCGTTATGGGTTGTGCGGTATGAGTCATGCGTTATGCGTTATGCGTTTTGCTTTATGCGTTATGCGTTATGGGTTATGCGTTATGCGTTATGCGTTATGAGTAATGCGTGATCCGTTATGTGTTATGCGTTATGCGTTATGCGTTATGCGTTATGCGTTATGCGTTATGCGTTATGCGTTATGAGTAATGCGTGATCCGTTATGTGTTATGCGTTATGCGTTATGAGTAATGAGTGATCCGTTATGCGTTACGCGTTATGAGTAATGCGTGATCCATTATGCGTTATGCGTTATGCATTATGCGTTATGCGTTATGCGTTATGCGTTATGCTTTATGCGTTACGCGTTATGCGTTATGCGATTTGCGTTATGCGTTATGCGTTATGCGTTATGCGTTATGCGTTATGCGTAATGGGTTGTGCGTTATGAGTCATGCGTTATGAGTTGTGCGTTATACGTTATGCGTTATGCGTTATGCGTTATGCGTTATGCGTTATGCGTTATGCGATTTGCGTTATGCGTTATGCGTTATGCGTTATGTGTTATCCGTTATGCGTTATGCGTTATGCGTTATGCGTTATGGGTTATGCGTTATGCGTTATGCGTTATGCGTTATGCGTTATGCGTTATGCGTTATGCGTTATGCGTCATGCGTTATGCGTTATGAGTAATGCGTGATCCGTTATGCGTTATGCTTTATGCGTTACGCGTTATGCGTTATGCGTTATGCGTTATGAGTTATGCGTTATACGTTATGCGTTATGCGTTATGCGTTATGCGATTTGCGTTATGCGTTATGCGGTATGCGTTATGCGTTATGCGTTATGCGTTATGCGTTATGCGTTATGCGTTATGCGTTATGCGTTATGCGTTATGCGTTATGCGTTATGCGTTATGCGTTATGCGTTATGCGTTATGCGTTATGCGTTATGCGTTATGCGTTATGCGTTATGCGTTATGCGTTATGCGTTATGCGTTATGCGTTATGCGTTATGTGTTATGCGTTGTGCGTTATCCGCTATGCGTTATGCGTTTTGCGTTATGCGTTATGCGTTATGAGTTGTGCGTTATACGTTATGCGTTATGCGATTTGCGTTATGCGTTAGGCGTTATGCGTTATGCGTTATGCGATTTGCGTTATGCGTTATGCGTTATGCGTTATGCGTTATGCGTTATGCGTTATGCGTTATGCGTTATGTGTTATGCGTTGTGCGTTATCCGCTGTGCGTTATGCGTTTTGCGTTATGCGTTATGCGTTATGTGTTATGCGTTGTGCGTTATCCGCTGTGCGTTATGCGTTTTGCGTTATGCGTTATGCGTTATGAGTTGTGCGTTATACGTTATGCGTTATGCGATTTGCGTTATGCGTTAGGCGTTATGGGTTATGCGTTATGCGATTTGCGTTATGCGTTATGCGTTATGCGTTATGCGATTTGCGTTATCCGTTATGCGTTATGCGTTATGCGTTATGCGTTATGAGTTGTGCGGTATGAGTCATGCGTTATGCGTTATGCGTTTTGCTTTATGCGTTATGCGTTATGGGTTATGTGTTATGCGTTATGCGTTATGAGTAATGCGTGATCCGTTATGCGTTATGCGTTATGCGTTATGCGTTATGCGTTATGCGTTATGGGTTATGCGTTATGCGTTATGAGTAATGCGTGATCCGTTATGTGTTATGCGTTATGCGTTATGCGTTATGCGTTATGCGTGATCCGTTATGCGTTATGCGTTATGAGTAATGCGTGATCCGTTATGTGTTATGCGTTATGCGTTATGAGTAATGCGTGATCCGTTATGCGTTATGCGTTATGAGTAATGCGTGATCAGTTACGCGTTATGTGTTATGCATTATGCGTTATGCGTTATGCGTTATGCGTTATGTGTTATGCGTTATGCTTTATGCGTTACGCGTTATGCGTTATGCGTTATGCGATTTGCGTTATGCGTTATGCGTTATGCGTTATGCGTTATGGGTAGTGCGTTATGAGTCATGCGTTATGAGTTGTGCGATTAGCGTTATGCGTTATGCGTTATGCGTTATGCGTTA
The DNA here is from genome assembly GCA_916610235.2 of Lasioglossum morio. Taxonomy (NCBI): domain Eukaryota; kingdom Metazoa; phylum Arthropoda; class Insecta; order Hymenoptera; family Halictidae; genus Lasioglossum; species Lasioglossum morio. The sequence goes on along the minus strand of CAKAJA020000239.1, from coordinate 1,809,096 downwards.
TGCGTTATGCGTTATGCGTTATGCGTTATGCGTTATGCGTTATGCGTTATGCGTTATGCGATTTGCGTTATGCGTTATGCGTTTTGCGTTATGCGTTATGCGTTATGCGTTATGGGTTATGCGTTATGCGTTATGCGTTATGCGTTATGCGTTATGCGTTATGCGTTATGCGTTATGCGTTATGAGTAATGCGTGATCCGTTATGCGTTATGCGTTATGCATTATGCGTTATGCGTTATGCGTTATGCGTTATGCGTTATGCTTTATGCGTTACGCGTTATGCGTTATGCGATTTGCGTTATGCGTTATGCGTTATGCGTTATGCGTTATGCGTTATGGGTTGTGCGGTATGAGTCATGCGTTATGCGTTATGCGTTTTGCTTTATGCGTTATGCGTTATGGGTTATGCGTTATGCGTTATGGGTTGTGCGGTATGAGTCATGCGTTATGCGTTATGCGTTTTGCTTTATGCGTTATGCGTTATGCGTTATGCGTTATGCGTTATGAGTAATGCGTGATCCGTTATGCGTTACGCGTTATGAGTAATGCGTGATCCATTATGCGTTATGCGTTATGCATTATGCGTTATGCGTTATGCGTTATGCGTTATGCTTTATGCGTTACGCGTTATGCGTTATGCGATTTGCGTTATGCGTTATGCGTTATGCGTTATGCGTTATGCGTAATGGGTTGTGCGTTATGAGTCATGCGTTATGAGTTGTGCGTTATACGTTATGCGTTATGCGTTATGCGTTATGCGTTTTTCGTTATGCGATTTGCGTTATGCGTTATGCGTTATGCGTTATGCGTTATGCGTTATGCGATTTGCGTTATGCGTTATGCGTTATGGGTTGTGCGTTATGAGTCATGCGTTATGCGTTATGCGTTTTGCTTTATGCGTTATGCGTTATGCGTTATGCGTTATGCGTTATGCGTTATGCGTTATGCGTTATGCGTTATGCGTTATGCGTTATGCGTTATGCGTTATGCGTTATGCGTTATGCGTTATGCGTTATGCGTTATGCGTTATGCGTTATGCGTTATGCGTTATGAGTTATGCGTTATGGGTTATGAGTAATGCGTGATCCGTTATGCGTTATGCTTTATGCGTTATGCGCTATGGGTCATGCGTTAAGCGTTATGCGTTATGCGTTATGCGTTATGCGTTATGCGTTATGAGTTATGCGTTATGGGTTATGAGTAATGCGTGATCCGTTATGCGTTATGCTTTATGCGTTATGCGTTATGCGTTATGCGTTATGCGTTATGCGTTATGTGTTATGCGTTGTGCGTTATCCTCTGTGCGTTATGCGTTTTGCGTTATGCGTTATGCGTTATGCGTTATGCGTTATGCGTTATGCGTTATGCGTTATGCGTTATGCGTTATGCGTTATGCGTTATGCGTTATGCGTTATGCGTTATGCGTTATGCGTTATGCGTTATGCGTTATGCGTTATGCGTTATGAGTTATGCGTTATGGGTTATGAGTAATGCGTGATCCGTTATGCGTTATGCGTTTTGCGTTATGCGTTATGCGTTATGAGTTGTGCGTTATACGTTATGCGTTATGCGATTTGCGTTATGCGTTAGGCGTTATGCGTTATGCGTTATGCGATTTGCGTTATGCGTTATGCGTTATGCGTTATGCGTTATGCGTTATGCGTTATGCGTTATGCGTTATGCGTTATGCGTTATGTGTTATGCGTTGTGCGTTATCCGCTGTGCGTTATGCGTTTTGCGTTATGCGTTATGCGTTATGTGTTATGCGTTGTGCGTTATCCGCTGTGCGTTATGCGTTTTGCGTTATGCGTTATGCGTTATGAGTTGTGTGTTATACGTTATGCGTTATGCGATTTGCGTTATGCGTTAGGCGTTATGGGTTATGCGTTATGCGATTTGCGTTATGCGTTATGCGTTATGCGTTATGCGATTTGCGTTATGCGTTATGCGTTATGCGTTATGCGTTATGCGTTATGAGTTGTGCGGTATGAGTCATGCGTTATGCGTTATGCGTTTTGCTTTATGCGTTATGCGTTATGGGTTATGCGTTATGCGTTATGCGTTATGAGTAATGCGTGATCCGTTATGTGTTATGCGTTATGCGTTATGCGTTATGCGTTATGCGTTATGCGTTATGCGTTATGAGTAATGCGTGATCCGTTATGTGTTATGCGTTATGCGTTATGCGTTATGCGTTATGCGTGATCCGTTATGCGTTATGCGTTATGAGTAATGCGTGATCCGTTATGTGTTATGCGTTATGCGTTATGAGTAATGCGTGATCCGTTATGCGTTATGCGTTATGAGTAATGCGTGATCAGTTACGCGTTATGTGTTATGCATTATGCGTTATGCGTTATGCGTTATGCGTTATGTGTTATGCGTTATGCTTTATGCGTTACGCGTTATGCGTTATGCGTTATGCGATTTGCGTTATGCGTTATGCGTTATGCGTTATGCGTTATGGGTAGTGCGTTATGAGTCATGCGTTATGAGTTGTGCGATTAGCGTTATGCGTTATGCGTTATGCGTTATGCGTTATGCGTTATGCGTTATGCGTTATGCGTTATGCGTTATGCGTTATGCGTTATGCGTTATGCGATTTGCGTTATGCGTTATGCGTTTTGCGTTATGCGTTATGCGTTATGCGTTATGGGTTATGCGTTATGCGTTATGCGTTATGCGTTATGCGTTATGCGTTATGCGTTATGCGTTATGCGTTATGCGTTATGAGTAATGCGTGATCCGTTATGCGTTATGCGTTATGCATTATGCGTTATGCGTTATGCGTTATGCGTTATGCGTTATGCTTTATGCGTTATGCGTTATGCGTTATGCGATTTGCGTTATGCGTTATGCGTTATGCGTTATGCGTTATGCGTTATGGGTTGTGCGTTATGAGTCATGCGTTATGCGTTATGCGTTTTGCTTTATGCGTTATGCGTTATGGGTTATGCGTTATGCGTTATGGGTTGTGCGTTATGAGTCATGCGTTATGCGTTATGCGTTTTGCTTTATGCGTTATGCGTTATGCGTTATGCGTTATGCGTTATGAGTAATGCGTGATCCGTTATGCGTTACGCGTTATGAGTAATGCGTGATCCATTATGCGTTATGCGTTATGCATTATGCGTTATGCGTTATGCGTTATGCGTTATGCTTTATGCGTTACGCGTTATGCGTTATGCGATTTGCGTTATGCGTTATGCGTTATGCGTTATGCGTTATGCGTAATGGGTTGTGCGTTATGAGTCATGCGTTATGAGTTGTGCCTTATACGTTATGCGTTATGCGTTATGCGTTTTTCGTTATGCGATTTGCGTTATGCGTTATGCGTTATGCGTTATGCGTTATGCGTTATGCGATTTGCGTTATGCGTTATGCGTTATGGGTTGTGCGTTATGAGTCATGCGTTATGCGTTATGCGTTTTGCTTTATGCGTTATGCGTTATGCGTTATGCGTTATGCGTTATGCGTTATGCGTTATGCGTTATGCGTTATGCGTTATGCGTTATGCGTTATGCGTTATGCGTTATGCGTTATGCGTTATGCGTTATGCGTTATGCGTTATGCGTTATGCGTTATGAGTTATGCGTTATGGGTTATGAGTAATGCGTGATCCGTTATGCGTTATGCTTTATGCATTATGCGCTATGGGTCATGCGTTAAGCGTTATGCGTTATGCGTTATGCGTTATGCGTTATGCGTTATGAGTTATGCGTTATGGGTTATGAGTAATGCGTGATCCGTTATGCGTTATGCTTTATGCGTTATGCGTTATGCGTTACGCGTAATGCGTTATGCGCTATGGGTCATGCGTTAAGCGTTATGCGTTATGCGTTATGCGTTATGGGTTACGCGTTATGTGTTATGCGTTATGCGTTATGCGTTATGCGTTATGCGTTATGCGTTATGCGTTATGCGTTATGTGTTATCCGTTATGCGTTATGCGTTATGCGTTATGCGTTATGCGTTATTCGTTATGCGTTATGCGTTATGCGTTATGCGTTATGCGTTATGCGTTATGCGTTATGCGTTATGTGTTATGCGTTGTGCGTTATCCGCTATGCGTTATGCGTTTTGCTTTATGCGTTATGCGTTATGAGTTGTGCGTTATACGTTATGCGTTATGCGTTATGCGTTATGCGTTATGCGTTATGCGTTATGCGTTATGCGTTATGCGATTTGCGTTATGCGTTATGGGTTATGCGTTATGTGTTATGCGTTATGCGTTATGCGTTATGCGTTATGCGTTATGTGTTATCCGTTATGCGTTATGCGTTATGCGTTATGCGTTATGCGTTATGCGTTATGCGTTATGCGTTATGGGTTATGCGTTATGCGTTATGCTTTATGCGTTATGCGTCATGCGTTATGCGTTATGTGTAATGCGTGATCCGTTATGCGTTATGCTTTATGCGTTACGCGTTATGCGTTATGCGTTATGAGTTGTGCGTTATACGTTATGCGTTATGCGTTATGCGTTATGCGATTTGCGTTATGCGTTATGCGGTATGCGTTATGCGTTATGCGTTATGCGTTATGCGTTATGCGTTATGCGTTATGCGTTATGCGTTATGCGTTATGCGTTATGCGTTATGCGTTATGCGTTATGCGTTATGCGTTATGCGTTATGCGTTATGCGTTATGCGTTATGTGTTATGCGTTGTGCGTTATCCGCTGTGCGTTATGCGTTTTGCGTTATGCGTTATGCGTTATGAGTTGTGCGTTATGCGTTATGCGTTATGCGATTTGCGTTATGCGTTAGGCGTTATGCGTTATGCGATTTGCGTTATGCGTTATGCGTTATGCGTTATGCGTTATGCGTTTTGCTTTATGCGTTATGCGTTATGCGTTATGCGTTATGCGTTATGCGTTATGCGTTATGCGTTATGCGTTATGCGTTATGCGTTATGCGTTATGCGTTATGCGTTATTCGTTATGCGTTATGCGTTATGCGTTATGCGTTATGCGTTATGCGTTATGTGTTATGCGTTGTGCGTTATCCGCTATGCGTTATGCGTTTTGCTTTATGCGTTATGCGTTATGAGTTGTGCGTTATACGTTATGCGTTATGCGTTATGCGTTATGCGTTATGCGTTATGCGTTATGCGATTTGCGTTATGCGTTATGGGTTATGCGTTATGTGTTATGCGTTATGCGTTATGCGTTATGCGTTATGCGTTATGCGTTATGTGTTATCCGTTATGCGTTATGCGTTATGCGTTATGCGTTATGCGTTATGCGTTATGCGTTATGGGTTATGCGTTATGCGTTATGCGTTATGCGTTATGCGTTATGCGTTATGCGTTATGCGTTATGCGTTATGCGTCATGCGTTATGCGTTATGTGTAATGCGTGATCCGTTATGCGTTATGCTTTATGCGTTACGCGTTATGCGTTATGCGTTATGAGTTGTGCGTTATACGTTATGCGTTATGCGTTATGCGTTATGCGATTTGCGTTATGCGTTATGCGGTATGCGTTATGGGTTGTGCGTTATGAGTCATGCGTTATGCGTTATGCGTTTTGCTTTATGCGTTATGCGTTATGCGTTATGCGTTATGCGTTATGCGTTATGCGTTATGCGTTATGCGTTATGCGTTATGCGTTATGCGTTATGCGTTATGCGTTATGCGTTATGCGTTATGCGTTATGCGTTATGCGTTATGCGTTATGCGTTATGCGTTATGAGTTATGCGTTATGGGTTATGAGTAATGCGTGATCCGTTATGCGTTATGCTTTATGCGTTATGCGCTATGGGTCATGCGTTAAGCGTTATGCGTTATGCGTCATGCGTTATGCGTTATGCGTTATGCGTTATGAGTTATGCGTTATGGGTTATGAGTAATGCGTGATCCGTTATGCGTTATGCTTTATGCGTTATGCGTTATGCGTTACGCGTAATGCGTTATGCGCTATGGGTCATGCGTTAAGCGTTATGCGTTATGCGTTATGCGTTATGGGTTACGCGTTATGTGTTATGCGTTATGCGTTATGCGTTATGCGTTATGCGTTATGCGTTATGCGTTATGCGTTATGTGTTATCCGTTATGCGTTATGCGTTATGCGTTATGCGTTATGCGTTATTCGTTATGCGTTATGCGTTATGCGTTATGCGTTATGCGTTATGCGTTATGCGTTATGCGTTATGCGTTATGTGTTATGCGTTGTGCGTTATCCGCTATGCGTTATGCGTTTTGCTTTATGCGTTATGCGTTATGAGTTGTGCGTTATACGTTATGCGTTATGCGTTATGCGTTATGCGTTATGTGTTATGCGTTATGCGTTATGCGTTATGCGTTATGCGTTATGTGTTATGCGTTGTGCGTTATCCGCTGTGCGTTATGCGTTTTGCGTTATGCGTTATGCGTTATGAGTTGTGCGTTATGCGTTATGCGTTATGCGATTTGCGTTATGCGTTAGGCGTTATGCGTTATGCGATTTGCGTTATGCGTTATGCGTTATGCATTATGCGTTATGCGTTTTGCTTTATGCGTTATGCGTTATGCGTTATGCGTTATGCGTTATGCGTTATGCGTTATGCGTTATGCGTTATGCGTTATGCGTTATGCGTTATGCGTTATGCGTTATGTGTTATGCGTTATGCGTTATGCGTTATGCGTTATGCGTTATGCGTTATGTGTTATCCGTTATGCGTTATGCGTTATGCGTTATGCGTTATGCGTTATGCGTTATGCGTTATGCGTTATGCGTTATGCGTTATGCGTTATGCGTTATGCGTTATGCGTTATGCGTTATGCGTTATGCGTCATGCGTTATGCGTTATGTGTAATGCGTGATCCGTTATGCGTTATGCTTTATGCGTTACGCGTTATGCGTTATGCGTTATGAGTTGTGCGTTATACGTTATGCGTTATGCGTTATGCGTTATGCGATTTGCGTTATGCGTTATGCGGTATGCGTTATGCGTTATGCGTTATGCGTTATGCGTTATGCGTTATGCGTTATGCGTTATGCGTTATGCGTTATGCGTTATGCGTTATGCGTTATGCGTTATGCGTTATGTGTTATGCGTTGTGCGTTATCCGCTGTGCGTTATGCGTTTTGCGTTATGCGTTATGCATTATGAGTTGTGCGTTATGCGTTATGCGTTATGCGATTTGCGTTATGCGTTAGGCGTTATGCGTTATGCGTTATGCGATTTGCGTTATGCGTTATGCGTTATGCGTTATGCGTTATGCGTTATGGGTTATGCGTTATGCGTTATGAGTAATGCGTGATCCGTTATGTGTTATGCGTTATGCGTTATGCGTTATGCGTTATGCGTGATCCGTTATGCGTTATGCGTTATGAGTAATGCGTGATCCGTTATGTGTTATGCGTTATGCGTTATGAGTAATGCGTGATCCGTTATGCGTTATGCGTTATGAGTAATGCGTGATCCGTTACGCGTTATGTGTTATGCATTATGCGTTATGCGTTATGTGTTATGCGTTATGGGTTGTGCGTTATGAGTCATGCGTTATGCGTTATGCGTTTTGCTTTATGCGTTATGCGTTATGCGTTATGCGTTATGCGTTATGCGTTATGCGTTATGCGTTATGCGTTATGCGTTATGCGTTATGCGTTATGAGTTATGCGTTATGGGTTATGAGTAATGCGTGATCCGTTATGCGTTATGCTTTATGCGTTATGCGTTATGCGTTACGCGTAATGCGTTATGCGCTATGGGTCATGCGTTAAGCGTTATGCGTTATGTGTTATGCGTTGTGCGTTATCCGCTGTGCGTTATGCGTTTTGCGTTATGCGTTATGCGTTATGCGTCATGCGTTATGCGTTATGTGTAATGCGTGATCCGTTATGCGTTATGCTTTATGCGTTACGCGTTATGCGTTATGCGTTATGAGTTGTGCGTTATCCGTTATGCGTTATGCGTTATGCGTTATGCGTTATGCGTTATGCGTTATGCCTTATGCGTTATGGGTTATGCGTTATGCGTTATGCTTTATGCGTTATGCGTCATGCGTTATGCGTTATGTGTAATGCGTGATCCGTTATGCGTTATGCTTTATGCGTTACGCGTTATGCGTTATGCGTTATGAGTTGTGCGTTATACGTTATGCGTTATGCGTTATGCGTTATGCGATTTGCGTTATGCGTTATGCGGTATGCGTTATGCGTTATGCGTTATGCGTTATGCGTTATGCGTTATGCGTTATGCGTTATGCGTTATGCGTTATGCGTTATGCGTTATGCGTTATGCGTTATGCGTTATGCGTTATGCGTTATGCGTTATGTGTTATGCGTTGTGCGTTATCCGCTGTGCGTTATGCGTTTTGCGTTATGCGTTATGCGTTATGAGTTGTGCGTTATGCGTTATGCGTTATGCGATTTGCGTTATGCGTTATGCGTTATGCGTTATGCGATTTGCGTTATGCGTTATGCGTTATGCGTTATGCGTTATGCGTTTTGCTTTATGCGTTATGCGTTATGCGTTATGCGTTATGCGTTATGCGTTATGCGTTATGCGTTATGCGTTATGCGTTATGCGTTATGCGTTATGCGTTATGCGTTATTCGTTATGCGTTATGCGTTATGCGTTATGCGTTATGCGTTATGTGTTATGCGTTGTGCGTTATCCGCTATGCGTTATGCGTTTTGCTTTATGCGTTATGCGTTATGAGTTGTGCGTTATACGTTATGCGTTATGCGTTATGCGTTATGCGTTATGCGTTATGCGTTATGCGATTTGCGTTATGCGTTATGGGTTATGCGTTATGTGTTATGCGTTATGCGTTATGCGTTATGCGTTATGCGTTATGCGTTATGTGTTATCCGTTATGCGTTATGCGTTATGCGTTATGCGTTATGCGTTATGCGTTATGCGTTATGGGTTATGCGTTATGCGTTATGCGTTATGCGTTATGCGTTATGCGTTATGCGTTATGCGTTATGCGTTATGCGTCATGCGTTATGCGTTATGTGTAATGCGTGATCCGTTATGCGTTATGCTTTATGCGTTACGCGTTATGCGTTATGCGTTATGAGTTGTGCGTTATACGTTATGCGTTATGCGTTATGCGTTATGCGATTTGCGTTATGCGTTATGCGGTATGCGTTATGCGTTATGG
>CAKAJA020000238.1:0-79789 GCA_916610235.2 Lasioglossum morio | reverse complement strand
ACGTTATACGTTATACGTTATACGTTATACGTTATACGTTATACGTTATACGTTATACGTTATACGTTATACGTTATACGTTATACGTTATACGTTATACGTTATACGTTATACGTTATACGTTATACGTTATACGTTATACGTTATACGTTATACGTTATACGTTATACGTAATACGTTATACGTTATACGTTATACGTTATACGTTATACGTTATACGTTATACACGTTATACGTTATACGTTATACGTTATACGTTATACGTTATACGTTATACGTTATACGTTATACGTTATACGTTATACGTTATACGTTATACGTTATACGTTATACGTTATACGTTATACGTTATACGTTATACGTTATACGTTATACGTTATACGTTATACGTTATACGTTATACGTTATACGTTATACGTTATACGTTATACGTTATACGTTATACGTTATACGTTATACGTTATACGTTATACGTTATACGTTATACGTTATACGTTATACGTTATACGTTATACGTTATACGTTATACGTTATACGTTATACGTTATACGTTATACGTTATACGTTATACGTTATACGTTATACGTTATACGTTATACGTTATACGTTATACGTTATACGTTATACGTTATACGTTATACGTTATACGTTATACGTTATACGTTATACGTTATACGTTATACGTTATACGTTATACGTTATACGTTATACGTTATACGTTATACGTTATACGTTATACGTTATACGTTATACGTTATACGTTATACGTTTATACGTTATACGTTATACGTTTACGTTATACGTTATACGTTATACGTTATACGTTATACGTTATACGTTATACGTTATACGTTATACGTTATACGTTATACGTTATACGTTATACGTTATACGTTATACGTTATACGTTATACGTTATACGTTATACGTTATACGTTATACGTTATACGTTATACGTTATACGTTATACGTTATACGTTATACGTTATACGTTATACGTTATACGTTATACGTTATACGTTATACGTTATACGTTATACGTTATACGTTATACGTTATACGTTATACGTTATACGTTATACGTTATACGTTATACGTTATACGTTATACGTTATACGTTATACGTTATACGTTATACGTTATACGTTATACGTTATACGTTATACGTTATACGTTATACGTTATACGTTATACGTTATACACGTTATACGTTATACGTTATACGTTATACGTTATACACGTTATACGTTATACGTTATACGTTATACGTTATACACGTTATACGTTATACGTTATACGTTATACGTTATACACGTTATACGTTATACGTTATACGTTATACGTTATACGTTATACGTTATACGTTATACGTTATACGTTATACGTTATACGTTATAACGTTATACGTTATACGTTATACGTTATACGTTATACGTTATACGTTATACGTTATACGTTATACGTTATACGTTATACGTTATACGTTATACACGTTATACGTTATACGTTATACGTTATACGTTATACGTTATACGTTATACGTTATACGTTATACGTTATACGTTATACGTTATACGTTATACGTTATACACGTTATACGTTATACGTTATACGTTATACGTTATACGTTATACGTTATACGTTATACGTTATACGTTATACGTTATACGTTATACGTTATACGTTATACGTTATACGTTATACGTTATACGTTATACGTTATACGTTATACGTTATACGTTATACGTTATACACGTTATACGTTATACGTTATACGTTATACACGTTATACGTATACGTTATACGTTATACGTTATACGTTATACGTTATACGTTATACGTTATACGTTATACGTTATACGTTATACGTTATACGTTATACGTTATACGTTATACGTTATACGTTATACGTTATACGTTATACGTTATACGTTATACGTTACACGTTATACGTTATACGTTATACGTTATACGTTATACGTTATACGTTATACGTTATACGTTATACGTTATACGTTATACGTTATACGTTATACGTTATACGTTATACGTTATACGTTATACGTTATACGTTATACGTTATACGTTATACGTTATACGTTATACGTTATACGTTATACGTTATACGTTATACGTTATACGTTATACGTTATACGTTATACGTTATACGTTATACGTTATACGTTATACGTTATACGTTATACGTTATACGTTATACGTTATACGTTATACGTTATACGTTATACGTTATACGTTATACGTTATACGTTATACGTTATACGTTATACGTTATACGTTATACGTTATACGTTATACGTTATACGTTATACGTTATATACGTTATACGTTATACGTTATACGTTATACGTTATACGTTATACGTTATACGTTATACGTTATACGTTATACGTTATACGTTATACGTTATACGTTATACGTTATACGTTATACGTTATACGTTATACGTTATACGTTATACGTTATACGTTATACGTTATACGTTATACGTTATACGTTATACGTTATACGTTATACGTTATACGTTATACGTTATACGTTATACGTTATACGTTATACGTTATACGTTATACGTTATACGTTATACGTTATACGTTATACGTTATACGTTATACGTTATACGTTATACGTTATACGTTATACGTTATACGTTATACGTTATACGTTATACGTTATACGTTATACGTTATACGTTATACGTTATACACGTTATACGTTATACGTTATACGTTATACGTTATACGTTATACGTTATACGTTATACGTTATACGTTATACGTTATACGTTATACGTTATACGTTATACGTTATACGTTATACGTTATACGTTATACGTTATACGTTATACGTTATACGTTATACGTTATACGTTATACGTTATACGTTATACGTTATACGTTATACGTTATACGTTATACGTTATACGTTATACGTTATACGTTATACGTTATACGTTATACGTTATACGTTATACGTTATACGTTATACGTTATACGTTATACGTTATACGTTATACGTTATACGTTATACGTTATACGTTATACGTTATACGTTATACGTTATACGTTATACGTTATACGTTATACGTTATACGTTATACGTTATACGTTATACGTTATACGTTATACGTTATACGTTATACGTTATACGTTATACGTTATACGTTATACGTTATACGTTATACGTTATACGTTATACGTTATACGTTATACGTTATACGTTATACGTTATACGTTATACGTTATACGTTATACGTTATACGTTATACGTTATACGTTATACGTTATACGTTATACGTTATACGTTATACGTTATACGTTATACGTTATACGTTATACGTTATACGTTATACGTTATACGTTATACGTTATACGTTATACGTTATACGTTATACGTTATACGTTATACGTTATACGTTATACGTTATACGTTATACGTTATACGTTATACGTTATACGTTATACGTTATACGTTATACGTTATACGTTATACGTTATACGTTATACGTTATACGTTATACGTTATACGTTATACGTTATACGTTATACGTTATACGTTATACGTTATACGTTATACGTTATACGTTATACGTTATACGTTATACGTTATACGTTATACGTTATACGTTATACGTTATACGTTATACGTTATACGTTATACGTTATACGTTATACGTTATACGTTATACGTTATACGTTATACGTTATACGTTATACGTTATACGTTATACGTTATACGTTATACGTTATACGTTATACGTTATACGTTATACGTTATACGTTATACGTTATACGTTATACGTTATACGTTATACGTTATACGTTATACGTTATACGTTATACGTTATACGTTATACGTTATACGTTATACGTTATACGTTATACGTTATACGTTATACGTTATACGTTATACGTTATACGTTATACGTTATACGTTATACGTTATACGTTATACGTTATACGTTATACGTTATACGTTATACGTTATACGTTATACGTTATACGTTATACGTTATACGTTATACGTTATACGTTATACGTTATACGTTATACGTTATACGTTATACGTTATACGTTATACGTTATACGTTATACGTTATACGTTATACGTTATACGTTATACGTTATACGTTATACGTTATACGTTATACGTTATACGTTATACGTTATACGTTATACGTTATACGTTATACGTTATACGTTATACGTTATACGTTATACGTTATACGTTATACGTTATACGTTATACGTTATACGTTATACGTTATACGTTATACGTTATACGTTATACGTTATACGTTATACGTTATACGTTATACGTTATACGTTATACGTTATACGTTATACGTTATACGTTATACGTTATACGTTATACGTTATACGTTATACGTTATACGTTATACGTTATACGTTATACGTTATACGTTATACGTTATACGTTATACGTTATACGTTATACGTTATACGTTATACGTTATACGTTATACGTTATACGTTATACGTTATACGTTATACGTTATACGTTATACGTTATACGTTATACGTTATACGTTATACGTTATACGTTATACGTTATACGTTATACGTTATACGTTATACGTTATACGTTATACGTTATACGTTATACGTTATACGTTATACGTTATACGTTATACGTTATACGTTATACGTTATACGTTATACGTTATACGTTATACGTTATACGTTATACGTTATACGTTATACGTTATACGTTATACGTTATACGTTATACGTTATACGTTATACGTTATACGTTATACGTTATACGTTATACGTTATACGTTATACGTTATACGTTATACGTTATACGTTATACGTTATACGTTATACGTTATACGTTATACGTTATACGTTATACGTTATACGTTATACGTTATACGTTATACGTTATACGTTATACGTTATACGTTATACGTTATACGTTATACGTTATACGTTATACGTTATACGTTATACGTTATACGTTATACGTTATACGTTATACGTTATACGTTATACGTTATACGTTATACGTTATACGTTATACGTTATACGTTATACGTTATACGTTATACGTTATACGTTATACGTTATACGTTATACGTTATACGTTATACGTTATACGTTATACGTTATACGTTATACGTTATACGTTATACGTTATACGTTATACGTTATACGTTATACGTTATACGTTATACGTTATACGTTATACGTTATACGTTATACGTTATACGTTATACGTTATACGTTATACGTTATACGTTATACGTTATACGTTATACGTTATACGTTATACGTTATACGTTATACGTTATACGTTATACGTTATACGTTATACGTTATACGTTATACGTTATACGTTATACGTTATACGTTATACGTTATACGTTATACGTTATACGTTATACGTTATACGTTATACGTTATACGTTATACGTTATACGTTATACGTTATACGTTATACGTTATACGTTATACGTTATACGTTATACGTTATACGTTATACGTTATACGTTATACGTTATACGTTATACGTTATACGTTATACGTTATACGTTATACGTTATACGTTATACGTTATACGTTATACGTTATACGTTATACGTTATACGTTATACGTTATACGTTATACGTTATACGTTATACGTTATACGTTATACGTTATACGTTATACGTTATACGTTATACGTTATACGTTATACGTTATACGTTATACGTTATACGTTATACGTTATACGTTATACGTTATACGTTATACGTTATACGTTATACGTTATACGTTATACGTTATACGTTATACGTTATACGTTATACGTTATACGTTATACGTTATACGTTATACGTTATACGTTATACGTTATACGTTATACGTTATACGTTATACGTTATACGTTATACGTTATACGTTATACGTTATACACGTTATACACGTTATACACGTTATACGTTATACGTTATACGTTATACGTTATACGTTATACGTTATACGTTATACGTTATACGTTATACGTTATACGTTATACGTTATACGTTATACGTTATACGTTATACGTTATACGTTATACGTTATACGTTATACGTTATACGTTATACGTTATACGTTATACGTTATACGTTATACGTTATACGTTATACGTTATACGTTATACGTTATACGTTATACGTTATACGTTATACGTTATACGTTATACGTTATACGTTATACGTTATACGTTATACGTTATACGTTATACGTTATACGTTATACGTTATACGTTATACGTTATACGTTATACGTTATACGTTATACGTTATACGTTATACGTTATACGTTATACGTTATACGTTATACGTTATACGTTATACGTTATACGTTATACGTTATACGTTATACGTTATACGTTATACGTTATACGTTATACGTTATACGTTATACGTTATACGTTATACGTTATACGTTATACGTTATACGTTATACGTTATACGTTATACGTTATACGTTATACGTTATACGTTATACGTTATACGTTATACGTTATACGTTATACGTTATACGTTATACGTTATACGTTATACGTTATACGTTATACGTTATACGTTATACGTTATACGTTATACGTTATACGTTATACGTTATACGTTATACGTTATACGTTATACGTTATACGTTATACGTTATACGTTATACGTTATACGTTATACGTTATACGTTATACGTTATACGTTATACGTTATACGTTATACGTTATACGTTATACGTTATACGTTATACGTTATACGTTATACGTTATACGTTATACGTTATACGTTATACGTTATACGTTATACGTTATACGTTATACGTTATACGTTATACGTTATACGTTATACGTTATACGTTATACGTTATACGTTATACGTTATACGTTATACGTTATACGTTATACGTTATACGTTATACGTTATACGTTATACGTTATACGTTATACGTTATACGTTATACGTTATACGTTATACGTTATACGTTATACGTTATACGTTATACGTTATACGTTATACGTTATACGTTATACGTTATACGTTATACGTTATACGTTATACGTTATACGTTATACGTTATACGTTATACGTTATACGTTATACGTTATACGTTATACGTTATACGTTATACGTTATACGTTATACGTTATACGTTATACGTTATACGTTATACGTTATACGTTATACGTTATACGTTATACGTTATACGTTATACGTTATACGTTATACGTTATACGTTATACGTTATACGTTATACGTTATACGTTATACGTTATACGTTATACGTTATACGTTATACGTTATACGTTATACGTTATACGTTATACGTTATACGTTATACGTTATACGTTATACGTTATACGTTATACGTTATACGTTATACGTTATACGTTATACGTTATACGTTATACGTTATACGTTATACGTTATACGTTATACGTTATACGTTATACGTTATACGTTATACGTTATACGTTATACGTTATACGTTATACGTTATACGTTATACGTTATACGTTATACGTTATACGTTATACGTTATACGTTATACGTTATACGTTATACGTTATACGTTATACGTTATACGTTATACGTTATACGTTATACGTTATACGTTATACGTTATACGTTATACGTTATACGTTATACGTTATACGTTATACGTTATACGTTATACGTTATACGTTATACGTTATACGTTATACGTTATACGTTATACGTTATACGTTATACGTTATACGTTATACGTTATACGTTATACGTTATACGTTATACGTTATACGTTATACGTTATACGTTATACGTTATACGTTATACGTTATACGTTATACGTTATACGTTATACGTTATACGTTATACGTTATACGTTATACGTTATACGTTATACGTTATACGTTATACGTTATACGTTATACGTTATACGTTATACGTTATACGTTATACGTTATACGTTATACGTTATACGTTATACGTTATACGTTATACGTTATACGTTATACGTTATACGTTATACGTTATACGTTATACGTTATACGTTATACGTTATACGTTATACGTTATACGTTATACGTTATACGTTATACGTTATACGTTATACGTTATACGTTATACGTTATACGTTATACGTTATACGTTATACGTTATACGTTATACGTTATACGTTATACGTTATACGTTATACGTTATACGTTATACGTTATACGTTATACGTTATACGTTATACGTTATACGTTATACGTTATACGTTATACGTTATACGTTATACGTTATACGTTATACGTTATACGTTATACGTTATACGTTATACGTTATACGTTATACGTTATACGTTATACGTTATACGTTATACGTTATACGTTATACGTTATACGTTATACGTTATACGTTATACGTTATACGTTATACGTTATACGTTATACGTTATACGTTATACGTTATACGTTATACGTTATACGTTATACGTTATACGTTATACGTTATACGTTATACGTTATACGTTATACGTTATACGTTATACGTTATACGTTATACGTTATACGTTATACGTTATACGTTATACGTTATACGTTATACGTTATACGTTATACGTTATACGTTATACGTTATACGTTATACGTTATACGTTATACGTTATACGTTATACGTTATACGTTATACGTTATACGTTATACGTTATACGTTATACGTTATACGTTATACGTTATACGTTATACGTTATACGTTATACGTTATACGTTATACGTTATACGTTATACGTTATACGTTATACGTTATACGTTATACGTTATACGTTATACGTTATACGTTATACGTTATACGTTATACGTTATACGTTATACGTTATACGTTATACGTTATACGTTATACGTTATACGTTATACGTTATACGTTATACGTTATACGTTATACGTTATACGTTATACGTTATACGTTATACGTTATACGTTATACGTTATACGTTATACGTTATACGTTATACGTTATACGTTATACGTTATACGTTATACGTTATACGTTATACGTTATACGTTATACGTTATACGTTATACGTTATACGTTATACGTTATACGTTATACGTTATACGTTATACGTTATACGTTATACGTTATACGTTATACGTTATACGTTATACGTTATACGTTATACGTTATACGTTATACGTTATACGTTATACGTTATACGTTATACGTTATACGTTATACGTTATACGTTATACGTTATACGTTATACGTTATACGTTATACGTTATACGTTATACGTTATACGTTATACGTTATACGTTATACGTTATACGTTATACGTTATACGTTATACGTTATACGTTATACGTTATACGTTATACGTTATACGTTATACGTTATACGTTATACGTTATACGTTATACGTTATACGTTATACGTTATACGTTATACGTTATACGTTATACGTTATACGTTATACGTTATACGTTATACGTTATACGTTATACGTTATACGTTATACGTTATACGTTATACGTTATACGTTATACGTTATACGTTATACGTTATACGTTATACGTTATACGTTATACGTTATACGTTATACGTTATACGTTATACGTTATACGTTATACGTTATACGTTATACGTTATACGTTATACGTTATACGTTATACGTTATACGTTATACGTTATACGTTATACGTTATACGTTATACGTTATACGTTATACGTTATACGTTATACGTTATACGTTATACGTTATACGTTATACGTTATACGTTATACGTTATACGTTATACGTTATACGTTATACGTTATACGTTATACGTTATACGTTATACGTTATACGTTATACGTTATACGTTATACGTTATACGTTATACGTTATACGTTATACGTTATACGTTATACGTTATACGTTATACGTTATACGTTATACGTTATACGTTATACGTTATACGTTATACGTTATACGTTATACGTTATACGTTATACGTTATACGTTATACGTTATACGTTATACGTTATACGTTATACGTTATACGTTATACGTTATACGTTATACGTTATACGTTATACGTTATACGTTATACGTTATACGTTATACGTTATACGTTATACGTTATACGTTATACGTTATACGTTATACGTTATACGTTATACGTTATACGTTATACGTTATACGTTATACGTTATACGTTATACGTTATACGTTATACGTTATACGTTATACGTTATACGTTATACGTTATACGTTATACGTTATACGTTATACGTTATACGTTATACGTTATACGTTATACGTTATACGTTATACGTTATACGTTATACGTTATACGTTATACGTTATACGTTATACGTTATACGTTATACGTTATACGTTATACGTTATACGTTATACGTTATACGTTATACGTTATACGTTATACGTTATACGTTATACGTTATACGTTATACGTTATACGTTATACGTTATACGTTATACGTTATACGTTATACGTTATACGTTATACGTTATACGTTATACGTTATACGTTATACGTTATACTACGTTATACGTTATACACGTTATACGTTATACGTTATACGTTATACGTTATACGTTATACGTTATACGTTATACGTTATACGTTATACGTTATACGTTATACGTTATACGTTATACGTTATACGTTATACGTTATACGTTATACGTTATACGTTATACGTTATACGTTATACGTTATACGTTATACGTTATACGTTATACGTTATACGTTATACGTTATACGTTATACGTTATACGTTATACGTTATACGTTATACGTTATACGTTATACGTTATACGTTATACGTTATACGTTATACGTTATACGTTATACGTTATACGTTATACGTTATACGTTATACGTTATACGTTATACGTTATACGTTATACGTTATACGTTATACGTTATACGTTATACGTTATACGTTATACGTTATACGTTATACGTTATACGTTATACGTTATACGTTATACGTTATACGTTATACGTTATACGTTATACGTTATACGTTATACGTTATACGTTATACGTTATACGTTATACGTTATACGTTATACGTTATACGTTATACGTTATACGTTATACGTTATACGTTATACGTTATACGTTATACGTTATACGTTATACGTTATACGTTATACGTTATACGTTATACGTTATACGTTATACGTTATACGTTATACGTTATACGTTATACGTTATACGTTATACGTTATACGTTATACGTTATACGTTATACGTTATACGTTATACGTTATACGTTATACGTTATACGTTATACGTTATACGTTATACGTTATACGTTATACGTTATACGTTATACGTTATACGTTATACGTTATACGTTATACGTTATACGTTATACGTTATACGTTATACGTTATACGTTATACGTTATACGTTATACGTTATACGTTATACGTTATACGTTATACGTTATACGTTATACGTTATACGTTATACGTTATACGTTATACGTTATACGTTATACGTTATACGTTATACGTTATACGTTATACGTTATACGTTATACGTTATACGTTATACGTTATACGTTATACGTTATACGTTATACGTTATACGTTATACGTTATACGTTATACGTTATACGTTATACGTTATACGTTATACGTTATACGTTATACGTTATACGTTATACGTTATACGTTATACGTTATACGTTATACGTTATACGTTATACGTTATACGTTATACGTTATACGTTATACGTTATACGTTATACGTTATACGTTATACGTTATACGTTATACGTTATACGTTATACGTTATACGTTATACGTTATACGTTATACGTTATACGTTATACGTTATACGTTATACGTTATACGTTATACGTTATACGTTATACGTTATACGTATACGTTATACGTTATACGTTATACGTTATACGTTATACGTTATACGTTATACGTTATACACGTTATACGTTATACGTTATACGTTATACGTATACGTTATACGTTATACGTTATACGTTATACGTTATACGTTATACGTTATACGTTATACGTTATACGTTATACGTTATACGTTATACGTTATACGTTATACGTTATACGTTATACGTTATACGTTATACGTTATACGTTATACGTTATACGTTATACGTTATACGTTATACGTTATACGTTATACGTTATACGTTATACGTTATACGTTATACGTTATACGTTATAAGTTATACGTTATACGTTATACGTTATACGTTATACGTTATACGTTATACGTTATACGTTATACGTTATACACGTTATACGTTATACGTTATACGTTATACGTTATACGTTATACGTTATACGTTATACGTTATACGTTATACGTTATACGTTATACGTTATACGTTATACGTTATACGTTATACGTTATACGTTATACGTTATACGTTATACGTTATACGTTATACGTTATACGTTATACGTTATACGTTATACGTTATACGTTATACGTTATACGTTATACGTTATACGTTATACGTTATACGTTATACGTTATACGTTATACGTTATACGTTATACGTTATACGTTATACGTTATACGTTATACGTTATACGTTATACGTTATACGTTATACGTTATACGTTATACGTTATACGTTATACGTTATACGTTATACGTTATACGTTATACGTTATACGTTATACGTTATACGTTATACGTTATACGTTATACGTTATACGTTATACACGTTATACGTTATACGTTATACGTTACACGTTATACGTTACACGTTATACGTTATACACGTTATACGTTATACGTTATACGTTATACGTTATACGTTATACGTTATACGTTATACGTTATACGTTATACGTTATACGTTATACGTTATACGTTATACGTTATACGTTATACGTTATACACGTTATACGTTATACGTTATACGTTATACACGTTATACGTTATACGTTATACGTTATACTACGTTATACGTTATACGTTATACGTTATACGTTATACGTTATACGTTATACGTTATACGTTATACGTTATACGTTATACACGTTATACGTTATACGTTATACGTTATACGTTATACACGTTATACGTTATACGTTATACGTTATACGTTATACGTTATACACGTTATACGTTATACGTTATACGTTATACGTTATACGTTATACGTTATACGTTATACGTTATACGTTATACACGTTATACGTTATACGTTATACGTTATACGTTATACGTTATACGTTATACGTTATACGTTATACGTTATACGTTATACGTTATACGTTATACGTTATACGTTATACGTTATACGTTATACGTTATACGTTATACGTTATACGTTATACGTTATACGTTATACGTTATACGTTATACGTTATACGTTATACGTTATACGTTATACGTTATACGTTATACACGTTATACGTTATACGTTATACGTTATACGTTATACGTTATACGTTATACGTTATACGTTATACGTTATACGTTATACGTTATACGTTATACGTTATACGTTATACGTTATGCGTTATGCGTTATACGTTATACGTTATACGTTATACGTTATACGTTATACGTTATACGTTATACGTTATACGTTATACGTTATACGTTATACGTTATACGTTATACGTTATACGTTATACGTTATACGTTATACGTTATACGTTATACGTTATACGTTATACGTTATACGTTATACGTTATACGTTATACGTTATACGTTATACGTTATACGTTATACGTTATACGTTATACGTTATACGTTATACGTTATACGTTATACGTTATACGTTATACGTTATACGTTATACGTTATACGTTATACGTTATACGTTATACGTTATAACGTTATACGTTATACGTTATACGTTATACGTTATACGTTATACGTTATACGTTATACGTTATACGTTATACGTTATACGTTATACGTTATACGTTATACGTTATACGTTATACGTTATACGTTATACGTTATACGTTATACGTTATACGTTATACGTTATACGTTATACGTTATACGGTATAACGTTATACGTTATACGTTATACGTTATACGTTATACGTTATACGTTATACGTTATACGTTATACGTTATACGTTATACGTTATACGTTATACGTTATACGTTATACGTTATACGTTATACGTTATACGTTATACGTTATACGTTATACGTTATACGTTATACGTTATACGTTATACGTTATACGTTATACGTTATACGTTATACGTTATACGTTATACGTTATACGTTATACGTTATACGTTATACGTTATACGTTATACGTTATACGTATACGTTATACGTTATACGTTATACGTTATACGTTTATACGTTATACGTTATACGTTATACGTTATACGTTATACGTTATACGTTATACGTTATACGTTATACGTTATACGTTATACGTTATACGTTATACGTTATACGTTATACGTTATACGTTATACGTTATACGTTATACGTTATACGTTATACGTTATACGTTATACGTTATACGTTATACGTTATACGTTATACGTTATACGTTATACGTTATACGTTATACGTTATACGTTATACGTTATACGTTATACGTTATACGTTATACGTTATACGTTATACGTTATACGTTATACGTTATACGTTATACGTTATACGTTATACGTTATACGTTATACGTTATACGTTATACGTTATACGTTATACGTTATACGTTATACGTTATACGTTATACGTTATACGTTATACGTTATACGTTATACGTTATACGTTATACGTTATACGTTATACGTTATACGTTATACGTTATACGTTATACGTTATACGTTATACGTTATACGTTATACGTTATACGTTATACGTTATACGTTATACGTTATACGTTATACGTTATACGTTATACGTTATACGTTATACGTTATACGTTATACGTTATACGTTATACGTTATACGTTATACGTTATACGTTATACGTTATACGTTATACGTTATACGTTATACGTTATACGTTATACGTTATACGTTATACGTTATACGTTATACGTTATACGTTATACGTTATACGTTATACGTTATACGTTATACGTTATACGTTATACGTTATACGTTATACGTTATACGTTATACGTTATACGTTATACGTTATACACGTTATACGTTATACGTTATACGTTATACACGTTATACGTTATACGTTATACGTTATACACGTTATACGTTATACGTTATACGTTATACACGTTATACGTTATACGTTATACGTTATACGTTATACGTTATACGTTATACGTTATACGTTATACGTTATACGTTATACGTTATACGTTATACGTTATACGTTATACACGTTATACGTTATACGTTATACGTTATACGTTATACACGTTATACGTTATACGTTATACGTTATACGTTATACGTTATACGTTATACGTTATACGTTATACGTTATACGTTATACGTTATACGTTATACGTTATACGTTATACGTTATACGTTATACGTTATACGTTATACGTTATACGTTATACGTTATACGTTATACGTTATACGTTATACGTTATACGTTATACGTTATACGTTATACGTTATACGTTATACGTTATACGTTATACGTTATACGTTATACGTTATACGTTATACGTTATACGTTATACGTTATACGTTATACGTTATACGTTATACGTTATACGTTATACGTTATAAGTTATACGTTATACACGATATACGTTATACGTTATACGTTATACGTTATACGTTATACGTTATACGTTATACACGTTATACGTTATACGTTATACGTTATACGTTATACGTTATACGTTATACGTTATACGTTATACACGTTATACGTTATACGTTATACGTTATACGTTATACGTTATACGTTATACGTTATACGTTATACGTTATACGTTATACGTTATACGTTATACGTTATACGTTATACGTTATACGTTATACGTTATACGTTATACGTTATACGTTATACGTTATACGTTATACGTTATACGTTATACGTTATACGTTATACGTTATACGTTATACGTTATACGTTATACGTTATACGTTATACGTTATACGTTATACGTTATACACGTTATACGTTATACGTTATACGTTATACGTTATGCGTTATACGTTATACGTTATACGTTATACGTTATACGTTATACGTTATACGTTATACGTTATACGTTATACACGTTATACGTTATACGTTATACACGTTATACGTTATACGTTATACACGTTATACGTTATACGTTATACGTTATACGTTATACGTTATACGTTATACGTTATACGTTATACGTTATACGTTATACGTTATACGTTATACGTTATACGTATACGTTATACGTTATACGTTATACGTTATACGTTATACGTTATACGTTATACACGTTATACGTTATACGTTATACGTTATACGTTATACGTTATACGTTATACGTTATACGTTATACGTTATACGTTATACGTTATACGTTATACGTTATACGTTATACGTTATACGTTATACGTTATACGTTATACGTTATACGTTATACGTTATACGTTATACGTTATACGTTATACGTTATACGTTATACGTTATACGTTATACGTTATACGTTATACGTTATACGTTATACGTTATACGTTATACGTTATACGTTATACGTTATACGTTATACGTTATACGTTATACGTTATACGTTATACGTTATACGTTATACGTTATACGTTATACGTTATACGTTACGTTATACGTTATACGTTATACGTTATACGTTATACGTTATACGTTATACGTTATACGTTATACGTTATACGTTATACGTTATACGTTATACGTTATACGTTATACGTTATACGTTATACGTTATACGTTATACGTTATACGTTATACGTTATACGTTATACGTTATACGTTATACGTTATACGTTATACGTTATACGTTATACGTTATACGTTATACGTTATACGTTATACGTTATACACGTATATACGTTATACGTTATACGTTATACGTTATACGTTATACGTTATACGTTATACGTTATACGTTATACGTTATACGTTATACGTTATACGTTATACGTTATACGTTATACGTTATACGTTATACGTTATACGTTATACGTTATACGTTATACGTTATACGTTATACGTTATACGTTATACGTTATACGTTATACGTTATACGTTATACGTTATACGTTATACGTTATACGTTATACGTTATACGTTATACGTTATACGTTATACGTTATACGTTATACGTTATACGTTATACGTTATACGTTATACGTTATACGTTATACGTTATACGTTATACTACGTTATACGTTATACGTTATACGTTATACGTTATACGTTATACGTTATACGTTATACGTTATACGTTATACGTTATACGTTATACGTTATACGTTATACGTTATACGTTATACGTTATACGTTATACGTTATACGTTATACGTTATACGTTATACGTTATACGTTATACGTTATACGTTATACGTTATACGTTATACGTTATACGTTATACGTTATACGTTATACGTTATACGTTATACGTTATACGTTATACGTTATACGTTATACGTTATACGTTATACGTTATACGTTATACGTTATACGTTATACGTTATACGTTATACGTTATACGTTATACGTTATACGTTATACGTTATACGTTATACGTTATACGTTATACGTTATACGTTATACGTTATACGTTATACGTTATACGTTATACGTTATACGTTATACGTTATACGTTATACGTTATACGTTATACGTTATACGTTATACGTTATACGTTATACGTTATACGTTATACGTTATACGTTATACGTTATACGTTATACGTTATACGTTATACGTTATACGTTATACGTTATACGTTATACGTTATACGTTATACGTTATACGTTATACGTTATACGTTATACGTTATACGTTATACGTTATACGTTATACGTTATACGTTATACGTTATACGTTATACGTTATACGTTATACGTTATACGTTATACGTTATACGTTATACGTTATACGTTATACGTTATACGTTATACGTTATACGTTATACGTTATACGTTATACGTTATACGTTATACGTTATACGTTATACGTTATACGTTATACGTTATACGTTATACGTTATACGTTATACGTTATACGTTATACGTTATACGTTATACGTTATACGTTATACGTTATACGTTATACGTTATACGTTATACGTTATACGTTATACGTTATACGTTATACGTTATACGTTATACGTTATACGTTATACGTTATACGTTATACGTTATACGTTATACGTTATACGTTATACGTTATACGTTATACGTTATACGTTATACGTTATACGTTATACGTTATACGTTATACGTTATACGTTATACGTTATACGTTATACGTTATACGTTATACGTTATACGTTATACGTTATACGTTATACGTTATACGTTATACGTTATACGTTATACGTTATACGTTATACGTTATACGTTATACGTTATACGTTATACGTTATACGTTATACGTTATACGTTATACGTTATACGTTATACGTTATACGTTATACGTTATACGTTATACGTTATACGTTATACGTTATACGTTATACGTTATACGTTATACGTTATACGTTATACGTTATACGTTATACGTTATACGTTATACGTTATACGTTATACGTTATACGTTATACGTTATACGTTATACGTTATACGTTATACGTTATACGTTATACGTTATACGTTATACGTTATACGTTATACGTTATACGTTATACGTTATACGTTATACGTTATACGTTATACGTTATACGTTATACGTTATACGTTATACGTTATACGTTATACGTTATACGTTATACGTTATACGTTATACGTTATACGTTATACGTTATACGTTATACGTTATACGTTATACGTTATACGTTATACGTTATACGTTATACGTTATACGTTATACGTTATACGTTATACGTTATACGTTATACGTTATACGTTATACGTTATACGTTATACGTTATACGTTATACGTTATACGTTATACGTTATACGTTATACGTTATACGTTATACGTTATACGTTATACGTTATACGTTATACGTTATACGTTATACGTTATACGTTATACGTTATACGTTATACGTTATACGTTATACGTTATACGTTATACGTTATACGTTATACGTTATACGTTATACGTTATACGTTATACGTTATACGTTATACGTTATACGTTATACGTTATACGTTATACGTTATACGTTATACGTTATACGTTATACGTTATACGTTATACGTTATACGTTATACGTTATACGTTATACGTTATACGTTATACGTTATACGTTATACGTTATACGTTATACGTTATACGTTATACGTTATACGTTATACGTTATACGTTATACGTTATACGTTATACGTTATACGTTATACGTTATACGTTATACGTTATACGTTATACGTTATACGTTATACGTTATACGTTATACGTTATACGTTATACGTTATACGTTATACGTTATACGTTATACGTTATACGTTATACGTTATACGTTATACGTTATACGTTATACGTTATACGTTATACGTTATACGTTATACGTTATACGTTATACGTTATACGTTATACGTTATACGTTATACGTTATACGTTATACGTTATACGTTATACGTTATACGTTATACGTTATACGTTATACGTTATACGTTATACGTTATACGTTATACGTTATACGTTATACGTTATACGTTATACGTTATACGTTATACGTTATACGTTATACGTTATACGTTATACGTTATACGTTATACGTTATACGTTATACGTTATACGTTATACGTTATACGTTATACGTTATACGTTATACGTTATACGTTATACGTTATACGTTATACGTTATACGTTATACGTTATACGTTATACGTTATACGTTATACGTTATACGTTATACGTTATACGTTATACGTTATACGTTATACGTTATACGTTATACGTTATACGTTATACGTTATACGTTATACGTTATACGTTATACGTTATACGTTATACGTTATACGTTATACGTTATACGTTATACGTTATACGTTATACGTTATACGTTATACGTTATACGTTATACGTTATACGTTATACGTTATACGTTATACGTTATACGTTATACGTTATACGTTATACGTTATACGTTATACGTTATACGTTATACGTTATACGTTATACGTTATACGTTATACGTTATACGTTATACGTTATACGTTATACGTTATACGTTATACGTTATACGTTATACGTTATACGTTATACGTTATACGTTATACGTTATACGTTATACGTTATACGTTATACGTTATACGTTATACGTTATACGTTATACGTTATACGTTATACGTTATACGTTATACGTTATACGTTATACGTTATACGTTATACGTTATACGTTATACGTTATACGTTATACGTTATACGTTATACGTTATACGTTATACGTTATACGTTATACGTTATACGTTATACGTTATACGTTATACGTTATACGTTATACGTTATACGTTATACGTTATACGTTATACGTTATACGTTATACGTTATACGTTATACGTTATACGTTATACGTTATACGTTATACGTTATACGTTATACGTTATACGTTATACGTTATACGTTATACGTTATACGTTATACGTTATACGTTATACGTTATACGTTATACGTTATACGTTATACGTTATACGTTATACGTTATACGTTATACGTTATACGTTATACGTTATACGTTATACGTTATACGTTATACGTTATACGTTATACGTTATACGTTATACGTTATACGTTATACGTTATACGTTATACGTTATACGTTATACGTTATACGTTATACGTTATACGTTATACGTTATACGTTATACGTTATACGTTATACGTTATACGTTATACGTTATACGTTATACGTTATACGTTATACGTTATACGTTATACGTTATACGTTATACGTTATACGTTATACGTTATACGTTATACGTTATACGTTATACGTTATACGTTATACGTTATACGTTATACGTTATACGTTATACGTTATACGTTATACGTTATACGTTATACGTTATACGTTATACGTTATACGTTATACGTTATACGTTATACGTTATACGTTATACGTTATACGTTATACGTTATACGTTATACGTTATACGTTATACGTTATACGTTATACGTTATACGTTATACGTTATACGTTATACGTTATACGTTATACGTTATACGTTATACGTTATACGTTATACGTTATACGTTATACGTTATACGTTATACGTTATACGTTATACGTTATACGTTATACGTTATACGTTATACGTTATACGTTATACGTTATACGTTATACGTTATACGTTATACGTTATACGTTATACGTTATACGTTATACGTTATACGTTATACGTTATACGTTATACGTTATACGTTATACGTTATACGTTATACGTTATACGTTATACGTTATACGTTATACGTTATACGTTATACGTTATACGTTATACGTTATACGTTATACGTTATACGTTATACGTTATACGTTATACGTTATACGTTATACGTTATACGTTATACGTTATACGTTATACGTTATACGTTATACGTTATACGTTATACGTTATACGTTATACGTTATACGTTATACGTTATACGTTATACGTTATACGTTATACGTTATACGTTATACGTTATACGTTATACGTTATACGTTATACGTTATACGTTATACGTTATACGTTATACGTTATACGTTATACGTTATACGTTATACGTTATACGTTATACGTTATACGTTATACGTTATACGTTATACGTTATACGTTATACGTTATACGTTATACGTTATACGTTATACGTTATACGTTATACGTTATACGTTATACGTTATACGTTATACGTTATACGTTATACGTTATACGTTATACGTTATACGTTATACGTTATACGTTATACGTTATACGTTATACGTTATACGTTATACGTTATACGTTATACGTTATACGTTATACGTTATACGTTATACGTTATACGTTATACGTTATACGTTATACGTTATACGTTATACGTTATACGTTATACGTTATACGTTATACGTTATACGTTATACGTTATACGTTATACGTTATACGTTATACGTTATACGTTATACGTTATACGTTATACGTTATACGTTATACGTTATACGTTATACGTTATACGTTATACGTTATACGTTATACGTTATACGTTATACGTTATACGTTATACGTTATACGTTATACGTTATACGTTATACGTTATACGTTATACGTTATACGTTATACGTTATACGTTATACGTTATACGTTATACGTTATACGTTATACGTTATACGTTATACGTTATACGTTATACGTTATACGTTATACGTTATACGTTATACGTTATACGTTATACGTTATACGTTATACGTTATACGTTATACGTTATACGTTATACGTTATACGTTATACGTTATACGTTATACGTTATACGTTATACGTTATACGTTATACGTTATACGTTATACGTTATACGTTATACGTTATACGTTATACGTTATACGTTATACGTTATACGTTATACGTTATACGTTATACGTTATACGTTATACGTTATACGTTATACGTTATACGTTATACGTTATACGTTATACGTTATACGTTATACGTTATACGTTATACGTTATACGTTATACGTTATACGTTATACGTTATACGTTATACGTTATACGTTATACGTTATACGTTATACGTTATACGTTATACGTTATACGTTATACGTTATACGTTATACGTTATACGTTATACGTTATACGTTATACGTTATACGTTATACGTTATACGTTATACGTTATACGTTATACGTTATACGTTATACGTTATACGTTATACGTTATACGTTATACGTTATACGTTATACGTTATACGTTATACGTTATACGTTATACGTTATACGTTATACGTTATACGTTATACGTTATACGTTATACGTTATACGTTATACGTTATACGTTATACGTTATACGTTATACGTTATACGTTATACGTTATACGTTATACGTTATACGTTATACGTTATACGTTATACGTTATACGTTATACGTTATACGTTATACGTTATACGTTATACGTTATACGTTATACGTTATACGTTATACGTTATACGTTATACGTTATACGTTATACGTTATACGTTATACGTTATACGTTATACGTTATACGTTATACGTTATACGTTATACGTTATACGTTATACGTTATACGTTATACGTTATACGTTATACGTTATACGTTATACGTTATACGTTATACGTTATACGTTATACGTTATACGTTATACGTTATACGTTATACGTTATACGTTATACGTTATACGTTATACGTTATACGTTATACGTTATACGTTATACGTTATACGTTATACGTTATACGTTATACGTTATACGTTATACGTTATACGTTATACGTTATACGTTATACGTTATACGTTATACGTTATACGTTATACGTTATACGTTATACGTTATACGTTATACGTTATACGTTATACGTTATACGTTATACGTTATACGTTATACGTTATACGTTATACGTTATACGTTATACGTTATACGTTATACGTTATACGTTATACGTTATACGTTATACGTTATACGTTATACGTTATACGTTATACGTTATACGTTATACGTTATACGTTATACGTTATACGTTATACGTTATACGTTATACGTTATACGTTATACGTTATACGTTATACGTTATACGTTATACGTTATACGTTATACGTTATACGTTATACGTTATACGTTATACGTTATACGTTATACGTTATACGTTATACGTTATACGTTATACGTTATACGTTATACGTTATACGTTATACGTTATACGTTATACGTTATACGTTATACGTTATACGTTATACGTTATACGTTATACGTTATACGTTATACGTTATACGTTATACGTTATACGTTATACGTTATACGTTATACGTTATACGTTATACGTTATACGTTATACGTTATACGTTATACGTTATACGTTATACGTTATACGTTATACGTTATACGTTATACGTTATACGTTATACGTTATACGTTATACGTTATACGTTATACGTTATACGTTATACGTTATACGTTATACGTTATACGTTATACGTTATACGTTATACGTTATACGTTATACGTTATACGTTATACGTTATACGTTATACGTTATACGTTATACGTTATACGTTATACGTTATACGTTATACGTTATACGTTATACGTTATACGTTATACGTTATACGTTATACGTTATACGTTATACGTTATACGTTATACGTTATACGTTATACGTTATACGTTATACGTTATACGTTATACGTTATACGTTATACGTTATACGTTATACGTTATACGTTATACGTTATACGTTATACGTTATACGTTATA
This sequence comes from Lasioglossum morio, assembly GCA_916610235.2. Lineage (NCBI taxonomy): Eukaryota > Metazoa > Arthropoda > Insecta > Hymenoptera > Halictidae > Lasioglossum > Lasioglossum morio. Next base: position 55,311 of record CAKAJA020000238.1, on the reverse strand, counting down.
CGTTATACGTTATACGTTATACGTTATACGTTATACGTTATACGTTATACGTTATACGTTATACGTTATACGTTATACGTTATACGTTATACGTTATACGTTATACGTTATACGTTATACGTTATACGTTATACGTTATACGTTATACGTTATACGTTATACGTTATACGTTATACGTTATACGTTATACGTTATACGTTATACGTTATACGTTATACGTTATACGTTATACGTTATACGTTATACGTTATACGTTATACGTTATACGTTATACGTTATACGTTATACGTTATACGTTATACGTTATACGTTATACGTTATACGTTATACGTTATACGTTATACGTTATACGTTATACGTTATACGTTATACGTTATACGTTATACGTTATACGTTATACGTTATACGTTATACGTTATACGTTATACGTTATACGTTATACGTTATACGTTATACGTTATACGTTATACGTTATACGTTATACGTTATACGTTATACGTTATACGTTATACGTTATACGTTATACGTTATACGTTATACGTTATACGTTATACGTTATACGTTATACGTTATACGTTATACGTTATACGTTATACGTTATACGTTATACGTTATACGTTATACGTTATACGTTATACGTTATACGTTATACGTTATACGTTATACGTTATACGTTATACGTTATACGTTATACGTTATACGTTATACGTTATACGTTATACGTTATACGTTATACGTTATACGTTATACGTTATACGTTATACGTTATACGTTATACGTTATACGTTATACGTTATACGTTATACGTTATACGTTATACGTTATACGTTATACGTTATACGTTATACGTTATACGTTATACGTTATACGTTATACGTTATACGTTATACGTTATACGTTATACGTTATACGTTATACGTTATACGTTATACGTTATACGTTATACGTTATACGTTATACGTTATACGTTATACGTTATACGTTATACGTTATACGTTATACGTTATACGTTATACGTTATACGTTATACGTTATACGTTATACGTTATACGTTATACGTTATACGTTATACGTTATACGTTATACGTTATACGTTATACGTTATACGTTATACGTTATACGTTATACGTTATACGTTATACGTTATACGTTATACGTTATACGTTATACGTTATACGTTATACGTTATACGTTATACGTTATACGTTATACGTTATACGTTATACGTTATACGTTATACGTTATACGTTATACGTTATACGTTATACGTTATACGTTATACGTTATACGTTATACGTTATACGTTATACGTTATACGTTATACGTTATACGTTATACGTTATACGTTATACGTTATACGTTATACGTTATACGTTATACGTTATACGTTATACGTTATACGTTATACGTTATACGTTATACGTTATACGTTATACGTTATACGTTATACGTTATACGTTATACGTTATACGTTATACGTTATACGTTATACGTTATACGTTATACGTTATACGTTATACGTTATACGTTATACGTTATACGTTATACGTTATACGTTATACGTTATACGTTATACGTTATACGTTATACGTTATACGTTATACGTTATACGTTATACGTTATACGTTATACGTTATACGTTATACGTTATACGTTATACGTTATACGTTATACGTTATACGTTATACGTTATACGTTATACGTTATACGTTATACGTTATACGTTATACGTTATACGTTATACGTTATACGTTATACGTTATACGTTATACGTTATACGTTATACGTTATACGTTATACGTTATACGTTATACGTTATACGTTATACGTTATACGTTATACGTTATACGTTATACGTTATACGTTATACGTTATACGTTATACGTTATACGTTATACGTTATACGTTATACGTTATACGTTATACGTTATACGTTATACGTTATACGTTATACGTTATACGTTATACGTTATACGTTATACGTTATACGTTATACGTTATACGTTATACGTTATACGTTATACGTTATACGTTATACGTTATACGTTATACGTTATACGTTATACGTTATACGTTATACGTTATACGTTATACGTTATACGTTATACGTTATACGTTATACGTTATACGTTATACGTTATACGTTATACGTTATACGTTATACGTTATACGTTATACGTTATACGTTATACGTTATACGTTATACGTTATACGTTATACGTTATACGTTATACGTTATACGTTATACGTTATACGTTATACGTTATACGTTATACGTTATACGTTATACGTTATACGTTATACGTTATACGTTATACGTTATACGTTATACGTTATACGTTATACGTTATACGTTATACGTTATACGTTATACGTTATACGTTATACGTTATACGTTATACGTTATACGTTATACGTTATACGTTATACGTTATACGTTATACGTTATACGTTATACGTTATACGTTATACGTTATACGTTATACGTTATACGTTATACGTTATACGTTATACGTTATACGTTATACGTTATACGTTATACGTTATACGTTATACGTTATACGTTATACGTTATACGTTATACGTTATACGTTATACGTTATACGTTATACGTTATACGTTATACGTTATACGTTATACGTTATACGTTATACGTTATACGTTATACGTTATACGTTATACGTTATACGTTATACGTTATACGTTATACGTTATACGTTATACGTTATACGTTATACGTTATACGTTATACGTTATACGTTATACGTTATACGTTATACGTTATACGTTATACGTTATACGTTATACGTTATACGTTATACGTTATACGTTATACGTTATACGTTATACGTTATACGTTATACGTTATACGTTATACGTTATACGTTATACGTTATACGTTATACGTTATACGTTATACGTTATACGTTATACGTTATACGTTATACGTTATACGTTATACGTTATACGTTATACGTTATACGTTATACGTTATACGTTATACGTTATACGTTATACGTTATACGTTATACGTTATACGTTATACGTTATACGTTATACGTTATACGTTATACGTTATACGTTATACGTTATACGTTATACGTTATACGTTATACGTTATACGTTATACGTTATACGTTATACGTTATACGTTATACGTTATACGTTATACGTTATACGTTATACGTTATACGTTATACGTTATACGTTATACGTTATACGTTATACGTTATACGTTATACGTTATACGTTATACGTTATACGTTATACGTTATACGTTATACGTTATACGTTATACGTTATACGTTATACGTTATACGTTATACGTTATACGTTATACGTTATACGTTATACGTTATACGTTATACGTTATACGTTATACGTTATACGTTATACGTTATACGTTATACGTTATACGTTATACGTTATACGTTATACGTTATACGTTATACGTTATACGTTATACGTTATACGTTATACGTTATACGTTATACGTTATACGTTATACGTTATACGTTATACGTTATACGTTATACGTTATACGTTATACGTTATACGTTATACGTTATACGTTATACGTTATACGTTATACGTTATACGTTATACGTTATACGTTATACGTTATACGTTATACGTTATACGTTATACGTTATACGTTATACGTTATACGTTATACGTTATACGTTATACGTTATACGTTATACGTTATACGTTATACGTTATACGTTATACGTTATACGTTATACGTTATACGTTATACGTTATACGTTATACGTTATACGTTATACGTTATACGTTATACGTTATACGTTATACGTTATACGTTATACGTTATACGTTATACGTTATACGTTATACGTTATACGTTATACGTTATACGTTATACGTTATACGTTATACGTTATACGTTATACGTTATACGTTATACGTTATACGTTATACGTTATACGTTATACGTTATACGTTATACGTTATACGTTATACGTTATACGTTATACGTTATACGTTATACGTTATACGTTATACGTTATACGTTATACGTTATACGTTATACGTTATACGTTATACGTTATACGTTATACGTTATACGTTATACGTTATACGTTATACGTTATACGTTATACGTTATACGTTATACGTTATACGTTATACGTTATACGTTATACGTTATACGTTATACGTTATACGTTATACGTTATACGTTATACGTTATACGTTATACGTTATACGTTATACGTTATACGTTATACGTTATACGTTATACGTTATACGTTATACGTTATACGTTATACGTTATACGTTATACGTTATACGTTATACGTTATACGTTATACGTTATACGTTATACGTTATACGTTATACGTTATACGTTATACGTTATACGTTATACGTTATACGTTATACGTTATACGTTATACGTTATACGTTATACGTTATACGTTATACGTTATACGTTATACGTTATACGTTATACGTTATACGTTATACGTTATACGTTATACGTTATACGTTATACGTTATACGTTATACGTTATACGTTATACGTTATACGTTATACGTTATACGTTATACGTTATACGTTATACGTTATACGTTATACGTTATACGTTATACGTTATACGTTATACGTTATACGTTATACGTTATACGTTATACGTTATACGTTATACGTTATACGTTATACGTTATACGTTATACGTTATACGTTATACGTTATACGTTATACGTTATACGTTATACGTTATACGTTATACGTTATACGTTATACGTTATACGTTATACGTTATACGTTATACGTTATACGTTATACGTTATACGTTATACGTTATACGTTATACGTTATACGTTATACGTTATACGTTATACGTTATACGTTATACGTTATACGTTATACGTTATACGTTATACGTTATACGTTATACGTTATACGTTATACGTTATACGTTATACGTTATACGTTATACGTTATACGTTATACGTTATACGTTATACGTTATACGTTATACGTTATACGTTATACGTTATACGTTATACGTTATACGTTATACGTTATACGTTATACGTTATACGTTATACGTTATACGTTATACGTTATACGTTATACGTTATACGTTATACGTTATACGTTATACGTTATACGTTATACGTTATACGTTATACGTTATACGTTATACGTTATACGTTATACGTTATACGTTATACGTTATACGTTATACGTTATACGTTATACGTTATACGTTATACGTTATACGTTATACGTTATACGTTATACGTTATACGTTATACGTTATACGTTATACGTTATACGTTATACGTTATACGTTATACGTTATACGTTATACGTTATACGTTATACGTTATACGTTATACGTTATACGTTATACGTTATACGTTATACGTTATACGTTATACGTTATACGTTATACGTTATACGTTATACGTTATACGTTATACGTTATACGTTATACGTTATACGTTATACGTTATACGTTATACGTTATACGTTATACGTTATACGTTATACGTTATACGTTATACGTTATACGTTATACGTTATACGTTATACGTTATACGTTATACGTTATACGTTATACGTTATACGTTATACGTTATACGTTATACGTTATACGTTATACGTTATACGTTATACGTTATACGTTATACGTTATACGTTATACGTTATACGTTATACGTTATACGTTATACGTTATACGTTATACGTTATACGTTATACGTTATACGTTATACGTTATACGTTATACGTTATACGTTATACGTTATACGTTATACGTTATACGTTATACGTTATACGTTATACGTTATACGTTATACGTTATACGTTATACGTTATACGTTATACGTTATACGTTATACGTTATACGTTATACGTTATACGTTATACGTTATACGTTATACGTTATACGTTATACGTTATACGTTATACGTTATACGTTATACGTTATACGTTATACGTTATACGTTATACGTTATACGTTATACGTTATACGTTATACGTTATACGTTATACGTTATACGTTATACGTTATACGTTATACGTTATACGTTATACGTTATACGTTATACGTTATACGTTATACGTTATACGTTATACGTTATACGTTATACGTTATACGTTATACGTTATACGTTATACGTTATACGTTATACGTTATACGTTATACGTTATACGTTATACGTTATACGTTATACGTTATACGTTATACGTTATACGTTATACGTTATACGTTATACGTTATACGTTATACGTTATACGTTATACGTTATACGTTATACGTTATACGTTATACGTTATACGTTATACGTTATACGTTATACGTTATACGTTATACGTTATACGTTATACGTTATACGTTATACGTTATACGTTATACGTTATACGTTATACGTTATACGTTATACGTTATACGTTATACGTTATACGTTATACGTTATACGTTATACGTTATACGTTATACGTTATACGTTATACGTTATACGTTATACGTTATACGTTATACGTTATACGTTATACGTTATACGTTATACGTTATACGTTATACGTTATACGTTATACGTTATACGTTATACGTTATACGTTATACGTTATACGTTATACGTTATACGTTATACGTTATACGTTATACGTTATACGTTATACGTTATACGTTATACGTTATACGTTATACGTTATACGTTATACGTTATACGTTATACGTTATACGTTATACGTTATACGTTATACGTTATACGTTATACGTTATACGTTATACGTTATACGTTATACGTTATACGTTATACGTTATACGTTATACGTTATACGTTATACGTTATACGTTATACGTTATACGTTATACGTTATACGTTATACGTTATACGTTATACGTTATACGTTATACGTTATACGTTATACGTTATACGTTATACGTTATACGTTATACGTTATACGTTATACGTTATACGTTATACGTTATACGTTATACGTTATACGTTATACGTTATACGTTATACGTTATACGTTATACGTTATACGTTATACGTTATACGTTATACGTTATACGTTATACGTTATACGTTATACGTTATACGTTATACGTTATACGTTATACGTTATACGTTATACGTTATACGTTATACGTTATACGTTATACGTTATACGTTATACGTTATACGTTATACGTTATACGTTATACGTTATACGTTATACGTTATACGTTATACGTTATACGTTATACGTTATACGTTATACGTTATACGTTATACGTTATACGTTATACGTTATACGTTATACGTTATACGTTATACGTTATACGTTATACGTTATACGTTATACGTTATACGTTATACGTTATACGTTATACGTTATACGTTATACGTTATACGTTATACGTTATACGTTATACGTTATACGTTATACGTTATACGTTATACGTTATACGTTATACGTTATACGTTATACGTTATACGTTATACGTTATACGTTATACGTTATACGTTATACGTTATACGTTATACGTTATACGTTATACGTTATACGTTATACGTTATACGTTATACGTTATACGTTATACGTTATACGTTATACGTTATACGTTATACGTTATACGTTATACGTTATACGTTATACGTTATACGTTATACGTTATACGTTATACGTTATACGTTATACGTTATACGTTATACGTTATACGTTATACGTTATACGTTATACGTTATACGTTATACGTTATACGTTATACGTTATACGTTATACGTTATACGTTATACGTTATACGTTATACGTTATACGTTATACGTTATACGTTATACGTTATACGTTATACGTTATACGTTATACGTTATACGTTATACGTTATACGTTATACGTTATACGTTATACGTTATACGTTATACGTTATACGTTATACGTTATACGTTATACGTTATACGTTATACGTTATACGTTATACGTTATACGTTATACGTTATACGTTATACGTTATACGTTATACGTTATACGTTATACGTTATACGTTATACGTTATACGTTATACGTTATACGTTATACGTTATACGTTATACGTTATACGTTATACGTTATACGTTATACGTTATACGTTATACGTTATACGTTATACGTTATACGTTATACGTTATACGTTATACGTTATACGTTATACGTTATACGTTATACGTTATACGTTATACGTTATACGTTATACGTTATACGTTATACGTTATACGTTATACGTTATACGTTATACGTTATACGTTATACGTTATACGTTATACGTTATACGTTATACGTTATACGTTATACGTTATACGTTATACGTTATACGTTATACGTTATACGTTATACGTTATACGTTATACGTTATACGTTATACGTTATACGTTATACGTTATACGTTATACGTTATACGTTATACGTTATACGTTATACGTTATACGTTATACGTTATACGTTATACGTTATACGTTATACGTTATACGTTATACGTTATACGTTATACGTTATACGTTATACGTTATACGTTATACGTTATACGTTATACGTTATACGTTATACGTTATACGTTATACGTTATACGTTATACGTTATACGTTATACGTTATACGTTATACGTTATACGTTATACGTTATACGTTATACGTTATACGTTATACGTTATACGTTATACGTTATACGTTATACGTTATACGTTATATACGTTATACGTTATACGTTATACACGTTATACGTTATACGTTATACGTTATACGTTATACGTTATACGTTATACGTTATACGTTATACGTTATACGTTATACGTTATACGTTATACGTTATACGTTATACGTTATACGTTATACGTTATACGTTATACGTTATACGTTATACGTTATACGTTATACGTTATACGTTATACGTTATACGTTATACGTTATACGTTATACGTTATACGTTATACGTTATACGTTATACGTTATACGTTATACGTTATACGTTATACGTTATACGTTATACGTTATACGTTATACGTTATACGTTATACGTTATACGTTATACGTTATACGTTATACGTTATACGTTATACGTTATACGTTATACGTTATACGTTATACGTTATACGTTATACGTTATACGTTATACGTTATACGTTATACGTTATACGTTATACGTTATACGTTATACGTTATACGTTATACGTTATACGTTATACGTTATACGTTATACGTTATACGTTATACGTTATACGTTATACGTTATACGTTATACGTTATACGTTATACGTTATACGTTATACGTTATACGTTATACGTTATACGTTATACGTTATACGTTATACGTTATACGTTATACGTTATACGTTATACGTTATACGTTATACGTTATACGTTATACGTTATACGTTATACGTTATACGTTATACGTTATACGTTATACGTTATACGTTATACGTTATACGTTATACGTTATACGTTATACGTTATACGTTATACGTTATACGTTATACGTTATACGTTATACGTTATACGTTATACGTTATACGTTATACGTTATACGTTATACGTTATACGTTATACGTTATACGTTATACGTTATACGTTATACGTTATACGTTATACGTTATACGTTATACGTTATACGTTATACGTTATACGTTATACGTTATACGTTATACGTTATACGTTATACGTTATACGTTATACGTTATACGTTATACGTTATACGTTATACGTTATACGTTATACGTTATACGTTATACGTTATACGTTATACGTTATACGTTATACGTTATACGTTATACGTTATACGTTATACGTTATACGTTATACGTTATACGTTATACGTTATACGTTATACGTTATACGTTATACGTTATACGTTATACGTTATACGTTATACGTTATACGTTATACGTTATACGTTATACGTTATACGTTATACGTTATACGTTATACGTTATACGTTATACGTTATACGTTATACGTTATACGTTATACGTTATACGTTATACGTTATACGTTATACGTTATACGTTATACGTTATACGTTATACGTTATACGTTATACGTTATACGTTATACGTTATACGTTATACGTTATACGTTATACGTTATACGTTATACGTTATACGTTATACGTTATACGTTATACGTTATACGTTATACGTTATACGTTATACGTTATACGTTATACGTTATACGTTATACGTTATACGTTATACGTTATACGTTATACGTTATACGTTATACGTTATACGTTATACGTTATACGTTATACGTTATACGTTATACGTTATACGTTATACGTTATACGTTATACGTTATACGTTATACGTTATACGTTATACGTTATACGTTATACGTTATACGTTATACGTTATACGTTATACGTTATACGTTATACGTTATACGTTATACGTTATACGTTATACGTTATACGTTATACGTTATACGTTATACGTTATACGTTATACGTTATACGTTATACGTTATACGTTATACGTTATACGTTATACGTTATACGTTATACGTTATACGTTATACGTTATACGTTATACGTTATACGTTATACGTTATACGTTATACGTTATACGTTATACGTTATACGTTATACGTTATACGTTATACGTTATACGTTATACGTTATACGTTATACGTTATACGTTATACGTTATACGTTATACGTTATACGTTATACGTTATACGTTATACGTTATACGTTATACGTTATACGTTATACGTTATACGTTATACGTTATACGTTATACGTTATACGTTATACGTTATACGTTATACGTTATACGTTATACGTTATACGTTATACGTTATACGTTATACGTTATACGTTATACGTTATACGTTATACGTTATACGTTATACGTTATACGTTATACGTTATACGTTATACGTTATACGTTATACGTTATACGTTATACGTTATACGTTATACGTTATACGTTATACGTTATACGTTATACGTTATACGTTATACGTTATACGTTATACGTTATACGTTATACGTTATACGTTATACGTTATACGTTATACGTTATACGTTATACGTTATACGTTATACGTTATACGTTATACGTTATACGTTATACGTTATACGTTATACGTTATACGTTATACGTTATACGTTATACGTTATACGTTATACGTTATACGTTATACGTTATACGTTATACGTTATACGTTATACGTTATACGTTATACGTTATACGTTATACGTTATACGTTATACGTTATACGTTATACGTTATACGTTATACGTTATACGTTATACGTTATACGTTATACGTTATACGTTATACGTTATACGTTATACGTTATACGTTATACGTTATACGTTATACGTTATACGTTATACGTTATACGTTATACGTTATACGTTATACGTTATACGTTATACGTTATACGTTATACGTTATACGTTATACGTTATACGTTATACGTTATACGTTATACGTTATACGTTATACGTTATACGTTATACGTTATACGTTATACGTTATACGTTATACGTTATACGTTATACGTTATACGTTATACGTTATACGTTATACGTTATACGTTATACGTTATACGTTATACGTTATACGTTATACGTTATACGTTATACGTTATACGTTATACGTTATACGTTATACGTTATACGTTATACGTTATACGTTATACGTTATACGTTATACGTTATACGTTATACGTTATACGTTATACGTTATACGTTATACGTTATACGTTATACGTTATACGTTATACGTTATACGTTATACGTTATACGTTATACGTTATACGTTATACGTTATACGTTATACGTTATACGTTATACGTTATACGTTATACGTTATACGTTATACGTTATACGTTATACGTTATACGTTATACGTTATACGTTATACGTTATACGTTATACGTTATACGTTATACGTTATACGTTATACGTTATACGTTATACGTTATACGTTATACGTTATACGTTATACGTTATACGTTATACGTTATACGTTATACGTTATACGTTATACGTTATACGTTATACGTTATACGTTATACGTTATACGTTATACGTTATACGTTATACGTTATACGTTATACGTTATACGTTATACGTTATACGTTATACGTTATACGTTATACGTTATACGTTATACGTTATACGTTATACGTTATACGTTATACGTTATACGTTATACGTTATACGTTATACGTTATACGTTATACGTTATACGTTATACGTTATACGTTATACGTTATACGTTATACGTTATACGTTATACGTTATACGTTATACGTTATACGTTATACGTTATACGTTATACGTTATACGTTATACGTTATACGTTATACGTTATACGTTATACGTTATACGTTATACGTTATACGTTATACGTTATACGTTATACGTTATACGTTATACGTTATACGTTATACGTTATACGTTATACGTTATACGTTATACGTTATACGTTATACGTTATACGTTATACGTTATACGTTATACGTTATACGTTATACGTTATACGTTATACGTTATACGTTATACGTTATACGTTATACGTTATACGTTATACGTTATACGTTATACGTTATACGTTATACGTTATACGTTATACGTTATACGTTATACGTTATACGTTATACGTTATACGTTATACGTTATACGTTATACGTTATACGTTATACGTTATACGTTATACGTTATACGTTATACGTTATACGTTATACGTTATACGTTATACGTTATACGTTATACGTTATACGTTATACGTTATACGTTATACGTTATACGTTATACGTTATACGTTATACGTTATACGTTATACGTTATACGTTATACGTTATACGTTATACGTTATACGTTATACGTTATACGTTATACGTTATACGTTATACGTTATACGTTATACGTTATACGTTATACGTTATACGTTATACGTTATACGTTATACGTTATACGTTATACGTTATACGTTATACGTTATACGTTATACGTTATACGTTATACGTTATACGTTATACGTTATACGTTATACGTTATACGTTATACGTTATACGTTATACGTTATACGTTATACGTTATACGTTATACGTTATACGTTATACGTTATACGTTATACGTTATACGTTATACGTTATACGTTATACGTTATACGTTATACGTTATACGTTATACGTTATACGTTATACGTTATACGTTATACGTTATACGTTATACGTTATACGTTATACGTTATACGTTATACGTTATACGTTATACGTTATACGTTATACGTTATACGTTATACGTTATACGTTATACGTTATACGTTATACGTTATACGTTATACGTTATACGTTATACGTTATACGTTATACGTTATACGTTATACGTTATACGTTATACGTTATACGTTATACGTTATACGTTATACGTTATACGTTATACGTTATACGTTATACGTTATACGTTATACGTTATACGTTATACGTTATACGTTATACGTTATACGTTATACGTTATACGTTATACGTTATACGTTATACGTTATACGTTATACGTTATACGTTATACGTTATACGTTATACGTTATACGTTATACGTTATACGTTATACGTTATACGTTATACGTTATACGTTATACGTTATACGTTATACGTTATACGTTATACGTTATACGTTATACGTTATACGTTATACGTTATACGTTATACGTTATACGTTATACGTTATACGTTATACGTTATACGTTATACGTTATACGTTATACGTTATACGTTATACGTTATACGTTATACGTTATACGTTATACGTTATACGTTATACGTTATACGTTATACGTTATACGTTATACGTTATACGTTATACGTTATACGTTATACGTTATACGTTATACGTTATACGTTATACGTTATACGTTATACGTTATACGTTATACGTTATACGTTATACGTTATACGTTATACGTTATACGTTATACGTTATACGTTATACGTTATACGTTATACGTTATACGTTATACGTTATACGTTATACGTTATACGTTATACGTTATACGTTATACGTTATACGTTATACGTTATACGTTATACGTTATACGTTATACGTTATACGTTATACGTTATACGTTATACGTTATACGTTATACGTTATACGTTATACGTTATACGTTATACGTTATACGTTATACGTTATACGTTATACGTTATACGTTATACGTTATACGTTATACGTTATACGTTATACGTTATACGTTATACGTTATACGTTATACGTTATACGTTATACGTTATACGTTATACGTTATACGTTATACGTTATACGTTATACGTTATACGTTATACGTTATACGTTATACGTTATACGTTATACGTTATACGTTATACGTTATACGTTATACGTTATACGTTATACGTTATACGTTATACGTTATACGTTATACGTTATACGTTATACGTTATACGTTATACGTTATACGTTATACGTTATACGTTATACGTTATACGTTATACGTTATACGTTATACGTTATACGTTATACGTTATACGTTATACGTTATACGTTATACGTTATACGTTATACGTTATACGTTATACGTTATACGTTATACGTTATACGTTATACGTTATACGTTATACGTTATACGTTATACGTTATACGTTATACGTTATACGTTATACGTTATACGTTATACGTTATACGTTATACGTTATACGTTATACGTTATACGTTATACGTTATACGTTATACGTTATACGTTATACGTTATACGTTATACGTTATACGTTATACGTTATACGTTATACGTTATACGTTATACGTTATACGTTATACGTTATACGTTATACGTTATACGTTATACGTTATACGTTATACGTTATACGTTATACGTTATACGTTATACGTTATACGTTATACGTTATACGTTATACGTTATACGTTATACGTTATACGTTATACGTTATACGTTATACGTTATACGTTATACGTTATACGTTATACGTTATACGTTATACGTTATACGTTATACGTTATACGTTATACGTTATACGTTATACGTTATACGTTATACGTTATACGTTATACGTTATACGTTATACGTTATACGTTATACGTTATACGTTATACGTTATACGTTATACGTTATACGTTATACGTTATACGTTATACGTTATACGTTATACGTTATACGTTATACGTTATACGTTATACGTTATACGTTATACGTTATACGTTATACGTTATACGTTATACGTTATACGTTATACGTTATACGTTATACGTTATACGTTATACGTTATACGTTATACGTTATACGTTATACGTTATACGTTATACGTTATACGTTATACGTTATACGTTATACGTTATACGTTATACGTTATACGTTATACGTTATACGTTATACGTTATACGTTATACGTTAATACTTTATACGTTATACGTTATACGTTATACGTTATACTTTATACGTTATACGTTATACGTTATACGTTATACGTTATAAGTTATACGTTATACGTTATACGTTATACGTTATACGTTATACGTTATACGTTATACGTTATACGTTATACGTTATACGTTATACGTTATACGTTATACGTTATACGTTATACGTTATACGTTATACGTTATACGTTATACGTTATACGTTATACGTTATACGTTATACGTTATACGTTATACGTTATACGTTATACGTTATACGTTATACGTTATACGTTATACGTTATACGTTATACGTTATACGTTATACGTTATACGTTATACGTTATACGTTATACGTTATACGTTATACGTTATACGTTATACGTTATACGTTATACGTTATACGTTATACGTTATACGTTATACGTTATACGTTATACGTTATACGTTATACGTTATACGTTATACGTTATACGTTATACGTTATACGTTATACGTTATACGTTATACGTTATACGTTATACGTTATACGTTATACGTTATACGTTATACGTTATACGTTATACGTTATACGTTATACGTTATACGTTATACGTTATACGTTATACGTTATACGTTATACGTTATACGTTATACGTTATACGTTATACGTTATACGTTATACGTTATACGTTATACGTTATACGTTATACGTTATACGTTATACGTTATACGTTATACGTTATACGTTATACGTTATACGTTATACGTTATACGTTATACGTTATACGTTATACGTTATACGTTATACGTTATACGTTATACGTTATACGTTATACGTTATACGTTATACGTTATACGTTATACGTTATACGTTATACGTTATACGTTATACGTTATACGTTATACGTTATACGTTATACGTTATACGTTATACGTTATACGTTATACGTTATACGTTATACGTTATACGTTATACGTTATACGTTATACGTTATACGTTATACGTTATACGTTATACGTTATACGTTATACGTTATACGTTATACGTTATACGTTATACGTTATACGTTATACGTTATACGTTATACGTTATACGTTATACGTTATACGTTATACGTTATACGTTATACGTTATACGTTATACGTTATACGTTATACGTTATACGTTATACGTTATACGTTATACGTTATACGTTATACACGTTATACGTTATACGTTATACGTTATACACGTTATACGTTATACGTTATACGTTATACGTTATACGTTATACGTTATACGTTATACGTTATACGTTATACGTTATACGTTATACGTTATACGTTATACGTTATACGTTATACGTTATACGTTATACGTTATACGTTATACGTTATACGTTATACGTTATACGTTATACGTTATACGTTATACGTTATACGTTATACGTTATACGTTATACGTTATACGTTATACGTTATACGTTATACGTTATACGTTATACGTTATACGTTATACGTTATACGTTATACGTTATACGTTATACGTTATACGTTATACGTTATACGTTATACGTTATACGTTATACGTTATACGTTATACGTTATACGTTATACGTTATACGTTATACGTTATACGTTATACGTTATACGTTATACGTTATACGTTATACGTTATACGTTATACGTTATACGTTATACGTTATACGTTATACGTTATACGTTATACGTTATACGTTATACGTTATACGTTATACGTTATACGTTATACGTTATACGTTATACGTTATACGTTATACGTTATACGTTATACGTTATACGTTATACGTTATACGTTATACGTTATACGTTATACGTTATACGTTATACGTTATACGTTATACGTTATACGTTATACGTTATACGTTATACGTTATACGTTATACGTTATACGTTATACGTTATACGTTATACGTTATACGTTATACGTTATACGTTATACGTTATACGTTATACGTTATACGTTATACGTTATACGTTATACGTTATACGTTATACGTTATACGTTATACGTTATACGTTATACGTTATACGTTATACGTTATACGTTATACGTTATACGTTATACGTTATACGTTATACGTTATACGTTATACGTTATACGTTATACGTTATACGTTATACGTTATACGTTATACGTTATACGTTATACGTTATACGTTATACGTTATACGTTATACGTTATACGTTATACGTTATACGTTATACGTTATACGTTATACGTTATACGTTATACGTTATACGTTATACGTTATACGTTATACGTTATACGTTATACGTTATACGTTATACGTTATACGTTATACGTTATACGTTATACGTTATACGTTATACGTTATACGTTATACGTTATACGTTATACGTTATACGTTATACGTTATACGTTATACGTTATACGTTATACGTTATACGTTATACGTTATACGTTATACGTTATACGTTATACGTTATACGTTATACGTTATACGTTATACGTTATACGTTATACGTTATACGTTATACGTTATACGTTATACGTTATACGTTATACGTTATACGTTATACGTTATACGTTATACGTTATACGTTATACGTTATACGTTATACGTTATACGTTATACGTTATACGTTATACGTTATACGTTATACGTTATACGTTATACGTTATACGTTATACGTTATACGTTATACGTTATACGTTATACGTTATACGTTATACGTTATACGTTATACGTTATACGTTATACGTTATACGTTATACGTTATACGTTATACGTTATACGTTATACGTTATACGTTATACGTTATACGTTATACGTTATACGTTATACGTTATACGTTATACGTTATACGTTATACGTTATACGTTATACGTTATACGTTATACGTTATACGTTATACGTTATACGTTATACGTTATACGTTATACGTTATACGTTATACGTTATACGTTATACGTTATACGTTATACGTTATACGTTATACGTTATACGTTATACGTTATACGTTATACGTTATACGTTATACGTTATACGTTATACGTTATACGTTATACGTTATACGTTATACGTTATACGTTATACGTTATACGTTATACGTTATACGTTATACGTTATACGTTATACGTTATACGTTATACGTTATACGTTATACGTTATACGTTATACGTTATACGTTATACGTTATACGTTATACGTTATACGTTATACGTTATACGTTATACGTTATACGTTATACGTTATACGTTATACGTTATACGTTATACGTTATACGTTATACGTTATACGTTATACGTTATACGTTATACGTTATACGTTATACGTTATACGTTATACGTTATACGTTATACGTTATACGTTATACGTTATACGTTATACGTTATACGTTATACGTTATACGTTATACGTTATACGTTATACGTTATACGTTATACGTTATACGTTATACGTTATACGTTATACGTTATACGTTATACGTTATACGTTATACGTTATACGTTATACGTTATACACGTTATACGTTATACGTTATACGTTATACGTTATACGTTATACGTTATACGTTATACGTTATACGTTATACGTTATACGTTATACGTTATACGTTATACGTTATACGTTATACGTTATACGTTATACGTTATACGTTATACGTTATACGTTATACGTTATACGTTATACGTTATACGTTATACGTTATACGTTATACGTTATACGTTATACGTTATACGTTATACGTTATACGTTATACGTTATACGTTATACGTTATACGTTATACGTTATACGTTATACGTTATACGTTATACGTTATACGTTATACGTTATACGTTATACGTTATACGTTATACGTTATACGTTATACGTTATACGTTATACGTTATACGTTATACGTTATACGTTATACGTTATACGTTATACGTTATACGTTATACGTTATACACGTTATACGTTATATGTTATACACGTTATACGTTATACGTTATACGTTATACGTTATACGTTATACGTTATACGTTATACGTTATACGTTATACGTTATACGTTATACGTTATACGTTATACGTTATACACGTTATACGTTATACGTTATACGTTATACGTTATACACGTTATACGTTATACGTTATACGTTATACGTTATACACGTTATACGTTATACGTTATACGTTATACGTTATACGTTATACGTTATACGTTATACGTTATACGTTATACGTTATACGTTATACGTTATACGTTATACGTTATACGTTATACGTTATACACGTTATACGTTATACGTTATACGTTATACGTTATACGTTATACGTTATACGTTATACGTTATACGTTATACGTTATACGTTATACACGTTATACGTTATACGTTATACACGTTATACGTTATACACGTTATACGTTATACGTTATACGTTATACGTTATACGTTATACGTTATACGTTATACGTTATACGTTATACGTTATACGTTATACGTTATACGTTATACGTTATACGTTATACGTTATACGTTATACGTTATACGTTATACGTTATACGTTATACGTTATACGTTATACGTTATACGTTATACGTTATACGTTATACGTTATACGTTATACGTTATACGTTATACGTTATACGTTATACGTTATACGTTATACGTTATACGTTATACGTTATACGTTATACGTTATACGTTATACGTTATACGTTATACGTTATACGTTATACGTTATACGTTATACGTTATACGTTATACGTTATACGTTATACGTTATACGTTATACGTTATACGTTATACGTTATACGTTATACGTTATACGTTATACGTTATACGTTATACGTTATACGTTATACGTTATACGTTATACGTTATACGTTATACGTTATACGTTATACGTTATACGTTATACGTTATACGTTATACGTTATACGTTATACGTTATACGTTATACGTTATACGTTATACGTTATACGTTATACGTTATACGTTATACGTTATACGTTATACGTTATACGTTATACGTTATACGTTATACGTTATACGTTATACGTTATACGTTATACGTTATACGTTATACGTTATACGTTATACGTTATACGTTATACGTTATACGTTATACGTTATACGTTATACGTTATACGTTATACGTTATACGTTATACGTTATACGTTATACGTTATACGTTATACGTTATACGTTATACGTTATACGTTATACGTTATACGTTATACGTTATACGTTATACGTTATACGTTATACGTTATACGTTATACGTTATACGTTATACGTTATACGTTATACGTTATACGTTATACGTTATACGTTATACGTTATACGTTATACGTTATACGTTATACGTTATACGTTATACGTTATACGTTATACGTTATACGTTATACGTTATACGTTATACGTTATACGTTATACGTTATACGTTATACGTTATACGTTATACGTTATACGTTATACGTTATACGTTATACGTTATACGTTATACGTTATACGTTATACGTTATACGTTATACGTTATACGTTATACGTTATACGTTATACGTTATACGTTATACGTTATACGTTATACGTTATACGTTATACGTTATACGTTATACGTTATACGTTATACGTTATACGTTATACGTTATACGTTATACGTTATACGTTATACGTTATACGTTATACGTTATACGTTATACGTTATACGTTATACGTTATACGTTATACGTTATACGTTATACGTTATACGTTATACGTTATACGTTATACGTTATACGTTATACGTTATACGTTATACGTTATACGTTATACGTTATACGTTATACGTTATACGTTATACGTTATACGTTATACGTTATACGTTATACGTTATACGTTATACGTTATACGTTATACGTTATACGTTATACGTTATACGTTATACGTTATACGTTATACGTTATACGTTATACGTTATACGTTATACGTTATACGTTATACGTTATACGTTATACGTTATACGTTATACGTTATACGTTATACGTTATACGTTATACGTTATACGTTATACGTTATACGTTATACGTTATACGTTATACGTTATACGTTATACGTTATACGTTATACGTTATACGTTATACGTTATACGTTATACGTTATACGTTATACGTTATACGTTATACGTTATACGTTATACGTTATACGTTATACGTTATACGTTATACGTTATACGTTATACGTTATACGTTATACGTTATACGTTATACGTTATACGTTATACGTTATACGTTATACGTTATACGTTATACGTTATACGTTATACGTTATACGTTATACGTTATACGTTATACGTTATACGTTATACGTTATACGTTATACGTTATACGTTATACGTTATACGTTATACGTTATACGTTATACGTTATACGTTATACGTTATACGTTATACGTTATACGTTATACGTTATACGTTATACGTTATACGTTATACGTTATACGTTATACGTTATACGTTATACGTTATACGTTATACGTTATACGTTATACGTTATACGTTATACGTTATACGTTATACGTTATACGTTATACGTTATACGTTATACGTTATACGTTATACGTTATACGTTATACGTTATACGTTATACGTTATACGTTATACGTTATACGTTATACGTTATACGTTATACGTTATACGTTATACGTTATACGTTATACGTTATACGTTATACGTTATACGTTATACGTTATACGTTATACGTTATACGTTATACGTTATACGTTATACGTTATACGTTATACGTTATACGTTATACGTTATACGTTATACGTTATACGTTATACGTTATACGTTATACGTTATACGTTATACGTTATACGTTATACGTTATACGTTATACGTTATACGTTATACGTTATACGTTATACGTTATACGTTATACGTTATACGTTATACGTTATACGTTATACGTTATACGTTATACGTTATACGTTATACGTTATACGTTATACGTTATACGTTATACGTTATACGTTATACGTTATACGTTATACGTTATACGTTATACGTTATACGTTATACGTTATACGTTATACGTTATACGTTATACGTTATACGTTATACGTTATACGTTATACGTTATACGTTATACGTTATACGTTATACGTTATACGTTATACGTTATACGTTATACGTTATACGTTATACGTTATACGTTATACGTTATACGTTATACGTTATACGTTATACGTTATACGTTATACGTTATACGTTATACGTTATACGTTATACGTTATACGTTATACGTTATACGTTATACGTTATACGTTATACGTTATACGTTATACGTTATACGTTATACGTTATACGTTATACGTTATACGTTATACGTTATACGTTATACGTTATACGTTATACGTTATACGTTATACGTTATACGTTATACGTTATACGTTATACGTTATACGTTATACGTTATACGTTATACGTTATACGTTATACGTTATACGTTATACGTTATACGTTATACGTTATACGTTATACGTTATACGTTATACGTTATACGTTATACGTTATACGTTATACGTTATACGTTATACGTTATACGTTATACGTTATACGTTATACGTTATACGTTATACGTTATACGTTATACGTTATACGTTATACGTTATACGTTATACGTTATACGTTATACGTTATACGTTATACGTTATACGTTATACGTTATACGTTATACGTTATACGTTATACGTTATACGTTATACGTTATACGTTATACGTTATACGTTATACGTTATACGTTATACGTTATACGTTATACGTTATACGTTATACGTTATACGTTATACGTTATACGTTATACGTTATACGTTATACGTTATACGTTATACGTTATACGTTATACGTTATACGTTATACGTTATACGTTATACGTTATACGTTATACGTTATACGTTATACGTTATACGTTATACGTTATACGTTATACGTTATACGTTATACGTTATACGTTATACGTTATACGTTATACGTTATACGTTATACGTTATACGTTATACGTTATACGTTATACGTTATACGTTATACGTTATACGTTATACGTTATACGTTATACGTTATACGTTATACGTTATACGTTATACGTTATACGTTATACGTTATACGTTATACGTTATACGTTATACGTTATACGTTATACGTTATACGTTATACGTTATACGTTATACGTTATACGTTATACGTTATACGTTATACGTTATACGTTATACGTTATACGTTATACGTTATACGTTATACGTTATACGTTATACGTTATACGTTATACGTTATACGTTATACGTTATACGTTATACGTTATACGTTATACGTTATACGTTATACGTTATACGTTATACGTTATACGTTATACGTTATACGTTATACGTTATACGTTATACGTTATACGTTATACGTTATACGTTATACGTTATACGTTATACGTTATACGTTATACGTTATACGTTATACGTTATACGTTATACGTTATACGTTATACGTTATACGTTATACGTTATACGTTATACGTTATACGTTATACGTTATACGTTATACGTTATACGTTATACGTTATACGTTATACGTTATACGTTATACGTTATACGTTATACGTTATACGTTATACGTTATACGTTATACGTTATACGTTATACGTTATACGTTATACGTTATACGTTATACGTTATACGTTATACGTTATACGTTATACGTTATACGTTATACGTTATACGTTATACGTTATACGTTATACGTTATACGTTATACGTTATACGTTATACGTTATACGTTATACGTTATACGTTATACGTTATACGTTATACGTTATACGTTATACGTTATACGTTATACGTTATACGTTATACGTTATACGTTATACGTTATACGTTATACGTTATACGTTATACGTTATACGTTATACGTTATACGTTATACGTTATACGTTATACGTTATACGTTATACGTTATACGTTATACGTTATACGTTATACGTTATACGTTATACGTTATACGTTATACGTTATACGTTATACGTTATACGTTATACGTTATACGTTATACGTTATACGTTATACGTTATACGTTATACGTTATACGTTATACGTTACTTATAGTTATACGTTATACGTTATACGTTATACGTTATACGTTATACGTTATACGTTATACGTTATACGTTATACGTTATACGTTATACGTTATACGTTATACGTTATACGTTATACGTTATACGTTATACGTTATCGTTATACGTTATACGTTATACGTTATACGTTATACGATATACGTTATACGTTATACGTTATACGTTATACGTTATACGTTATACGTTATACGTTATACGTTACACGTTATACGTTATGCGTTATGCGTTATGCGTTATGCGTTATGCGTTATGCGTTATGCGTTTTGTGTTATGCATTATGCGCTATGCGTTATGCGTTATGCGTTATGCGTTATGCGTTATGCGTTATGCGCTATGCGTTATGCGTTATGCGTTATGCGTTATGCGTTATGCGTTATACGTTATACGTTATACGTTATACGTTATACGTTATACGTTATACGTTATACGTTATACGTTATACGTTATACGTTATACGTTATACGTTATACGTTATACGTTATACGTTATACGTTATACGTTATACGTTATACGTTATACGTTATACGTTATACGTTATACGTTATACGTTATACGTTATACGTTATACGTTATACGTTATACGTTATACGTTATACGTTATACGTTATGCGTTATGCGTTATGCGTTATGCGTTATACGTTATGCGTTATGCGTTATGCGTTATGCGTTATGCGTTATGCGTTATGCGTTCTGCGTTGTGCGTTATGCGTTATGCGTTATGCGTTATACGTTATACGTTATACGTTATACGTTATACGTTATACGTTATACGTTATACGTTATACGTTATACGTTATACGTTATACGTTATACGTTATACGTTATACGTTATACGTTATACGTTATACGTTATACGTTATACGTTATACGTTATACGTTATACGTTATACGTTATACGTTATACGTTATACGTTATACGTTATACGTTATACGTTATACGTTATACGTTATACGTTATACGTTATACGTTATACGTTATACGTTATACGTTATACGTTATACGTTATACGTTATACGTTATACGTTATACGTTATACGTTATACGTTATACGTTATACGTTATACGTTATACGTTATACGATATACGTTATACGTTATACGTTATACGTTATACGTTATACGTTATACGTTATACGTTATACGTTATACGTTATACGTTATACGTTATACGTTATACGTTATACGTTATACGTTATACGTTATACGTTATACGTTATACGTTATACGTTATACGTTATACGTTATACGTTATACGTTATACGTTATACGTTATACGTTATACGTTATACGTTATACGTTATACGTTATACGTTATACGTTATACGTTATACGTTATACGTTATACGTTATACGTTATACGTTATACGTTATACGTTATACGTTATACGTTATACGTTATACGTTATACGTTATACGTTATACGTTATACGTTATACGTTATACGTTATACGTTATACGTTATACGTTATACGTTATACGTTATACGTTATACGTTATACGTTATACGTTATACGTTATACGTTATACGTTATACGTTATACGTTATACGTTATACGTTATACGTTATACGTTATACGTTATACGTTATACGTTATACGTTATACGTTATACGTTATACGTTATACGTTATACGTTATACGTTATACGTTATACGTTATACGTTATACGTTATACGTTATACGTTATACGTTATACGTTATACGTTATACGTTATACGTTATACGTTATACGTTATACGTTATACGTTATACGTTATACGTTATACGTTATACGTTATACGTTATACGTTATACGTTATACGTTATACGTTATACGTTATACGTTATACTTTAACGTTATACGTTATACGTTATACGTTATACGTTATACGTTATACGTTATACGTTATACGTTATACGTTATACGTTATACGTTATACGTTATACGTTATACGTTATACGTTATACGTTATACGTTATACGTTATACGTTATACGTTATACGTTATACGTTATACGTTATACGTTATACGTTATACGTTATACGTTATACGTTATACGTTATACGTTATACGTTATACGTTATACGTTATACGTTATACGTTATACGTTATACGTTATACGTTATACGTTATACGTTATACGTTATACGTTATACGTTATACGTTATACGTTATACGTTATACGTTATACGTTATACGTTATACGTTATACGTTATACGTTATACGTTATACGTTATACGTTATGCGTTATGCGTTATACGTTATGCGTTATGCGTTATACGTTATGCGTTATGCGTTATGCGTTATGCGTTATTCGTTATGCGTTATGCGTTCTGCGTTGTGCGTTATGCTGCGTTGTGCGTTATGCGTTATACGTTATACGTTATACGTTATACGTTATACGTTATACGTTATACGTTATACGTTATACGTTATACGTTATACGTTATACGTTATACGTTATACGTTATACGTTATACGTTATACGTTATACGTTATACGTTATACGTTATACGTTATACGTTATACGTTATACGTTATACGTTATACGTTATACGTTATACGTTATACGTTATACGTTATACGTTATACGTTATACGTTATACGTTATACGTTATACGTTATACGTTATACGTTATACGTTATACGTTATACGTTATACGTTATACGTTATACGTTATACGTTATACGTTATACGTTATACGTTATACGTTATACGTTATACGTTATACGTTATACGTTATACGTTATACGTTATACGTTATACGTTATACGTTATACGTTATACGTTATACGTTATACGTTATACGTTATACGTTATACATTATACGTTATACGTTATACGTTATACGTTATACGTTATACGTTATACGTTATACGTTATACGTTATACGTTATACGTTATACGTTATACGTTATACGTTATACGTTATGCATTATGCGCTATGCGTTATGCGTTATGCGTTATGCGTTATGCGTTATGCGTTATGCGTTATGCGTTATGCGTTATGCGTTATGCGTTATGCGCTATGCGTTATGCGTTATGCGTTATGCGTTATGAGTGATGCGTTATGCGTTATGCGTTATGCGTTATGCGTTATGCGTTATGCGTTATGCGTTATGCGTTATGCGTTATGCGTTATGCGTTATGCGTTATGCGTTATGCGTTATGTGTTATGCATTATGCGCTATGCGTTTGCGTTATGCGTTATGCGATGTGCGTTATGCGTTATGCGTTATGCGTTATGCGTTATGAGTAATGCGTGTTCCGTTATGCGTTATGCGTTATGTGTTATGCGTTATACGTTATGCGTTATGCGTTATGCGTTATGTGTTATGCATTATGCGCTATGCGTTTGCGTTATAAAATATACGTTATACGTTATACGATATACGTTATACGTTATACGTTATACGTTATACGTTATACGTTATACGTTATACGTTATACGTTATACGTTATACGTTATACGTTATACGTTATACGTTATACGTTATACGTTATACGTTATACGTTATACGTTATACGTTATACGTTATACGTTATACGTTATACGTTATACGTTATACGTTATACGTTATACGTTATACGTTATACGTTATACGTTATACGTTATACGTTATACGTTATACGTTATACGTTATACGTTATACGTTATACGTTATACGTTATACGTTATACGTTATACGTTATACGTTATACGTTATACGTTATACGTTATACGTTATACGTTATACGTTATACGTTATACGTTATACGTTATACGTTATACGTTATACGTTACACGTTATACGTTATACGTTATACGTTATACGTTATACGTTATACGTTATACGTTATACGTTATACGTTATACGTTATACGTTATACGTTATACGTTATACGTTATACGTTATACGTTATACGTTATACGTTATACGTTATACGTTATACGTTATACGTTATACGTTATACGTTATACGTTATACGTTATACGTTATACGTTATACGTTATACGTTATACGTTATACGTTATACGTTATACGTTATACGTTATACGTTATACGTTATACGTTATACGTTATACGTTATCGTTATACGTTATACGTTATACGTTATACGTTATACGATATACGTTATACGTTATACGTTATACGTTATACGTTATACGTTATACGTTATACGTTATACGTTATACGTTATACGTTATACGTTATACGTTATACGTTATACGTTATACGTTATACGTTATACGTTATACGTTATACGTTATACGTTATACGTTATACGTTATACGTTATACGTTATACGTTATACGTTATACGTTATACGTTATACGTTATACGTTATACGTTATACGTTATACGTTATACGTTATGCGTTATGCGTTATACGTTATGCGTTATGCGTTATACGTTATGCGTTATGCGTTATGCGTTATGCGTTATTCGTTATGCGTTATGCGTTCTGCGTTGTGCGTTATGCTGCGTTGTGCGTTATGCGTTATACGTTATACGTTATACGTTATACGTTATACGTTATACGTTATACGTTATACGTTATACGTTATACGTTATACGTTATACGTTATACGTTATACGTTATACGTTATACGTTATACGTTATACGTTATACGTTATACGTTATACGTTATACGTTATACGTTATACGTTATACGTTATACGTTATACGTTATACGTTATACGTTATACGTTATACGTTATACGTTATACGTTATACGTTATACATTATACGTTATACGTTATACGTTATACGTTATACGTTATACGTTATACGTTATACGTTATACGTTATACGTTATACGTTATACGTTATACGTTATACGTTATACGTTATGCATTATGCGCTATGCGTTATGCGTTATGCGTTATGCGTTATGCGTTATGCGTTATGCGTTATGCGTTATGCGTTATGCGTTATGCGCTATGCGTTATGCGTTATGCGTTATGCGTTATGAGTGATGCGTTATGCGTTATGCGTTATGCGTTATGCGTTATGCGTTATGCGTTATGCGTTATGCGTTATGCGTTATGCGTTATGCGTTATGCGTTATGCGTTATGCGTTATGTGTTATGCATTATGCGCTATGCGTTTGCGTTATGCGTTATGCGATGTGCGTTATGCGTTATGCGTTATGCGTTATGCGTTATGAGTAATGCGTGTTCCGTTATGCGTTATGCGTTATGTGTTATGCGTTATACGTTATGCGTTATGCGTTATGCGTTATGCGTTATGTGTTATGCATTATGCGCTATGCGTTTGCGTTATAAAATATACGTTATACGTTATACGATATACGTTATACGTTATACGTTATACGTTATACGTTATACGTTATACGTTATACGTTATACGTTATACGTTATACGTTATACGTTATACGTTATACGTTATACGTTATACGTTATACGTTATACGTTATACGTTATACGTTATACGTTATACGTTATACGTTATACGTTATACGTTATACGTTATACGTTATACGTTATACGTTATACGTTATACGTTATACGTTATCGTTATACGTTATACGTTATACGTTATACGTTATACGATATACGTTATACGTTATACGTTATACGTTATACGTTATACGTTATACGTTATACGTTATACGTTATACGTTATACGTTATACGTTATACGTTATACGTTATACGTTATACGTTATACGTTATACGTTATACGTTATACGTTATACGTTATACGTTATACGTTATACGTTATACGTTATACGTTATACGTTATACGTTATACGTTATACGTTATACGTTATACGTTATACGTTATACGTTATACGTTATACGTTATACGTTATACGTTATACGTTATACGTTATACGTTATACGTTATACGTTATACGTTATACGTTATACGTTATAAGTTATACGTTATACGTTATACGTTATACGTTATACGTTATACGTTATACGTTATAAGTTATACGTTATACGTTATACGTTATACGTTATACGTTATACGTTATACGTTATACGTTATACGTTATCGTTATACGTTATACGTTATACGTTATACGTTATACGTTATACGATATACGTTATACGTTATACGTTATACGTTATACGTTATACGTTATACGTTATACGTTATACGTTACACGTTATACGTTATGCGTTATGCGTTATGCGTTATGCGTTATGCGTTATGCGTTATGCGTTTTGTGTTATGCATTATGCGCTATGCGTTATGCGTTATGCGTTATGCGTTATGCGTTATGCGTTATGCGCTATGCGTTATGCGTTATGCGTTATGCGTTATGCGTTATGCGTTATACGTTATACGTTATGCGTTATACGTTATACGTTATACGTTATACGTTATACGTTATACGTTATACGTTATACGTTATACGTTATACGTTATACGTTATACGTTATACGTTATACGTTATACGTTATACGTTATACGTTATACGTTATACGTTATACGTTATACGTTATACGTTATACGTTATACGTTATACGTTATACGTTATACGTTATACGTTATACGTTATGCGTTATGCGTTATACGTTATGCGTTATGCGTTATACGTTATGCGTTATGCGTTATGCGTTATGCGTTATGCGTTATGCGTTATGCGTTCTGCGTTGTGCGTTATGCGTTATGCGTTATGCGTTATACGTTATACGTTATACGTTATACGTTATACGTTATACGTTATACGTTATACGTTATACGTTATACGTTATACGTTATACGTTATACGTTATACGTTATACGTTATACGTTATACGTTATACGTTATACGTTATACGTTATACGTTATACGTTATACGTTATACGTTATACGTTATACGTTATACGTTATACGTTATACGTTATACGTTATACGTTATACGTTATACGTTATACGTTATACGTTATACGTTATACGTTATACGTTATACGTTATACGTTATACGTTATACGTTATACGTTATACGTTATACGTTATACGTTATACGTTATACGTTATACGTTATACGTTATACGTTATACGTTATACGTTATACGTTATACGTTATACGTTATACGTTATACGTTATACGTTATACGTTATACGTTATACGTTATACGTTATACGTTATACGTTATACGTTATACGTTATACGTTATACGTTATACGTTATACGTTATACGTTATACGTTATACGTTATACGTTATACGTTATACGTTATACGTTATACGTTATACGTTATACGTTATACGTTATACGTTATACGTTATGCATTATGCGCTATGCGTTATGCGTTATGCGTTATGCGTTATGCGTTATGCGTTATGCGTTATGCGTTATGCGTTATGCGTTATGCGCTATGCGTTATGCGTTATGCGTTATGCGTTATGAGTTATGCGTTATGCGTTATGCGTTATGCGTTCTGCGTTGTGCGTTATGCGCTATGCGTTATGCGTTATGCGTTCTGCGTTGTGCGTTATGCGTTGTGCGTTATGCGTTATGCGTTATGCGTTATGCGTTATGCGTTCTGCGTTGTGCGTTATGCGTTATGCGTTTTGCGTTATGCGTTATACGTTATGCGTTATACGTTATACTTTATACGTTATACGTTATACGTTATACGTTATACGTTATACGTTATACGTTATACGTTATACGTTATACGTTATACGTTATACGTTATACGTTATACGTTATACGTTATACGTTATACGTTATACGTTATACGTTATACGTTATACGTTATACGTTATACGTTATGCGTTATGCGTTATGCGTTATGCGTTATGCGTTATGCGTTGTGTGTTATGCATTATGCGCTATGCGTTATGCGTTATGCGTTATGCGTTATGCGTTATGCGTTATGCGTTATGCGTTATACGTTATACGTTATACGTTATACGTTATACGTTATACGTTATACGTTATACGTTATACGTTATACGTTATACGTTATGCGTTATGCGTTATGCGATATGCGTTATGCTTTATGCGTTGTGTGTTATGCATTATGCGTTATGCGTTATGCGTTATGCGTTATGCGTTATGCGTTATGCGTTATGCGTTATGCGTTATGCGTTATGCGTTATGCGTTATGCGTTATGAGTAATGCGTGTTCCGTTATGCGTTATGCGTTATGCGTTATGCGTTATCCGTTATGCGTTATGCGTTATGCGTTATGCGTTATGCGTTATGCGTTATGCGTTATGCGTTATGCGTTATGCGTTATGCGTTATGCGTTATGCGTTCTGCGTTGTGCGTTATGCGTTATGCGTTATGCGTTATGCGTTATGCGTTTTGCGTTCTGCGTTCTGCGTTATGCGTTATGCGTTATGCGTTCTGCGTTGTGCGTTATGCGTTATGCGTTATGCGTTATGCGTTATGCGTTATGCGTTATGCGTTATGCGTTCTGCGTTGTGCGTTATGCGTTATGCGTTATGCGTTATGCGTTATACGTTATACGTTATACGTTATACGTTATACTTTATACGTTATACGTTATACGTTATACGTTATACGTTATACGTTATACGTTATACGTTATACGTTATACGTTATACGTTATACGTTATACGTTATACGTTATACGTTATACGTTATACGTTATACGTTATACGTTATACGTTATACGTTATACGTTATACGTTATACGTTATACGTTATACGTTATACGTTATACGTTATACGTTATACGTTATACGTTATACGTTATACGTTATACGTTATACGTTATACGTTATACGTTATACGTTATACGTTACACGTTACACGTTATACGTTACACGTTATACGTTATACGTTATACGTTATACGTTATACGTTATACGTTATACGTTATACGTTATACGTTATGCGTTATGCGTTATGCGTTATGCGTTATGCGTTATGCGTTGTGTGTTATGCATTATGCGCTATGCGTTATGCGTTATGCGTTATGCGTTATGCGTTATGCGTTATGCGTTATACGTTATACGTTATACGTTATACGTTATACGTTATACGTTATACGTTATACGTTATACGTTATACGTTATACGTTATGCGTTATGCGTTATGCGATATGCTTTATGCTTTATGCGTTGTGTGTTATGCATTATGCGTTATGCGTTATGCGTTATGCGTTATGCGTTATGCGTTATGCGTTATGCGTTATGCGTTATGCGTTATGAGTAATGCGTGTTCCGTTATGCGTTATGCGTTATGCGTTATGCGTTATCCGTTATGCGTTATGCGTTATGCGTTATGCGTTATGCGTTATGCGTTATGCGTTATGCGTTATGCGTTATGCGTTATGCGTTATGCGTTATGCGTTATGCGTTATGCGTTCTGCGTTGTGCGTTATGCGTTATGCGTTATGCGTTATGCGTTTTGCGTTCTGCGTTCTGCGTTATGCGTTATGCGTTATGCGTTCTGCGTTGTGCGTTATGCGTTATGCGTTATGCGTTATGCGTTATGCGTTATGCGTTATGCGTTATGCGTTCTGCGTTCTGCGTTGTGCGTTATGCGTTATGCGTTATGCGTTATGCGTTATACGTTATACGTTATACGTTATACGTTATACGTTATACGTTATACGTTATACGTTATACGTTATACGTTATACGTTATACGTTATACGTTATACGTTATACGTTATACGTTATACGTTATACGTTATACGTTATACGTTATACGTTATACGTTATACGTTATACGTTATACGTTATACGTTATACGTTATACGTTATACGTTATACGTTATACGTTATACGTTATACGTTATACGTTATACGTTATACGTTATACGTTATACGTTATACGTTATACGTTATACGTTATACGTTATACGTTATACGTTATACGTTATACGTTACACGTTACACGTTACACGTTACACGTTACACGTTACACGTTACACGTTACACGTTACACGTTATACGTTACACGTTATACGTTATACGTTATACGTTACACGTTATACGTTATACGTTATACGTTATACGTTATACGTTATACGTTATACGTTATACGTTATACGTTATACGTTATACGTTATACGTTATACGTTATACGTTATACGTTATACGTTATACGTTATACGTTATACGTTATACGTTATACGTTATACGTTATACGTTATACGTTATACGTTATACGTTATACGTTATACGTTATACGTTATACGTTATACGTTATACGTTATACGTTATACGTTATACGTTATACGTTATACGTTATACGTTATACGTTATACGTTATACGTTATACGTTATACGTTATACGTTATACGTTATACGTTATACGTTATACGTTATACGTTATACGTTATACGTTATACGTTATACGTTATACGTTATACGTTATACGTTATACGTTATACGTTATACGTTATACGTT
Organism: Lasioglossum morio; assembly: GCA_916610235.2. NCBI lineage: Eukaryota > Metazoa > Arthropoda > Insecta > Hymenoptera > Halictidae > Lasioglossum > Lasioglossum morio. The sequence goes on along the minus strand of CAKAJA020000238.1, from coordinate 20,495 downwards.
ATACGTTATACGATATACGTTATACGTTATACGTTATACGTTATACGTTATACGTTATACGTTATACGTTATACGTTATACGTTATGCGTTATGCGTTATGCGTTATGCGTTATGCGTTATGCGTTATGCGTTTTGTGTTATGCATTATGCGCTATGCGTTATGCGTTATGCGTTATGCGTTATGCGTTATGCGTTATGCGTTATGCGTTATGCGTTATGCGCTATGCGTTATGCGTTATGCGTTATGCGTTATGCGTTATGCGTTATGCGTTATGCGTTATGCGTTATGCGTTATGCGTTATGCGTTCTGCGTTGTGCGTTATGCGTTGTGCGTTATGCGTTATGCGTTGTGCGTTATGCGTTATGCGTTATGCGTTATGCGTTCTGCGTTGTGCGTTATGCGTTATGCGTTATACGTTATACGTTATACGTTATACGTTATACGTTATACGTTATACGTTATACGTTATACGTTATACGTTATACGTTATACGTTATACGTTATACGTTATACGTTATACGATATACGTTATACGTTATACGTTATACGTTATACGTTATACGTTATACGTTATACGTTATACGTTATACGTTATACGTTATACGTTATACGTTATACGTTATGCGTTATGCGTTATGCGTTATGCGTTATGCGTTATGCGTTGTGTGTTATGCATTATGCGCTATGCGTTATGCGTTATGCGTTATGCGTTATGCGTTATGCGTTATGCGTTATGCGTTATGCGTTATGCGTTATGCGTTATGCGTTATGCGTTATGCGTTGTGCGTTATACGTTATACGTTATACGTTATACGTTATACGTTATACGTTATACGTTATACGTTATACGTTATACGTTATACGTTATACGTTATACGTTATACGTTATACGTTATACGTTATACGTTATACGTTATACGATATACGTTATACGTTATACGTTATACGTTATACGTTATACGTTATACGTTATACGTTATACGTTATACGTTATACGTTATACGTTATACGTTATACGTTATACGTTATACGTTATACGTTATACGTTATACGTTATACGTTATACGTTATACGTTATACGTTATACGTTATACGTTATACGTTATACGTTATACGTTATACGTTATACGTTATACGTTATACGTTATACGTTATACGTTATACGTTATACGTTATACGTTATACGTTATACGTTATACGTTATACGTTATACGTTATACGTTATACGTTATACGTTATACGTTATACGTTATACGTTATACGTTATACGTTATACGTTATACGTTATACGTTATACGTTATACGTTATACGTTATACGTTATACGTTATACGTTATACGTTATACGTTATACGTTATACGTTATACGTTATACGTTATACGTTATACGTTATACGTTATACGTTATACGTTATACGTTATACGTTATACGTTATACGTTATACGTTATACGTTATACGTTATACGTTATACGTTATACGTTATACGTTATACGTTATACGTTATACGTTATACGTTATACGTTATACGTTATACGTTATACGTTATACGTTATACGTTATACGTTATACGTTATGCGTTATACGTTATGCGTTATGCGTTATGCGTTATGCGTTATGCGTTATGCGTTATGCGTTCTGCGTTGTGCGTTATGCGTTATGCGTTATGCGTTATACGTTATACGTTATACGTTATACGTTATACGTTATACGTTATACGTTATACGTTATACGTTATACGTTATACGTTATACGTTATACGTTATACGTTATACGTTATACGTTATACGTTATACGTTATACGTTATACGTTATACGTTATACGTTATACGTTATACGTTATACGTTATACGTTATACGTTATACGTTATACGTTATACGTTATACGTTATACGTTATACGTTATACGTTATACGTTATACGTTATACGTTATACGTTATACGTTATACGTTATACGTTATACGTTATACGTTATACGTTATACGTTATACGTTATACGTTATACGTTATACGTTATACGTTATACGTTATACGTTATACGTTATACGTTATACGTTATACGTTATACGTTATACGTTATACGTTATACGTTATACGTTATACGTTATACGTTATACGTTATACGTTATACGTTATACGTTATACGTTATACGTTATACGTTATACGTTATACGTTATACGTTATACGTTATACGTTATACGTTATACGTTATACGTTATACGTTATACGTTATACGTTATACGTTATACGTTATACGTTATACGTTATACGTTATACGTTATGCATTATGCGCTATGCGTTTTGCGTTATGCGTTATGCGTTATGCGTTATGCGTTATGCGTTATGCGTTATGCGTTATGCGTTATGCGCTATGCGTTATGCGTTATGCGTTATGCGTTATGAGTTATGCGTTATGCGTTATGCGTTATGCGTTCTGCGTTGTGCGTTATGCGTTATGCGTTATGCGTTATGCGTTCTGCGTTGTGCGTTATGCGTTGTGCGTTATGCGTTATGCGTTATGCGTTATGCGTTATGCGTTCTGCGTTGTGCGTTATGCGTTATGCGTTTTGCGTTATGCGTTATACGTTATGCGTTATACGTTATACTTTATACGTTATACGTTATACGTTATACGTTATACGTTATACGTTATACGTTATACGTTATACGTTATACGTTATACGTTATACGTTATACGTTATACGTTATACGTTATACGTTATACGTTATACGTTATACGTTATACGTTATACGTTATGCGTTATGCGTTATGCGTTATGCGTTATGCGTTATGCGTTGTGTGTTATGCATTATGCGCTATGCGTTATGCGTTATGCGTTATGCGTTATGCGTTATGCGTTATGCGTTATACGTTATACGTTATACGTTATACGTTATACGTTATACGTTATACGTTATACGTTATACGTTATACGTTATACGTTATGCGTTATGCGTTATGCGATATGCGTTATGCTTTATGCGTTGTGTGTTATGCATTATGCGTTATGCGTTATGCGTTATGCGTTATGCGTTATGCGTTATGCGTTATGCGTTATGCGTTATGCGTTATGCGTTATGCGTTATGAGTAATGCGTGTTCCGTTATGCGTTATGCGTTATGCGTTATGCGTTATCCGTTATGCGTTATGCGTTATGCGTTATGCGTTATGCGTTATGCGTTATGCGTTATGCGTTATGCGTTATGCGTTATGCGTTATGCGTTATGCGTTCTGCGTTGTGCGTTATGCGTTATGCGTTATGCGTTATGCGTTATGCGTTTTGCGTTCTGCGTTCTGCGTTTTGCGTTATGCGTTATGCGTTCTGCGTTGTGCGTTATGCGTTATGCGTTATGCGTTATGCGTTATGCGTTATGCGTTATGCGTTATGCGTTATGCGTTCTGCGTTGTGCGTTATGCGTTATGCGTTATGCGTTATGCGTTATACGTTATACGTTATACGTTATACGTTATACGTTATACTTTATACGTTATACGTTATACGTTATACGTTATACGTTATACGTTATACGTTATACGTTATACGTTATACGTTATACGTTATACGTTATACGTTATACGTTATACGTTATACGTTATACGTTATACGTTATACGTTATACGTTATACGTTATACGTTATACGTTATACGTTATACGTTATACGTTATACGTTATACGTTATACGTTATACGTTATACGTTATACGTTATACGTTATACGTTATACGTTATACGTTATACGTTATACGTTATACGTTATACGTTATACGTTATACGTTACACGTTACACGTTATACGTTACACGTTATACGTTATACGTTATACGTTATACGTTATACGTTATACGTTATACGTTATACGTTATACGTTATGCGTTATGCGTTATGCGTTATGCGTTATGCGTTATGCGTTGTGTGTTATGCATTATGCGCTATGCGTTATGCGTTATGCGTTATGCGTTATGCGTTATGCGTTATGCGTTATACGTTATACGTTATACGTTATACGTTATACGTTATACGTTATACGTTATACGTTATACGTTATACGTTATACGTTATGCGTTATGCGTTATGCGATATGCTTTATGCTTTATGCGTTGTGTGTTATGCATTATGCGTTATGCGTTATGCGTTATGCGTTATGCGTTATGCGTTATGCGTTATGCGTTATGCGTTATGCGTTATGAGTAATGCGTGTTCCGTTATGCGTTATGCGTTATGCGTTATGCGTTATCCGTTATGCGTTATGCGTTATGCGTTATGCGTTATGCGTTATGCGTTATGCGTTATGCGTTATGCGTTATGCGTTATGCGTTATGCGTTATGCGTTCTGCGTTGTGCGTTATGCGTTATGCGTTATGCGTTATGCGTTTTGCGTTCTGCGTTCTGCGTTATGCGTTATGCGTTATGCGTTCTGCGTTGTGCGTTATGCGTTATGCGTTATGCGTTATGCGTTATGCGTTATGCGTTATGCGTTATGCGTTATGCGTTCTGCGTTGTGCGTTATGCGTTATGCGTTATGCGTTATGCGTTATACGTTATACGTTATACGTTATACGTTATACTTTATACGTTATACGTTATACGTTATACGTTATACGTTATACGTTATACGTTATACGTTATACGTTATACGTTATACGTTATACGTTATACGTTATACGTTATACGTTATACGTTATACGTTATACGTTATACGTTATACGTTATACGTTATACGTTATACGTTATACGTTATACGTTATACGTTATACGTTATACGTTATACGTTATACGTTATACGTTATACGTTATACGTTATACGTTATACGTTATACGTTATACGTTATACGTTATACGTTATACGTTATACGTTATACGTTATACGTTATACGTTATACGTTACACGTTACACGTTACACGTTACACGTTACACGTTACACGTTACACGTTACACGTTACACGTTATACGTTATACGTTATACGTTATACGTTATACGTTATACGTTATACGTTATACGTTATACGTTATACGTTATACGTTATACGTTATACGTTATACGTTATACGTTATACGTTATACGTTATACGTTATACGTTATACGTTATACGTTATACGTTATACGTTATACGTTATACGTTATACGTTATACGTTATACGTTATACGTTATACGTTATACGTTATACGTTATACGTTATACGTTATACGTTATACGTTATACGTTATACGTTATACGTTATACGTTATACGTTATACGTTATACGTTATACGTTATACGTTATACGTTATACGTTATACGTTATACGTTATACGTTATACGTTATACGTTATACGTTATACGTTATACGTTATACGTTATACGTTATACGTTATACGTTATACGTTATACGTTATACGTTATACGTTATACGTTATACGTTATACGTTATACGTTATACGTTATACGTTATACGTTATACGTTATACGTTATACGTTATACGTTATACGTTATACGTTATACGTTATACGTTATACGTTATAAGTTATACGTTATACGTTATACGTTATACGTTATACGTTATACGTTATACGTTATAAGTTATACGTTATACGTTATACGTTATACGTTATACGTTATACGTTATACGTTATACGTTATACGTTATCGTTATACGTTATACGTTATACGTTATACGTTATACGATATACGTTATACGTTATACGTTATACGTTATACGTTATACGTTATACGTTATACGTTATACGTTATACGTTATACGTTATACGTTATACGTTATGCGTTATGCGTTATGCGTTATGCGTTATGCGTTATGCGTTATGCGTTTTGTGTTATGCATTATGCGCTATGCGTTATGCGTTATGCGTTATGCGTTATGCGTTATGCGTTATGCGTTATGCGTTATGCGTTATGCGCTATGCGTTATGCGTTATGCGTTATGCGTTATGCGTTATGCGTTATGCGTTATGCGTTATGCGTTATGCGTTATGCGTTATGCGTTCTGCGTTGTGCGTTATGCGTTGTGCGTTATGCGTTATGCGTTGTGCGTTATGCGTTATGCGTTATGCGTTATGCGTTCTGCGTTGTGCGTTATGCGTTATGCGTTTTGCGTTATGCGTTATACGTTATGCGTTATACGTTATACTTTATACGTTATACGTTATACGTTATACGTTATACGTTATACGTTATACGTTATACGTTATACGTTATACGTTATACGTTATACGTTATACGTTATACGTTATACGTTATACGTTATACGTTATACGATATACGTTATACGTTATACGTTATACGTTATACGTTATACGTTATACGTTATACGTTATACGTTATACGTTATACGTTATACGTTATACGTTATACGTTATACGTTATGCGTTATGCGTTATGCGTTATGCGTTATGCGTTATGCGTTGTGTGTTATGCATTATGCGCTATGCGTTATGCGTTATGCGTTATGCGTTATGCGTTATGCGTTATGCGTTATGCGTTATGCGTTATGCGCTATGCGTTATGCGTTATGCGTTATGCGTTGTGCGTTCTACGTTATACGTTATACGTTATACGTTATACGTTATACGTTATACGTTATACGTTATACGTTATACGTTATACGTTATACGTTATACGTTATACGTTATACGTTATACGTTATACGTTATACGTTATACGTTATACGTTATACGTTATACGATATACGTTATACGTTATACGTTATACGTTATACGTTATACGTTATACGTTATACGTTATACGTTATACGTTATACGTTATACGTTATACGTTATACGTTATACGTTATACGTTATACGTTATACGTTATACGTTATACGTTATACGTTATACGTTATACGTTATACGTTATACGTTATACGTTATACGTTATACGTTATACGTTATACGTTATACGTTATACGTTATACGTTATACGTTATACGTTATACGTTATACGTTATACGTTATACGTTATACGTTATACGTTATACGTTATACGTTATACGTTATACGTTATACGTTATACGTTATACGTTATACGTTATACGTTATACGTTATACGTTATACGTTATACGTTATACGTTATACGTTATACGTTATACGTTATACGTTATACGTTATACGTTATACGTTATACGTTATACGTTATACGTTATACGTTATACGTTATACGTTATACGTTATACGTTATACGTTATACGTTATACGTTATACGTTATACGTTATACGTTATACGTTATACGTTATACGTTATACGTTATACGTTATACGTTATACGTTATACGTTATACGTTATACGTTATACGTTATACGTTATACGTTATACGTTATACGTTATACGTTATACGTTATACGTTATACGTTATACGTTATACGTTATACGTTATACGTTATACGTTATACGTTATACGTTATACGTTATACGTTATACGTTATACGTTATACGTTATACGTTATACGTTATACGTTATACGTTATACGTTATACGTTATACGTTATACGTTATACGTTATACGTTATACGTTATACGTTATACGTTATACGTTATACGTTATACGTTATACGTTATACGTTATACGTTACACGTTACACGTTATACGTTACACGTTATACGTTACACGTTACACGTTATACGTTATACGTTATACGTTATACGTTATACGTTATACGTTATACGTTATACGTTATACGTTATACGTTATACGTTATACGTTATACGTTATACGTTATACGTTATACGTTATACGTTGTACGTTATACGTTATACGTTATACGTTATACGTTATACGTTATACGTTATGCGTTATGCGTTATGCGTTATGCGTTATTCGTTATGCGTTGTGTGTTATGCATTATGCGCTATGCGTTATGCGTTATGCGTTATGCGTTATGCGTTATGCGTTATGCGTTATACGTTATACGTTATACGTTATACGTTATACGTTATACGTTATACGTTATACGTTATACGTTATACGTTATACGTTATACGTTATACGTTATGCGTTATGCGTTATGCGATATGCGTTATGCGTTATGCGTTGTGTGTTATGCATTATGCGTTATGCGTTATGCGTTATGCGTTATGCGTTATGCGTTGTGTGTTATGCATTATGCGCTATGCGTTAAGCGTTATGCGTTATGCGTTATGCGTTATGCGTTATGCGTTATGCGTTATGCGTTATACGTTATGCGTTATGCGTTATGCGTTATGCGTTATGCGTTATGCGTTATGCGCTATGCGTTTGCGTTGTGCGTTATGCGATGTGCGTTATGCGTTATGCGTTATGCGTTATGCGTTATGCGTTCTGCGTTATGCGTTATGCGTTATGCGTTATGCGTTATGCGGTATGCGGTATGCGTTCTGCGTTGTGCGTTATGCGTTATGCGTTATGCGTTGTACGTTATACGTTATGCGTTATGCGTTATCCGTTATGCGTTATGCGTTATGCGTTATGCGTTATACGTTATACGTTATACGTTATACGTTATACGTTATACGTTATACGTTATACGTTATACGTTATACGTTATACGTTATACGTTATACGTTATACGTTATACGTTATACGTTATACGTTATACGTTATACGTTATACGTTATACGTTATACGTTATACGTTATACGTTATACGTTATACGTTATACGTTATACGTTATACGTTATACGTTATACGTTATACGTTATACGTTATACGTTATACGTTATACGTTATACGTTATACGTTATACGTTATACGTTATACGTTATACGTTATACGTTATACGTTATACGTTATACGTTATACGTTATACGTTATACGTTATACGTTATACGTTATACGTTATACGTTATACGTTATACGTTATACGTTATACGTTATACGTTATACGTTATACGTTATACGTTATACGTTACACGTTACACGTTATACGTTACACGTTATACGTTACACGTTATACGTTATACGTTATACGTTATACGTTATACGTTATACGTTATACGTTATACGTTATACGTTATACGTTATACGTTATACGTTATACGTTATACGTTATACGTTATACGTTATACGTTATACGTTATACGTTATACGTTATACGTTATACGTTATACGTTATACGTTATACGTTATACGTTATACGTTATACGTTATGCGTTATGCGTTATGCGTTATGCGTTATGCGTTATGCGTTGTGTGTTATGCATTATGCGCTATGCGTTATGCGTTATGCGTTATGCGTTATGCGTTATGCGTTATGCGTTATACGTTATACGTTATACGTTATACGTTATACGTTATACGTTATACGTTATACGTTATACGTTATACGTTATACGTTATACGTTATACGTTATGCGTTATGCGTTATGCGATATGCGTTATGCGTTATGCGTTGTGTGTTATGCATTATGCGTTATGCGTTATGCGTTATGCGTTATGCGTTATGCGTTGTGTGTTATGCATTATGCGCTATGCGTTAAGCGTTATGCGTTATGCGTTATGCGTTATGCGTTATGCGTTATGCGTTATGCGTTATACGTTATGCGTTATGCGTTATGCGTTATGCGTTATGCGTTATGCGTTATGCGCTATGCGTTTGCGTTGTGCGTTATGCGATGTGCGTTATGCGTTATGCGTTATGCGTTATGCGTTATGCGTTATGCGTTCTGCGTTATGCGTTATGCGTTATGCGGTATGCGGTATGCGTTCTGCGTTGTGCGTTATGCGTTATGCGTTATGCGTTGTACGTTATACGTTATGCGTTATGCGTTATCCGTTATGCGTTATGCGTTATGCGTTATGCGTTATACGTTATACGTTATACGTTATACGTTATACGTTATACGTTATACGTTATACGTTATACGTTATACGTTATACGTTATACGTTATACGTTATACGTTATACGTTATACGTTATACGTTATACGTTATACGTTATACGTTATACGTTATACGTTATACGTTATACGTTATACGTTATACGTTATACGTTATACGTTATACGTTATACGTTATACGTTATACGTTATACGTTATACGTTATACGTTATACGTTATACGTTATACGTTATACGTTATACGTTATACGTTATACGTTATACGTTATACGTTATACGTTATACGTTATACGTTATACGTTATACGTTATACGTTATACGTTATACGTTATACGTTATACGTTATACGTTATACGTTATACGTTATACGTTATACGTTATACGTTATACGTTATACGTTATACGTTATACGTTATACGTTATACGTTATACGTTATACGTTATACGTTATACGTTATACGTTATAAGTTATACGTTATACGTTATACGTTATACGTTATACGTTATACGTTATACGTTATACGTTATACGTTATACGTTATACGTTATACGTTATACGTTATACGTTATACGTTATACGTTATACGTTATACGTTATACGTTATACGTTATCCGTTATACGTTATACGTTATACGTTATACGTTATACGTTATACGTTATACGTTATACGTTATACGTTATACGTTATACGTTATACGTTATACGTTATACGTTATACGTTATACGTTATACGTTATACGTTATACGTTATACGTTATACGTTATACGTTATACGTTATACGTTATACGTTATACGTTATACGTTATACGTTATACGTTATACGTTATACGTTATACGTTATACGTTATACGTTATACGTTACACGTTACACGTTATACGTTATACGTTATACGTTATACGTTATACGTTATACATTATACGTTATACGTTATACGTTATACGTTATACGTTATACGTTATACGTTATACGTTATACGTTATACGTTATACGTTATCCGTTATGCGTTATGCGTTATGCGTTATGCGTTATGCGTTATGCGTTATGCGTTATGCGTTATGCGTTATGCGTTATGCGTTATGCGTTATGCGTTATGCGCTATGCGTTTGCGTTGTGCGTTATGCGATGTGCGTTATGCGTTATGCGTTATGCGTTATGCGTTATGCGTTATGCGTTATGCGTTATCCGTTATGCGTTATGCGTTATGCGTTATGCGTTATGCGTTATGCGTTATGCGTTATGCGTTATGCGTTATGCGTTATGCGTTATGAGTAATGCGTGTTCCGTTATGCGTTATGTGTTATGCGTTATACGTTATGCGTTATGCGTTATGCGTTATGCGTTATGCGTTATGCGTTATGTGTTATGCATTATGCGCTATGCGTTTGCGTTGTGCGTTATGCGATGTGCGTTATGCGATATGCGTTATGCGTTATGCGTTATGCGTTATGCGTTATGAGTTATGCGTTATGCGTTATGCGTTATGAGTAATGCGTGTTTCGTTATGCGTTATGCGTTATGCGTTATGCGTTATGCGTTATGCGTTATGCGTTATGAGTAATGCGTGTTCCGTTATGCGTTATGCGTTATGCGTTATGTGTTATGCGTTATACGTTATGCGTTATGCGTTATGCGTTATGCGTTATGCGTTATGTGTTATGCATTATGCGCTATGCGTTTGCATTGTGCGTTATGCGATGTGCGTTATGCGTTATGCGTTATGCGTTATGCGTTATGCGTTATGCGTTATACGTTATACGTTATACGTTATACGTTATACGTTATACGTTATACGTTATACGTTATACGTTATACGTTATACGTTATACGTTATACGTTATACGTTATACGTTATACGTTATACGTTATACGTTATACGTTATACGTTATACGTTATACGTTATACGTTATACGTTATACGTTATACGTTATACGTTATACGTTATACGTTATACGTTATACGTTATACGTTATACGTTATACGTTATACGTTATACGTTATACGTTATACGTTATACGTTATACGTTATACGTTATACGTTATACGTTATACGTTATACGTTATACGTTATACGTTATACGTTATACGTTATACGTTATACGTTATACGTTATACGTTATACGTTATACGTTATACGTTATACGTTATACGTTATACGTTATACGTTATACGTTATACGTTATACGTTATACGTTATACGTTATACGTTATACGTTATACGTTATACGTTATACGTTATACGTTATACGTTATACGTTATACGTTATACGTTATACGTTATACGTTATACGTTATACGTTATACGTTATACGTTATACGTTATACGTTATACGTTATACGTGATACGTTATACGTTATACGTTATACGTTATACGTGATACGTTATACGTTATACGTTATACGTTATACGTGATACGTTATACGTTATACGTTATACGTTATACGTTATACGTTATACGTTATACGTTATACGTTATACGTTATACGTTATACGTTATACGTTATACGTTATACGTTATACGTTATACGTTATACGTTATACGTTATACGTTATACGTTATACGTTATACGTTATAAGTTATACGTTATACGTTATACGTTATACGTTATACGTTATACGTTATACGTTATACGTTATACGTTATACGTTATACGTTATACGTTATACGTTATACGTTATACGTTATACGTTATACGTTATACGTTATACGTTATACGTTATACGTTATACGTTATACGTTATACGTTATACGTTATACGTTATACGTTATACGTTATACGTTATACGTTATACGTTATACGTTATACGTTATACGTTATACGTTATACGTTATACGTTATACGTTATACGTTATCCGTTATGCGTTATGCGTTATGCGTTATGCGTTATGCGTTATGCGTTATGCGTTATGCGTTATGCGTTATGCGTTATGCGTTATGCGTTATGCGTTATGCGTTATGCGTTATGCGCTATGCGTTTGCGTTGTGCGTTATGCGATGTGCGTTATGCGTTATGCGTTATGCGTTATGCGTTATGCGTTATGCGTTATGCGTTATCCGTTATGCGTTATGCGTTATGCGTTATGCGTTATGCGTTATGCGTTATGCGTTATGCGTTATGCGTTATGCGTTATGCGTTATGCGTTATGAGTAATGCGTGTTCCGTTATGCGTTATGTGTTATGCGTTATACGTTATGCGTTATGCGTTATGCGTTATGCGTTATGCGTTATGCGTTATGTGTTATGCATTATGCGCTATGCGTTTGCGTTGTGCGTTATGCGATGTGCGTTATGCGATATGCGTTATGCGTTATGCGTTATGCGTTATGCGTTATGAGTTATGCGTTATGCGTTATGCGTTATGAGTAATGCGTGTTTCGTTATGCGTTATGCGTTATGCGTTATGCGTTATGCGTTATGCGTTATGAGTAATGCGTGTTCCGTTATGCGTTATGCGTTATGCGTTATGTGTTATGCGTTATACGTTATGCGTTATGCGTTATGCGTTATGCGTTATGCGTTATGTGTTATGCATTATGCGCTATGCGTTTGCATTGTGCGTTATGCGATGTGCGTTATGCGTTATGCGTTATGCGTTATGCGTTATGCGTTATACGTTATACGTTATACGTTATACGTTATACGTTATACGTTATACGTTATACGTTATACGTTATACGTTATACGTTATACGTTATACGTTATACGTTATACGTTATACGTTATACGTTATACGTTATACGTTATACGTTATACGTTATACGTTATACGTTATACGTTATACGTTATACGTTATACGTTATACGTTATACGTTATACGTTATACGTTATACGTTATACGTTATACGTTATACGTTATACGTTATACGTTATACGTTATACGTTATACGTTATACGTTATACGTTATACGTTATACGTTATACGTTATACGTTATACGTTATACGTTATACGTTATACGTTATACGTTATACGTTATACGTTATACGTTATACGTTATACGTTATACGTTATACGTTATACGTTATACGTTATACGTTATACGTTATACGTTATACGTTATACGTTATACGTTATACGTTATACGTTATACGTTATACGTTATACGTTATACGTTATACGTTATACGTTATACGTTATACGTTATACGTTATACGTTATACGTTATACGTTATACGTTATACGTTATACGTTATACGTTATACGTTATACGTTATACGTTATACGTTATACGTTATACGTTATACGTTATACGTTATACGTTATACGTTATACGTTATACGTTATACGTTATACGTTATACGTTATACGTTATACGTTATACGTTATACGTTATACGTTATACGTTATACGTTATACGTTATACGTTATACGTTATACGTTATACGTTATACGTTATACGTTATACGTTATACGTTATACGTTATACGTTATACGTTATACGTTATACGTTATACGTTATACGTTATACGTTATACGTTATACGTTATACGTTATACGTTATACGTTATACGTTATACGTTATACGTTATACGTTATACGTTATACGTTATACGTTATACGTTATACGTTATACGTTATACGTTATACGTTATACGTTATACGTTATACGTTATACGTTATACGTTATACGTTATACGTTATACGTTATACGTTATACGTTATACGTTATACGTTATACGTTATACGTTATACGTTATACGTTATACGTTATACGTTATACGTTATACGTTATACGTTATACGTTATACGTTATACGTTATACGTTATACGTTATACGTTATACGTTATACGTTATACGTTATACGTTATACGTTATACGTTATACGTTATACGTTATACGTTATACGTTATACGTTATACGTTATACGTTATACGTTATACGTTATACGTTATACGTTATACGTTATACGTTATACGTTATACGTTATACGTTATACGTTATACGTTATACGTTATACGTTATACGTTATACGTTATACGTTATACGTTATACGTTATACGTTATACGTTATACGTTATACGTTATACGTTATACGTTATACGTTATACGTTATACGTTATACGTTATACGTTATACGTTATACGTTATACGTTATACGTTATACGTTATACGTTATACGTTATACGTTATACGTTATACGTTATACGTTATACGTTATACGTTATACGTTATACGTTATACGTTATACGTTATACGTTATACGTTATACGTTATACGTTATACGTTATACGTTATACGTTATACGTTATACGTTATACGTTATACGTTATACGTTATACGTTATACGTTATACGTTATACGTTATACGTTATACGTTATACGTTATACGTTATACGTTATACGTTATACGTTATACGTTATACGTTATACGTTATACGTTATACGTTATACGTTATACGTTATACGTTATACGTTATACGTTATACGTTATACGTTATACGTTATACGTTATACGTTATACGTTATACGTTATACGTTATACGTTATACGTTATACGTTATACGTTATACGTTATACGTTATACGTTATACGTTATACGTTATACGTTATACGTTATACGTTATACGTTATACGTTATACGTTATACGTTATACGTTATACGTTATACGTTATACGTTATACGTTATACGTTATACGTTATACGTTATACGTTATACGTTATACGTTATACGTTATACGTTATACGTTATACGTTATACGTTATACGTTATACGTTATACGTTATACGTTATACGTTATACGTTATACGTTATACGTTATACGTTATACGTTATACGTTATACGTTATACGTTATACGTTATACGTTATACGTTATACGTTATACGTTATACGTTATACGTTATACGTTATACGTTATACGTTATACGTTATACGTTATACGTTATACGTTATACGTTATACGTTATACGTTATACGTTATACGTTATACGTTATACGTTATACGTGATACGTTATACGTTATACGTTATACGTTATACGTTATACGTTATACGTTATACGTGATACGTTATACGTTATACGTTATACGTTATACGTTATACGTTATACGTTATACGTTATACGTTATACGTTATACGTTATACGTTATACGTTATACGTTATACGTTATACGTTATACGTTATACGTTATACGTTATACGTTATACGTTATACGTTATACGTTATACGTTATATGTTTGGAATGAGGAGTCTTGATCGACCACAGGAGAATTCAGATAGTGAAAATGGAATGATGGAATCGTTGCTGAAATGGAAGGCCACGTGTGGTGGTAGAACGGATGTGAATTTAACGGAAAAGTTTGAAAGAATATGTAGGAGTGAATGAAAAGGGTAAAATATCCAGATTCGCAATAAATTATCTGTATTTTGCACCGAAAACTAGTACAATAGTCGATGTAGTGAGATTGTAACAATTGAAATAAAGATAGAGTACAAAATTGACGGCGATCAGCTGATTGTATTGACTTGCACGTGAGAGTGATTTACGACCCTTCTCTGTCCTGCTTTTATTGTCTCGATTCTCCTGGAAGTTCGTCACGCCTCGCTGGTTCCGGTTGAGCCTTCTCGAACATTCCAGAAGAATCGAGACTGCAATTAGCCAATCAGGTGATCGGGATGTCACCGCGCGAGCCTCGCGTGCATACGCCTAACGGTGTTCTTTCGGCGGGACCTCGCGTTACCTGCTCTGACGTCACGCGGTGCTGGTGGGCTAACATGGCGTTCGAGCGCGCCAGTCTTGAACATTCCGCCCGCCTCGACTCGTCGAAATATTCCGCGAGCGAAACCGACTAACAACAATACTGTCAACATGAGGTTAAGTTGAAGCTGTACATCAGTGCTGTGAATGCAAGTGAAAGACAATGGTGCGCTGCTGATTGAAGTTTGAGGATTGAATACAATGAAGCAATCGCGAGTGATGAAGTGAGAGAGACAACCGCGAATGGGGAAAACGCGATTCATCTAATCGTTGTCTACGTTGTGCGCCGGCGCGTGGATCGCGTTGCGTACTACGAAGTTGTAGGCTGCGCGGCGTGTGTGCGCGTGAACTTTATCGACTCATTCATCGATCGGATTCGGAGATTGGCAATGCAATGAGTTTACACACTGGTCTGAGAAATTCGGAGGTCGCGGTCACTAATTTCGCGACGCGAACTTTCCCGTCAGACCCGGGGTGTATTTCAGTGACGCGTGCGAGTGGCCACTGTGTTGGAGAGCTGGTGTTGTCGACGATGATGCAGAGTTGTCCGACGAAGAGATTCTCCATTGATCGCTGCCATCTTGGACGCATCGTGAGCTCATGCAGGTATTCCTTCTTCCATCTCGTCCAGAATTGGTCACGCATTTTGGTTAATAGTTGCCATCTCGTGACCCTGTTCTCGTTCTCGTTTTGCAGTGATGGTTCAGGAAGCGCATTTAACGCCGAGCCAATGAGGAAATGGCCAGGCGTCAGAGCTCTCATGTCGGCTGGATCATCTGAGAGAGCAGCTAAGGGCCTGGAGTTCAGACAGGCCTCCACCTGAGCCAGTAGTGTGGTCAGCTCCTCGAAAGTGAGGCGAGCCTCCCCGATGGTGCGTCGCAGATGGTGCTTCGTGGACTTCACTGCCGCCTCCCATAACCCGCCGAAGTGAGGTGCTCCCGGTGGATTGAAGTGCCATTCGACCCTTAGGTTGGCCATTTGATCTCTGAGGCTGTGGTTTTCCTGGCTGCTCGCGCTGAAGAGGCGTCTCAGCTCCGCATCTGCTCCCTGAAAGTTTGTTCCACAGTCGCTATATATGTGAGCACAAATACCTCTCCTTGCGATGAATCTGCGGAATGCAGCCAGGAAGGCCTCGGTCGAGTAGCTGGACACAACCTCCAGATGCACTGCTTTTGTGACCATGCAAACGAACACGGCAAAATATCCTTTATAGGCCTTGTGTCCTCGCCCTGGAGCTGTCCGCAGCCATATAGGACCCGCATAGTCTACGCCTGTTGAATGGAAGGGTTGCGCAGGAGTGACACGATGCTCAGGCAACTCTCCCATTAATTGTCGTGCTGGTTCCGCCCGCCATCGCAAGCAGGTTACGCACTTGCGAAGGATGCCCTTGACGGTGGCTCGTCCCTTGGGGATCCAGTAGCGTTGGCGTATGGTTCCTAGCGTCACCTGGACTCCACCATGCAGTGTATTTCTGTGAATATGTAAGATATACAAATAGGTGAGTCTGGAGTTTGTTGGCAGGATAGCTGGATGAGCCTCGTCTGGGTTGAGCATTGCTTTGCCTAGTCGGCCCCCGACTCTTAGCACGTTGTTATTGTCTAAAGTCGGGGCCAGTGGTGCGAGGCTGCTTCTGGCTGACACACATTGTCTGCGAGTGATCAGCTCGATTTCCCTGTTGTAGGCTGTCTCCTGCACCCGTCGAATCCAGCATGCTTCGGCCTCATTGATTTCGACAGCGGTGAGTGCCGGGATCTTAGCCTCTCGATTGACCTTGTTGTTCATTTGTACGGTTGCCGTTGATTTGTGGCGGCGTGCAAGCCATCGGCGACACCATGCCGTTACTCGCAGCAGCCTGGAGTAGGAAGAGAACCGATTCAGTAAGTCGTTGTTCTCTTCGGCTTGTGCTGCTCCCGTGGTGATTGCTGCGATGGGCCCTCTCTCCTCCGGGAGGCGCTCCAGCTCAGTTGTTTCGCTGGAGGTAAGCTCATGATTTTGCTGCAGGAACTCCGGTCCTTTCCACCACAGCGTCCAGTTGATCAATTGAGTGGGGGAAAGGCCTCGGGAGGCACAGTCAGCTGGATTGTCGGACCCTGCGACGTGGTGCCACTGGGCCTCCGGAACTCTCCGCTGGATGTCTGCGACTCTGTTGGCCACAAAAGTCTTCCATCGGGATGGATGAGCCTGAATCCATCCCAGTACCACTGTGGAATCTGACCAAAGGTGAACTGGTGTATCCTTGAAGTTGAGTGTTGTGACAGTGCGGTGAACCAGTCGTGCTAGTAGATGTGCAGCACACAGCTCTAGCTTTGGCAGTGACACTTGCTGCAACGGTGCCACTTTGCTCTTTGCGGTAACAAGTGTCATTGTCCACTGGTCTCCTGCGTTCCTTGACCTCAGATAGATAACAGCCCCATATGCCCTCTCGGAGGCATCGCAGAAGCCGTGGTACTCCATCTCCTTTGGACTGGGTCTGTGGAACAAAGGTCGAGGCACAGTAACTTTCTCGAGTTGTGGTAACTCGGAGCAGAAATTCACCCATTCATTGGACAGTGCCGTTGGGAGAGGGTCGTCCCATCCGAGTCCTTGTAGCCACGTTGTTTGGATGATGATCTTGGCTCTTACTACGACTGGGGTGAGCCATCCTAATGGGTCAAACAATTGTGCGGCTTTTGACACGACACCTCTCTTCGTGGTTTGTTGTTCGGTTGCGGTGATGGTGAAGTGAAACGTGTCATCGGATGGTGACCATTGAAGGCCAAGCGTGGAATGCGTGACATCGGTCCACGTTTTCTTTTCTGTGTGGCGATCCTGCTGCGAAGAGGACGGTGTTGAGGAGTTCCCGTACGACTGTGGGATGACGTCGTGTAATTCAGGAACGTTGGACGCCCATTTTTGCAGCGGGAAGCCGCCCGCCATGCAGATCTGCTGCACTTGGATGGCTGCCTGCTTCAAGGCTGTGATAGTGTCAGCCCCTGTCAGGATGTCATCCACGTATGAGTCCTGCTGGAGAGCTGCTGCGCCAATGGGATACCGGTTGCCTTCGTCAAGTGCCAGTTGCCTCATCGTCCTGACGGCTAAGTAAGGAGCACAAGACAGACCGTAAGTGACAGTGTTAAGTCTGAATTCACTCACGCGTTGAGATTCATCGTTTCTCCACAGGATTCGTTGGTGGTCTCGGTCCTCAGGGTGCACCAGTATTTGTCTGTACATCTTGGTGACATCTGCTGTCACCACGTACATGTGCTTGCGCCATCTCAGCAGGACATCGGCCAGAAGTGGCAACAGGTTCGGTCCTACGTGGAGGCAGTCATTGAGTGACTTCATCTCAGGCTTGGTCCATGACCCATTGAACACCACCCGTAGCTTAGTGGTCGAGCTGCTCATCTTCAAGACCCCGTGATGTGGAAGATAGTGGGCTTCGTCTTGGTTAGTAGGCTCGTTCGCTCGGGTCATGTGCCCCAGCTGTTCGTATTCTGAAATGAAGTCATAATACAATGCTTTGAATGGTGCATCTCTTTGAAATCGCTGCTCCATCCGTTTCAGGGCGTGCCAGGAGGCAGTTCTTGACTCAGTTGTGACAGGACCCATTTTCTGTTCACGGAATGGCAGCCGTACTTGATATCGCCCTTCTGGAGTGCGAGAGTGTGTGTTCGCAAAATGATTCTCGCACTCTAGCTCCTCCGCTGTTTGCGTCGAGTGAGCCTCCTGGATCTCCTCTTGTTCCCAAAATCTGCGAACAAGTGAACTGAGCGAGTCGCCTACAACTACCTGATGCACCTGTGCGTGTGATCTCGCCGAGGAACCTGTCATCCCTGAGATGATCCATCCAAAAATGGTAAGTTGGGCAAGTGGCTCGTTGGGTGCCCCTTTTCTGACTCCTGACTTCATGATTGCAGGGTACACGTCTGCCCCCAGCAGTACTTCGATTTGTGCAGCTCGCGGAGGGGAAGGATCTGCCAGTTCCAACCCTTTCAGATGCCTC